>JBBPCY010000001.1:45250071-45260954 GCA_037974405.1 Brachyalestes nurse
TATTCCAGCAGGACTGTGTCCCAGAACACAAAGCAGCTCCATAAAGACATGGCTGGAGGAGTTCAGTGTGGAAGAACGTCTCTGGCCTGCACACAGCCCTGATCTCCACCCCATCCAATACTCTTCAGTCCAACTCTTGAAGGTCTAACCAACAGGAGAGCTCACTTAGGTATATCTGATTTGATCATTCCTGGCCAGAACTGAACCATAGGATTTCCAATTAAAACTTAATAATGAAATAAGCTCCGCAGTTTAAACATAACACGATTCTGCTGAATAAAAATGAACGGAAAATTACAGGCATGTTCAGAAGGCTTATTAAGTCAATAATCCTTCTCTGAAGGCCTAGAATGTCCTTAAATAAATTGTAATGTGCTTTTTATAATAAAATGATTGTCATATAGGCTTAAACACAAGATTAAATCAAGATTAGCATACATGTTACTATAGATATAGAATTTGAAATGAAGAGAAATTCATAAGTGGATTTGACAGCAGCCTTATTTAAAAGCATGTTCATTGTTGACACCTATACGCACTAATCTTTGCTGGTGCCAGACTGAATCTATGGCACAGTCTGGAACTGAACCCTCATGAGATTCATATTTAAAACTGGGTAGCACAACAGCCCATCCTCAGTTGACACAGAAATGTACACTTAAAAGAAAAAGGCACCAATTACAGCCATTCTGAGTTTTGTCACTGAGGGAGAATTATATTTGGATGTATCATCTTTTCTCATAGATTATGTAAAAAGCCAAAACGTTGCACAGTGAGAATGTGACTTTTGCTTCATAACTTGGCGATTATTACAATTTTCAAAGTGCATTTGCATTGTGAACATGCCAGTAAGCATATTTTGTTATCTCCTCACGGCAACATGGAGGGATTTAGATATGGATGTGAGGCGCCTCGTCACCTCATGACTGTAATTTGATCAAAAAGCTTGAAGAATTCTTTAAAATAAAAGAAAGCATTATCACTGAGGGCTCCTGAGGTCCAAAACTGTCTAAGCTGTATAGACAGTTACTTGGGTACGAGGGATGTGTCTCATTAGGGTCTTACTGATCCCAGTATTGATACTAATACCACTTATCGATACTTATTGCTCCTACCTTTGATAATTTGGTGCAAAAATAAAGATGTCACATGAAAAGAATTAACAATTATTTTTTTTAATTATTTTTTGGAGAAATAAGCAACTGTGTCCTGAGTTTTCTATATACATAATGAAGAAAGAGCAATCACTGTTAATGTCCCTCCGTCCCTACTGATCCAATTCAGCAACTACTGTTGGATAATGCAAGTCATGTTAGAGTGAATGAATGCTGCGGAAACACTGATAGCAGCACCATTTGTCCAGCTCAGTAATACTTCGGTACTTTATGTAAGTAAAGCACTTATGGAGGTTTAGGTCACAGGACTAGAATGGTCTTGCAAAAAAGTGTATCTAGAATGCCATGTATGCATGGGTTCCTAGGACATGAGATTCCTTCCTGTTCGATCTTTTTTTGCATTCCTAGCAAAGCTGTTTTTGTCTCATCCGAGCATACTCTAGCCGCAGTTCCAGTGATGTGTAGGAAACTCCAGGAACTTACTATGTCCAGGAAAAAGGGTTCCTCTGGCACAGAATTGTTTTATGGTCTTAGTTTTTTTTTATATGCTTGGTGACCCCAAGCTGCTGCCATCCTCTGTAAATCTATAGCCATGATCATTGAAGAAACTGTTGCTTCTGTAAGCATGCTCCTCACTGTGAGTGGAGGTAAAATAAACCTGAATCCTCTGCCAAACAGATTCACTATAAACGTTTTAATTACTGTCCTAATTGTAAAAAAAAAATGGGTAGCTATTTTTTTTGACATATAGCCATTTTTTTTCTAGCCATTGGCTGTTTAATAAATTCTCCAATCTTCCTCACGCTGATGAATGACGAAAGGTATTTGGCCTCTGTGGCACCTGATGCTAATACCTCAGTGAAACCCTAATCCTACTGCATCTTGATGACCGTTTAAGAGAACACTCTGAAATATAACCTGAAATATAACATGCTTCTGTCCCTGTTTGCCTCAGGGACCATCCCCTCACAGTAATTGGCTTTCCACCATGGAAACTGCACTCCAGTTGCAACATTTATATAAAATTCTCGGGGTACCCATAATTGTGGTTTTGTTCTTTTTTCTGATAAGATTTTTTTTTTGTTTTCTTAGATTAAATGTACTTTAATTAAACCTTAATTAAACCCATATTTTCAATATGAGATTGAGATTGAGCTCACTTACCACAGACACTTATAAGATTTTTTAAAATAACCTTAAATGGTCATTTAAAATGTCTTTCAATTCATGTAATTGCTTCCAGAACCCCCAGAATTGGAAAATGCAAATGAGTGCAGTACTTTGGTTTACTCATAAATTAATTAATAGAATTACAGTGAAGTTATATGTGTGATGCAAGATAAACAAATCAATAAACAACAACAAACCTGCCACGCTAACCGTGTTCATTAATAAGCAAAAGCTCTGGGTGATTTTCCTTCACCCAGCAGCATTTGCAGAAATTCAGAAAGTCTTCTATATTTGGAAAATGCACAATCATGGTCTGTTTGCCTGAGGTTTAGTCCTCCAAACACTAACTTCATGCTGAGTCACTGTTCACCAGCATGTGCGCTGTGTTTATACTGGCTCCCTCTTATTGATCTGCCCTTGTGGTAATAGCCGTCTGTCTCCCAATATCTTAATTGGTTAAGTGATCTCATTGATCCTTAAATTGTTCCCTAAGTTCATTTTCTGGCTGGCTACGAGTTGGCCAGCGTGATGACCATCATTCGGTTTACCCCAGCAGCACCACTAGCCCCAGACTGCTTTAATGGGCCCGTAATTGATATGGCCACTGCCAAGGGGGATGAGTCTGCATCAGGAATGGGGATTAGGCCCATGGTAATGGGGTCATTAGATAGTTACTAACATACGGCATCAGTCAGCACATGGGAACCGTTCATCTGATTTTCAGAGCTGATCTGCATACGCCGGAGCGCAGAGCGGTTAGCATGATGAAATGATCTGCATATGGACAAAAAAGCTGGACCTCTGTCCTAGACAAATGAATCTGAAACATTTCTTGATGCACTAGGGCTAAACTTATAAGACTTTTTTATCTCTTTGTTCCTGTTAGAGCAAAGAACCTGACATAACTAGCCTGGAGACCCAGGAAGTAGCGCGTAACGCTACGCAGCCCTTCTCCTCCGTTATCTCCTGGCCATATGTTTACCTCAGGGACACTCCACTCACTGTAATTGACTTTCCACCATGGAACCTGCACTCCAGGCGCAAAGTTTAGTTCACCACTCGCCGCTGTCATTCAGATAAAACAATTAAAACACTTTTAAGAGGCCCTGTAGACACGAAACATGCTGCTGCACACCTCTCCACCGCTATAAGCCATTCAGGCCTGGCGAAGCTCAAACACAGCTTACTGGTCTTGTAAGAATTGTAGCTGCCGTCTTTAGAGAAGGAAGGATAGAGAGAGAACAGACAGATTGGTGGTGACCAGCGTTCTGAGCACATCCACTTATCTTTTCTCTGGCTCACAACATGAGTCAAATGCTATCATCCAAAACCTTCTAGGAGAAGGATTGAACCATTGACCTCCATTACAGCAATACTGGAGATTAACAAACTGCAACACAGCCCTGTCCCATGTATCAGTTCCATCGAAGGGTCCTGTGGCCGGAGGATGAACAGAAAGAGGTATGAGCCTCTGAAATGACACAGAAATGCGAGCAACATTGTGTCTCTAACACAAAATCTGGCTGGATAAATTACAATTGACCTGTCCATGCTCCCACTGCTATATCTAGATCGCTGACAGAGTCTGCACTACTGACGCCACTGCTAAAGCAGGGAATACTCCATACTCCATAATGTATCAGCTTTTAATACCTAACAGTTAATACCTACCAGGCTGAAAGGCTACTTCAGTAACACTGGGATTAAGGCCGAGTTATCCGCTAAGCTGGCCAGCTGAGACATAAATAAAAACTAAACTTTGTGCGTATATAGTGACTTCATCAGCATTCTGCTTCTCTATATCTAGGCTTCCACCTCAGCCCTGTAAAACTGGGTGTCTGTGTTCACCATGCAATCTAATGCAGGATATCATATCAGCTACAGAATCTAATCTTCCTAGGTACTGCATTGCAGTGCTGCCCAGTGCTGAAACATATCACCAACAGTGCCCATTTGGAAAAGCGGTGCCTTGAGAGTGAGTAACAAAAAACAATCAAAACAAAATTATGCATACAAATAGTTTAATTGGATTAAAAGTTGTTTGCGTTTTGTAAGAAATGCTAACATAAAAAAGCTTGGACTCCAGGATGGTTTGCTAATTTCATTGACAGACAGCTAAATATCTAGAACAGTCCAGGAAAATCCTAGACATATGTCAACCCTAATGCTAACGTTTCCTCTATGAGCAAAAGACAAGCTTCCTGTCTGTCCAGCAGTTTTGATGAGAGCACTATCGCCCCCTACTCTGAGCCTTACACAGTTTCTTCCCACCCTAATTCTACATTCCCACCCACATTTAGCCAAACCTTTCTCATAAATTCTCATTAGAAGATCACTTCTGGCCTCACAAGTGCAAGGTTGAACAAGCTTTCCAGAACATTGACACAAATCTCATTCAGTCCAATGAATGGAATAATGGGTTTCACATATTCTTATGCAAAATGCTACAGCACTCAGCTACACTGTGTTGTTGAGCTAATTGTATTTGTCAGTGTCAATGACATGACAGAAAATCCGCCGCATCATTTCCTTTTCACATACAAAATAAATATAATTTTAAAGGAAACAATTGTACATATATTATAGTGTTTCATTAGATTAAATCTGATTTATACCAAAGCCTTTCCCACCTAGCTACAGCTGCCACAGAGCATGTCACACCTACAAAGACCCTTCAAGTCATCAATCTTTTGGGCCCTGAGAAAACTGATTTAACATATTACAGTTCTACAGTAACAGCAAGTTCAAATTAGGTTGGTCCAGTGGGTCCAGTTGGTCTATCCCACCCACAGTCTGTGTATCTCCAGCAACCAGCGCCTCACTTTGATGCAGAGTTAAAGATACTGCATTAGTGTGTGATCTCACCGCCGTGTCAATGTGAGATAGAAGGGGGTCGATACTGAGGTGGACCATTAGGGCCAGGAACATCCCACCCAAGCCCAATTACAGCAAAACAATTGCCAACATCAACAGTCCATTATGCCTCTCTCTCCTGCAGAGAGCCTGCACTGATATGCCCATTAGAGACACGGCCCATTAGCTGCCAAGGCGGCCACGCATGCACGGAGCATGGGTGCAAATGTAGCCTGGGAAGTGTGTGAGGTAGGAGTGTGTACCGAATGTGTACTGGATCTATACACCAAGAAGAATCGACACTGAAATGTGTGAAAAGCCGATGCTGCTGCTGGTGCTGATGATGATGATGACGGCATTGATAATGATGCCATTTTCTGCGCTTCTCACCACTTTACAAGAAAAGCAGCTTTCTAAAAATGCTTCATCTTGCTCAAATATCCGCTGCAAATCCAACAAGGGAATAAAAATACAGAGAGCTTTCTTAGACAATAAAAGGAAACTCCACTGTTATAGAGCCAATTTACTTCACTTGTATTTTTCTGGAGAATGTCTATTAAATGCTTGTAGATACGCTCCCTCTTTTAACCTAATTTATGAGAGTCCTTCATATGCAAACTCACTCTTCTAATGTGCTTGGCTCGGGCCAATAAATGTCTTTGTGTAGTCTTTTGAATTATTATGAAAAGCTCAGGGCCCCATTCTTATATGTTTTCTGCTTATTTATTGGGGTGGGTGGACAAGATTGGTGACATTACTTGGTGGCAGGATAATCAACGTGTACAGTATAGAAACACCCCCCATGAAGCTGCCAGTAAAAACGAGCGGCTGCTACTGGAATACTTGGGTTTACTGTATATAGCAGGACTGTCTAGCAAAGTCTGGAAATTCAGATACACCTACTAAAACCGACAATTAACAGGCATGCTTGAGCAGGAAAATAATCAGGCTGTGCTGGACATCAGCCCTCCAGGACCGCATCTGATCACCCCTAGTATATACACACAGATCAGAATCAGAATCAGAATAGGAATCAGAAAACTTTATTGCTTATGTAATGACTGCAGAGACACACAGAGACACAGAGGCAAGAACAATATAATATAATGTCTACATGAAATCTAAAGAAAACTCTGTAGGAAAGAAAAAAGGTGCTTGGTATAAATAAGTAACACAGTTGAGGGAAAACTACCGACACCAGTGGTAGTTTGGAGTAGCTTAGTTGTTGTACTAGCAGAGATCAGTAGTAATGTTAAATAAAGAAAAACTAATATCACCTAAGCAGTAATATTGCACATGAAGACTTTTGCACATAAGATATTGCACGTAATAAAGTGATTCATCATTCTTGCAGGAAAGATTTCAATTAGGTAATGGTAATTTAATTTTTCAACACTTCATTAGGTGTATTATTTATTTTGTATTATTTTTTGCCCAGTTTCTTGAACGGAGCCGAAATTCTTCATTTGCAGCTTGGCTTAAATTCTTAAGTGTTAAAGCAATAACAGGGTTGCACACATCAGATTGTTTGGAACAATTGTTGGAAATTAAAAAAAAAAACATTTTCATGTGAAGGAAGCACAAATTTCATAAATCCAGATTTGGGAGTAGACACAGAGCACAAAGCACTACAGAAGACTAAATGTCAAGTGCTTGAATAATAATTCCATTAAAGCTGTCTCAGAACAGCCCGTGGTCAGATGGAAATAAATAAACAGATTTTTTAGCACACAAACTAAAATACCCCACAGTTCCCTTTCTATTCTTTAACACAAACAGAACTTGGGAATCCGTCACATGTATGGATTTTCCTATTAGCTTGCATTAATTTTGCATCTCCCATTAAAATTCACATCACCCCTATTCAGTTAGCTTAACACTAAGCTCATTTTCTCCACAGCACCCTTTATAAACATCTAGTCCACTAAATCCGACGTGAAATGTTGCCAGATTTTGTGAAATGGTTCGTGTGCATGTGGTAAATCTGCCTTTGCAGATCCAGTGAAGGGGATGAAGAGTAACAGGGTTCCTGGGGAACAGGCTTTTGTTTAGGATTCACTGGAGTTGAACATGCGGAGAAATGGTGGGTTTGTAGGACACGTTGTCTAGTCTGACAACATTATAATCAGGGCTTCATTCACTGCAAAATCTGAGTTCAAATTCAAGTCATTTAATTATGAACTGAGACTGGGAATAATAAGCAGAAATGTTGCCAGTTGAAGTAAATGTAAGAAATTCTAATAAGTTTACAATTTTTCATTTGGTTTAAAATGAATCAATATCAAGTGCATTCAGTGTGATCTACATAAAGCTCTGGAAAAGAATAAGAGATTGTAGATTATAATTATAGTATATTTATATATACAATTTTTTTCTGCTTTTACTATTTTTTCATATGTGTTTGAGGAACATGAATATTTCTGTTTTATTCCATGAACAACTGACAATATTTCCCCCAAATTCCACTTAAAAATAATGCACATAGAGCTTTTAATTGCAGAAAATGACTAAAATAACAAATAGGTGCAGTATTTTCAGACCTTATCATCACTTTAAACAACACAGTACTGTTTGAACACAGGATAAATTCAGAAATCAGTGTTTGGTGGAATAACCCTGACAGTTATTCAGAGCTCTCATGCGTCTTGGCATGCTCTCCACCAGTCTTTCACGTTGGAAATATTTTTATTCTATTCTTGTAAAGCACACTGAATGACCTTTGTGTATGATAATGGCTTATATAAATAAACTTGACTTGACTTGATGTGCTCTTGTGTGACTTTTGCCACTCCTTCAATCATCTCAGTTTGGTTTGATGGCTTGGGATCATCTATCTTCTTCATGAACACATTCCAATGTTTTTCAGTGGGGTTCAGGTCTGGAGATGGGGCTCGCCATGACAGGGTCTAGATCTTGTGGTCCTCCATCCATTCCTTGATTGTCCTAATGGAAAACCCATTCATCAGAGCCAGGGAACATTGTCAGAGCAGAATAATATTAGACATGGCTTGATGGCTTATACATATGTCCTTCACAAACAAAAATCTGCCTCCTTTACAACCGTGCTCAAGAACCCCAAGATCATCACCAAAGTTTACACTGGGTGCAGGACACTGTGGCTTGTAGGCCTTTCCAGGTCTCTGTCTAACAAGTACATGACTGGGTGACAGGAAAAGATTAAATTTGGACTCATTAGAGAAGCTGACCTTACTGTCTAGTCCTTATGGTCTGTGTCAAACAACAGTCTGGCTCTTTTTTTGCTTCTAATCGATGCAGGGCATTTTCCAAGCTTTGCACAACTTCAGCCACACCTGGAGGAGCCTGTTTTGAACCACGCTTGCCAAGCACTTAACCCCAGCTGCCATTTGCTGTTTTTGAAGGTCACTTTAAGTCATTCTGTGGTTGTTGAGTGACATTCAAAGGATCATCCCAGTCAGTGGAGAGACGTTTTCGCCCACCGCCAGTCTGTAACTTTTGTCTCCAATATCTGCTGCTTGACCTTATTCTTATGAACAAGGTCACTTTATGTCTTTGAAAATTTGAGCACGGAAGCAGCCTGCTGTTCACTGTATCTCTTTTTACTGGTAAAGCCAGAAATGAACCCTTCTTTTTCTCACTCAGATCTTTCCTCTTTAACTCCTTTGGTATGATGAACAGATATTTTTGCATTCCAATTAAATTCAAGACACTACCTGCACTGGTTTTGCCATCCAAACTGGTCCTATTGAAAGAGGATGGTGATGACCATAGCAGCTGTTTCAGTACTGTTCCTCATTAAATAAGATTTAGTTCAGATACCTAGTCAGTATCCCATTAAGTAAAATGAGGTGTGCTGGTGTTAAAATGAACTGGCTACCATACAATAGAGATGCTGATTTAAAAAAAACTAAAGTGGTCTCTTAAGGTTTTCCAGAGCTGTATATGTGCAGAGTAATTTTTGACGAGAATTTTTCTATCACTGACAAGATCAGTGCAGTCGTATAAAAGTCTGGGTCAAATGATGCTTTGTTGACTTTAAAATAACAAAACTTGGAACACAACACACTGTAACCATCATCATCAAAATAATTTAAGCATATTTACCACCAGCCTTTCTATCAGTAGGGATGACTTGTGTGCATTCAGATACTTTTCCTCTTTTTAACCGTATATTTATTTTTCAAATCCACATCCATACACTTAAGGCATACACTTAAATATGGCACAGTAATGCTCAGCAGTGTGTGGGTTGGTCTTTTTCATGACCTGCCTGACCTGTTTAAAGATCCGACCCATCCTGCAAAATATTAACTAATCAAAAACCTTACTCGACCTGCAGTGTTTCTGTAAGTTCTGAATAACTGAGTCTGAACACTGCTTCGTCACTTTTTGACCCACTCGCCTTCAAACTGGCCTGAATCCATCTGACCCGCGGATCAGCCCGCACAACCTGCAGCTTACGGGTCGACACGCGCCACTAGTGCAGTTTATTTGCTGAATGTAACATAGTTTAACGGGATATTCGATCATTTTTTTATTGCATAATTATGAAAAATAGTTATTGAGAATGTCATTCAGAATGGTTTGCCATGAAATGCTTCATTAGAGAGACTTACCGACTCAGAATTGTTCACAGCAGTGGTGAATGGAACCAGACGTTTGAAGTGTTTAATTCCTCTTAAAGCTCCTTCAAAAAAATTATTACATGAAACGGATACAAACATGTTGCCTGAGGCCAGAGACATTCTTTTATAATAGCTTTGAGATAAAGTAATGGTCAAAAATGTCATTTTTTAAATTAATGAATGGCAAAAGTGTACATGCAGGGTTTTGTAACTCAAAATAATATCGAAAGAATACTTTTTAGATTTTACCATAATCAACATTATATACATATAAAACAAGAGCTGTCTCATGCAGGTTCACCAGTGATTTTAAATAATAAATATAACCTGGAATTTAAGGTTAACTTATTATTATCACTTAGAAAACACAAAGAAACTATGGAGACCCTAAACTTTTGCATAAAACTGTAGAACTTCACAATGCAGGACTTCAAGATGAGATTATGAAAATTATACAACATTAGAGTATAAAACCTACACAAAATGTTACTGTAGTAATGCTGAGCAAGTGTCAAACCCTAAAGACTTCATGAAAGGACATTATCATCTCAAAATGAGATGGATTTGACTGCTTATTCAAAAAACAAAGTCAGACAGTCAGTGTCCATCTGGCCTGTGTCAGAGAGGGCCACTTGTGAAGCGCTGTGTAGAATCAGTGTGGGCTTGTGAGATGTTCTGGGTTTGCTCATTTGTCATGCGAAGAGAGAAGGCTCACCTATGCTGCAGCAGCTGCCTCTTCGCTGCCATATGTGCCACTGTTCCTGCAGTACATATGGTGGCTGTTTGGCATTTGCTGTGCTCATCTGTGACAGTTTGGGCACATTAAGAGGCATTCTGTACGTTCTCCACCGCTTCACAAAGCAAGCAGTATCAGAGCCAGAGCTGGAATTATTCTGCACAGACTTTTAAGTTTATACATACATTTTCACCAGAAATCATGAGGATCTTTCCCACAGACTATCAGACAGCAAGGGTGCCAACTTTTTAGCATGTACACTATATGAACAAAAGTATTGGGACGCCATTTATGAGGAGCATTTATGAGGTCAGGCACTGATGTTGGATGAGAAGGTCTGACTCACAATCTCCGTTCCAGTTCATCCCAAAGGTGTTGGATGGGGTTGAGGTCAGGGCTCTGTGT
>JBBPCY010000001.1:45319120-45345255 GCA_037974405.1 Brachyalestes nurse
GAGAGAGAGAAAGAGAGTTCTTGAGAGCGCTCATGCTGCTCAGACAGCTGAAAGTCGGAGAAGAGACCATTAACCTTGGGTTGGACCGCATTGGAGAAAAATTATTAGGCAAAGTTATAATTTTATGGAGGGGGGCAATACAAATAAATTCCAATGGCTGGACAGGATAATTGGAGGCAAAAGAAGGTCTTATAATAGGGCTGGGGATGAACAGGGCTCAGGCAGAAGTCCCAATCGTGATTTATACGGCTTTATCCCAGAGATGCGGAGTGAGTCATCACTCTTGGCCACTTGGGCCTCCTTCTCCACCATATTAATTATCTAGGGAGGGGAGGGGTGGGGGGCACAGGTGTAAAATGGCCTCCACTCTGGGTCCCCTCAGTCAGAGCTCTCTAGAGCAGACAATGGCAGCGAGCAGGACTCTGTACAGGACGGCAGAGTGAGGTGAGGGGAGAGTTCACTCATCAGTTCAACTATAATGATCAACACTGACCACTTTAATGACAACCTTCAATATGCAGCACTCTCAGAGGCTTGAGTGGCCATCACTGGAGATGGAGGGTGGAATTAGTCCGTAGAGCCCCCCATTAGGGGCACTAATAGAACAGGAGGCCGACACACATTATGATAAAACTGAAGAGTTTCAAATGACCCAGTTTTAAGAGGTTCTGAAGTAACATACTGTACAAGAAGGAAGCAAGCCAACAATAAGCAATGGTCAAGTACAGTTGTGTAGGTTCCAATCTGATTCACTGGGTTGGGATTAGAGCCAATTCTGAAGTATCTGAATTGACTGGGCATCGGCTACATCAACACAACTCAACCTTGGCTGAACTTTCCCTTGGCATATCTTTACTTTATACTTTATATACTTTATATATTGTATATGTTTTGTACATATGCATATTGTTAAGTCCTTTTTTTCCCTCTCACTCCAATATATGTTGTATGTGTGTTTGTTGTTTGTCTGTTATCATCCCACTGCTGCTCTTAAAAGCTTTGCACACAAGCATTTAACTCACATAGTCTGTATCTGTGTACTAGTGACACATGCTGTGACAATAAAAGTGATCCTTTGCTTTCATTTTTACACTTTTGTAGAGGCACCATAAACAGACATTTTTTACATTTACAATGGATTCATTACTCATTCCTTAATTGCTTAATTGTGCTGCATCATATTAAAGTGAGTGGTGGCTAAATCATCAGGGAGGTGAGTCAAAGTGGACCAGAGGCAAGTATTAAAGGGCATATATAATGGAAAACCTAAATTGTAACACTTTTTATATAGTGCATGAAATGATGTCACAAAAACAGCAGTTTCACTTTGGCCACTCTTGAAGAAATCACAACGAGCGTTTTGAAACGTAATGCTTTTTAAATGTGGAACAACACAACACAACATACAATCACATAAACATCATAAGTATACCCCAAGGGAGGAAAAAAAACAAGTAAAATGTAATATGTGGACTCTTTAAATGTCATATAAAATGGTCGTTTTTAAAAAATGGCCTAATTCAAAATATATTAATCTATATTACATGTGGACAATACGGCAACTATGACTAGTATATGATAAATGAACAAAATAATAGTTTTATTGCATAATAATGATAGAATAATTTGACAATATACACAAATGTTGACAATATACTGTTTCCATGTGTATGTTGTCAAATTACTCAATTACCATTTTACTTTTTATTCTATTTTCGACTTTCTATTCTATTTTCTGCTTCACTTGGTGAATGGGTTGAATGCAGAGGGAGAACTTTGTGCTGCTCACACTGTGTGCTGTGGTGTGTTCACGTATGACAGAATGGTCACTTTACACTTTACACTTTACACTTTTTTGCACAGGAGTAACTCATTGCTACACTCCACTGCACACTGTTCATGTAAAACTGTATATGCATCTTGAATTTTAAACAAAAAACAGTTAGTAGTGCCACATTTACTAAATGGCCATTTGCCAAATACTAAATGCTAAAAATCTCTGGGTATAAAGAAAAAATATTCCACATTTCATAAACAAATTGGACTAATTATGCTATGTTTGTAATGAAACATACAGTGTTCTGACCAACTATAACTCCTGATACTGATGAAATCACATAAGTCCAAACTGCATACCAAGATGCACTGTGGTGTATTCTATCACAGTAACAATATGACATATAAACCAACGAAATACAAAACACAAAATAAAAAGAAGCCAAGCACCTTGTTTGATCTCTTCCAGCTGGGCGGTGCAGTCGACTAAGAGCGGCTGTTTGTTTATACACTTCTGATGGCTTCACTATACGTGAAGTCTTTTAATGCTCCCTCACGTCATGTGTGCCTTAAAAGTCTCCCGTTATGTTTTGCTTAATTATTTCTCACTGAAACTTTGTGGAAAGACGTCAAACTTTCTTTTGGTAAGTCATTTGCATTCTATGGAGATATTTTACTATCTGAATTTGCTTTCACATGTTTGCCATATCGGTTCCAACATCAAAACAAACAGGAAAAAACAAAACCTGCTGACATACCTAAATATACCAATTATATAACTATGTAACTGAAATTTGTAATGATGCAAATACACAATAATGTATATCCAACGTACATCAAAATGACACTACTAACTTGGCAGTATATGGGTTAAACACCTGTGCTTAATTTCAAGTTACTGTTCGTTTCTGCCACTAATGATCCCAAATAAACTAACTGACAGCGTCATAACCAAACCAAGTCAAAAAGTGTCTCAGCATCCTTAAGAAAATGGAGATTTCATAAATGACATAGTGGTTGCTGTTTAGTGTGGGACATCTCACAATTAAGCAAACAGCTAAATATGAACAGAGGCGAATTAGGATTTTGAAAATGTTCTGCATGTGGATATAAAATGTGTTAAACGTGTCCAGAATGCAGTTGAGAAATTCAAATAAATGCATTTACCTCTAGTTTTGAGATGTAGAAGATTATATCAAACCCCCAAACTGCAGCAAATCTTAACTTATTTAAATCTGCACAATCTGACACAATCTATCAATTGCATAAGTATTTAACAGACAAGAAATATGCAAAATATTTTATATAATACAAACCACACACCACACAACATTGAATTTAAATTCAATAAGCAACTTCAACACACACACACACACACACACACACACAGAGACACCCCGAGGCCAGTATTATTCGGCTTTTCCAAAAGCCTCAAAAGTGAGCAGGTCCTCTAGAGAGCTGTAATTGCCACTAGCAGGTAAATGAGATTGAGAGGGCAACTGTCCGAACCCGGGGCTAGAAATGATGGAGTGCTGGACTCAAGCAGAGGGATTCACGGGTCAGATCAGAGGAAGCATAGAGCAATTTTCCAGGATTTTCATAACAGCATCCTTATACTTACTCCAACACATCAACTCAACAAACATCAGGGGATACTGAGAGAGTCCCTTTCCACCAAAGCTTACACAAAAAGAAGCCTACATGATAAACCAATGGGTCTGTGTTACTTTTTCTGTTTCTGCACCATTGAGTTCCTCATTAAAAAGAACTGCACCATTTTTAATAAATGGTGCATAACTGGAAGGCTGAGCTGTAAACAAAGTGATTTAGAGCAGTGTGATACCAAACAGTTCATTGTAAGGAAACTTATGGACTCTGATATCTTTACAGTAGTGATGGGAACCAAGAGTCCTGCAAATGTAATGCAAATGTAATCAGTTACTATCTAGGACAAGTGAACCTGCCTGTCTTCTCTGTGTTTATATGTAATGTTGATGAAGGTAAAACAGTGGTAGATCTGACAAAAATAAGTTTTCTTTGATGCACACCCTGCTTGTACCTCTTCACCATAAATCTTAAAACATATTTTAGTCTAAAAGCTTCTTAAAACTATTATTAAACATTATCTCAGGCATTGTGTAGCATATCCATAATCGTTTAATGTAATAACTTTCTGTAAGATAGCTTTTAAACTCTTTAGACGTCTGGTTCCATTCACCACCACTGTGAACAGTTGTGCAAGTTTCTCCAGAACAGAGGATTTCACATTAGACCACTCTGACTTTCATTGCATCTTAACATGTCAATGATGCAGAAATTAGAAAAGAAAATTCAGAAAAATACTGTTGTTTTAATGTTGAGCTGCAGGCAGTAGTAAATGTATAGTTCTTCGGTTTGGGTGACATGATCACGTGTGAATGTATTTGTATGTGGGCAAGTTTCATTCGTTAGCAAAACATAGCGCACCTATGAAACTCTCCATATATTGTATCAGGCTAGTTGCTGTGTAGATTTCAAAGACCTAGAATAATATTTTCTGGCTGTTTGTGAATGAAAAGCATGAACGACCGAGAGAGTATTTTAGTAGTGATCTTATTCATTCGTTCATTCATTCATTCATTCATTCATTCATTCATTCATTCCTTATCATGTCCCTTCAGAATCTCCAGTGCAATGAGTCTGATGTTTTAGTCTTAGGCTGTTTCCAAATAATGGCCTTTGAAGATTAAAGGCAGACGTACAATGGCACAACTAATATTCACACTTACTTTAAATGGGATTTTCTAAATATGATAATGTAGATGCTTGAAAATGTGAAGATTTGCATTTGAGAGTGACAAGGATGGACAGGTTCAGGAATGAGTTTATTAGAGGAACAGCTGGACCTTCTGGAGGAATAGTCAGAGAGGGGAGGCAGTTGTGCACAGGCAGTTGGTGTGAGGGAATAAGATGTAGAGGATAGAAGGAAATGGAGACTTTTGATCCTCAGTGGTGAGTCCTAATCGGAAACAGCCAAAAGTAGGAGAAGAAGAACATTTAGATGCTCACCTGATTATCAAATTTGAGTGACTGAGTGCCCACTAAAAACCTTATGGCATCAGTTTCAGCTGTCTGGGCAGTCAAAGCACGGGCCTGGAAGATGAGGAGAGAAGGATACATATTAGATACACAAAGTTGTGAACAATAAGAAAACGACAGTGGCAGTAATTTGCACTCTGCACACTGTTTTTGGATGGAAATAGCGCCAGAAAAAAACATATCTTCCGTTCCTTTACACAAACAGAGTGTTTTGGTATGATTATGAAGACAATCATTATGAAGAAGAAAATGGTTAAATACAGAGAACAATTGTGTGTTGTACAGAATTTTGTGCTGTATGACAACAAATTGACACTTTAAATAAGTAAAGACAGGACAAAAATACACCACAAAGTCATTTAGAGGAGTGTGTCATTTAGAGCAGTGCATTACAAGGAAACTTATGGACTCAAAAGTAAGCTCATGATATATTGGAAATGTAATGAAATACTATTCGAAAGGACCTGTAAACCTACATGGCATTATTTTTACGCATAGAGCACGACTGTACGTGTATACACAACACAAATAAAAATATTATATTATAGCAAATAAGTAATAGTATAAACAAGACAAATAGCATGTTTGTATACTGTTTACACAAATGACAGCTGTAGCAAACAGAGCTAATGTACCTGAAACTCAAGGCCATAAATAACAGGAGCATCATCCTCCATGGTCCCCAAATCCCGGTTTCACGACTAAAACAGCTCCGTTGACTTTATTGCAGGTAAATGTTTACAAATCGTACAAATTTAAGCACGAAATTCAACACTACGCTGCTTAGCAACACTACCTTCCCATCAAGTTCCGCGAGAGTGAAACAACCAGGGGCGTAAACATCGTAGAAAAACTTGCGTAGTCCTCAATCGTTTGAAATGAAGTCGAAATGCAGGAGTTACGTATATGCTTCGAGAATACTGACTAGCACGACGTATCGCGGTGTGAGCCTCCTCGAGTCCCGTATGTGTCCTCTCTGCGCATGCGCAGTCGGTCTCCCTGTCATTCTGTTGGAGATAGAAGCGAAGGTAAGCTGAATAAAAACTCATTTTAACATCATATCGTAGTAATAACTTCAAATATGCGGGTTTATTTTAATGTAGCGACGACATACTATCTGTTAAGCACCGCTTAGTCAGCCGGTAGTCTTTTATTATTGTGATATTTGCCTTTGTTTCCCGGGCTGCGTCCCAAATGGTTCCCTAATGTTGGAGTGGACTGTTTGGATAGATGAGGGACAGTGCATGTTAGTGCATTACAAAGAGAGTGAGGAGCTGTTTGCAATTTCACAGCATATAAGCATAGCTGTGTTGTTATTTTTACATATAGAGCATTAAACCATGTGTAGAAGACATTATTTGCTTCATGACCTATGTAGTGCACTAAATTGGGTAAGTAGCAAACTGTCAGGTAGGTTTGCTGTCATTTTAGCCACAGACATAGAACATGAAACGTTCCTCCAGGACCATGGAGCAATAGAATAACAAAAACAGAAAACTATAACACCAAGGCTGCTGGTGGTAGTGGTTAGAGACTTAGTTACCCCTGCGATCAGAAGGCCCTGGATTCAGATCCCAGGACTGCGAGTAGCACCGCTGAGGTACCCTTGATCAAGGGTTAAGTACTGTCATTTACTGTCATTTCAGCCATATACACAGAGCATAGTGAAACGAAATGTTCCTCCAGGACCCTGGTGCAACATAATAACAGAAACAGAAACACAAGGAAACTAAATAAGTGCAGGCAGGACAAAAACACACAGCAAAGTCATTTAGAGCAGTGGATGACAAGGGTGCATTAAAGGGAAACTTATTGACTTTATGATATGATGTAATGGAAATGTAATCAATTACTATCTGACAGAACCAGTACACCTACAGTGAAATGAAACAATAGTCCCCCAGGGCCATGGAACAACAGAAACCACAAAAACAGAACACACCAGGACTATACAAGTGCAGGCTGGCAAAAAACACACAATTAAGTTATTTAGAGCAGTGTGATGCCCAAAAGACCAAGAAAAACACGAGAATATAGAGGTTGGCAGCATTAAATAATAACTGGGCAAATAATGTCAGCTCAAGATTCCGTTTATTTTTTAATTCCATGAGTTACAAATGTCGATCCTACAAAAGTCTAAAAATGTACTGTGCTGATGTTTGTTTTGAATGAATCAAATTTCTCCTAAGTAACATTTTCAGCACCTGCTTTGCTTCCTATTAACAAAAGAAACCACAAAATAATAGATAAAAATAAATCACTAAGCATAGGTCTGTCCAAGACATAAGCCTCACATATAGTCTGATTTTATTCACAATACTGAGTATACAGTTTGCTGTTCTTATAAGTTTTACATTTTTGTAGAGTGCATAATATGAACGTACTAGACTAGACTAATGATTCAGGTTGTTAAAAACATTGGTGTTCAAACCATGCAGTTGCCTCTGATATCAATATGAGAGAGTGTAGTAGATGAACGAGAATCACTCAGATGTAAAAACACTGAACGCACTTTCAAATGAGGTTATATGTTGAAGATATGTTGAAGTCAATACACATATAGTCTCCTCCCCTCTAGTGCTTCTTCACTGGTCAGTTTATTATATTTATTTATTTAATTTTTTTGCAGTGTAAAGTAGATCGAACAATAAAGTAAGTAACTTGTGGGTGTAATTGCAAGCTGTGTGTTTATAATAAAGCAGACGTGTGTTATATAAAGCCACAGGTAATGTTAGAGTTGATGCGAATTAACTGTTAGGTTGCCCCAAAGCTGCATATTAAGAAAGTTTGCAGCAGAGCGCTTCATTATTGTGGGACGTCTGCCTATTCTAACAGACAGTAGTTAGCTTAGTGTTTATTAACCTGTTTCCTGAATTCATTCCAGTAGTCCAACAGCTCTTTAGTTTTATTTCTTTACACCCAAGTCATCTAGTCAGTTTTTAAGTCCTTGTTGACCTGAATCAGGCATGTTATAGCAAACTGTGCATTGCTGGTGGTCTTCAAGATGGAAGTTCAAATCAGTATATATAGTGTATACATATATAATCACATGATGGGTGACCAGGTAGGGCTCATGTCATTAGAACAGATATATCATGTATGACAATTCTAATCTGTAGATCTTTTCACTGTTTATTATACTATTCTATAAACCACTTAAGTTTTAGGACATTTCATGCAGTTGATATTGTTTTTCTGTGCAGAAAACTGTAAAGATCCCAATCATCTCTCAGTGACAGGAGGGTGCCATGGAGAGTGGTGAGGATGCAACTCAAAGGCCTTTGACGCTGGATATAGTGGGAGTAGGGACTGAAGAGCCTGAGGCCCTTGGCCCTTCAGAAGCTTCTGCTGTAAGCAGCCAGTCCAACCCTACAGACGTTTTATTCCAAGAGGAGAGCATTGACCTGGACGCAGATGCGTTCATTTCCCCTCAGGATGACAGCGCTGCATCAGGGAGCGTGATGGACAAGCTCAATGACCAGATGATGGAGAGCGTCATGATATCAGACTCCCCCAACAGTGAGGAGGATGACGTCCCTATCGACTCTCTTTTGGACCAAGGAGAAGACAAGGTGTCCCTTGACTCCAAAGAGCCTGAAGAAGAAAAAGAGGAGGCAAAAGAAGAGAGGACAGAGACTGTAACTGAACAGACTACACCTGATGCTAATGGGGAACCCGTGGAGTCTCCTGCTGGTTTAGAGGATAAAGAGCAAGAAGAGGAGAAAGAAAAAGATGGAGAACAGGAAACAAGCTCATCCACCCAAGCTGCTGCTGTTGCATCCACTCCTGAGAGTCCTGAAGGACAGGGGACAGAGGTTGAGGTGGCCAGGGCTGCTAATGAGGAGCCCATCCCAGTGTGCACTATTTTCAGCCAAGGCATGCAGCCCAAATCTTTGGTACCGGATGGCTTTCAGCCCACTCTCGTCAAATCACCAAGCTTTAGTAGTGGCACTAATGAGACGCCCAGTAAACTCGCCCCTCTGGTGTGTCAGCCCAGCCCCAGTCTCAGTAAGTTCTTTGCTGACAACGGCACCGTCAACCCAGCCTCAGACTTCTTCGACTCTTTCACCACATCATCTTCTTTCATTTCGGTTAGCAACCCCAACGCAGAGTCGCCGAAGGCTGCCACACCCATTGAGCGCCAGCTTTCCTCTGGCTCTTGCTCTGTTCCATCTGTCGGGCAACAGGATGGACGGAGCCCAGGTGCGTTCTTCAGCATTGCTCCTCAGGACAGTGTCCCAAAGGCCATGGCAGGCCCGGCAGAACCTGCAGCAACCATGACTAAGCTCCAAGCAGTCTTCTCAGGCAGCGATGACCCGTTTGCCAGCGCTCTGAGTATGAGCGAGGTAGACAGACGTTACGATGCCTGGCTGCCCTCCGAAGAGACGAGGAGAGTCCTCATCTTAGTGGCTATTCAACAGGTCAACCCTGTATACGTCGAGAGAGACCGCTTGTCCATGCCTGGACTCAAGTTTGACAATTTGCAGGTCAGTAGGCTTTTGTAATGCATGGTACATCCATAGCTAATTAAATTATCTGATAGGAATTATCTGATGTACTCAGTAATATAGCGAATGTTTGGCCAAAAATCAATTTCACATGTTTCCCTTTTACCTAAGAATGTAGTCCAGCAACCGAGGTATGTTTGGTATCTGAAGTTTTGTGCCTGAGCTGCTGGGCTAAGGTTGCACTGCGGTAAAGATTTCACCACTCTTTTGAGTGTATCTCTCCAGTTCAGTGTGGTAGATGGTTAAACATGGTGGCATGTTGTCTTTCGTGATCTGTGAATCCAGATGACGTCATTCCCCACCCCTAAATGTGCTGCTATTAAAATTTGTATTTTTATTGTCAAACACAAATAATACAAAATCTGTATCATATAAGCAGGTCCAGCCAGGCTCATATTCATCAGCCTGATTTGTGATTTTTTCCAGAAATATATAGGCACACATATCACCAGTGAATTAACTGTTTGGCCACTTACACAATATGTATAACAATATATGGGCTACTTCACAAACCAGTGGCCAAAACACCCAAAAAAGTAACCCAGATGGGCCAAACTAGGCTCAAAGTGATCAGTCTTATTTTTGATTTTTTTTTTCCATAAACAGCATCCTGAGAACATAACATACTGGTACAAGTATGATTAGTGTAGTTTCTAGATTTAGATTTTAAATTGTTAATTCAACAACTAAAGAAATAATGAATATTATTAATAATAACTAATAATAAAAAAAAACTAATAATAAAAAAATTACTCTTAAGATTTTATCAGAATAAATAATATTTCATATTCTGATAAAAATGTCTGAAATTACAATTTACTTAAAAAAAGTGACCAATATTACATACCTTAAAGTAACAGAAGAGATTCTGTTTCTGTACAGTTTATGTATTTTGTGTCTTTTGTTAAAAATGGCAGGGATATTGTGCCCTCATCCATGGGATTTTATTGCATTGGCATTCTGAGAACAGGAAGTAATTTATTGGTATGTATACAATTTCCTTAAATGTGCCATTACAAGTGAGACCATTTGTAACTTTTCCTAAAATTTTATTTCCAAGAAATCTTCACAAATTGCATCATGAGACCATATTATTTATCATCATGTACACCTTGTAACAGATAATATCCTCTATCCTCAGCAGACAAACACCCTTTGTCCCACTTCCACAGTTCTTTAATAGCAATCCAGTGCACCCAAAGGGGATGGATCTCCATTTTCAGGCTTATTGGTTACCAAAGGGTTCCACTTCTGTTACTATCACAGTCAACTCATTAGAGGAGCGACCCAAATATTTGTATTGTGGATTGATTGAAATGAATTTCAAAAGCTTAGTACAACATTGTTTTTTGTTTTTAATGCACACGTAATCTCTTTGTTTTACTAAACAGAAATTTCACTAACATTTTACACAGTTTGTTACCTTGTAAAACTATGGAATTAAACACCACAACCCATGGACTAATTAAATAAATAAATATAATAGTTCTGTGCCTTTCATGTAATATTTTACAAGTTACATGTTCTGTAGCTATCAGTGTTTCGCTAAAAAACAAAACAAAAGCTACATTGCATTTGTACAGTATGGACAAAACCAATTACTGTTGCTATTAGTGATTGACTGAGTCAGGTCTGTGCACTTTGGAGTCCAAAGTGTGCAAGCATCACACTGAATCTGTATGACAATAATTAATTGAACAATTACATTCAAATCATAATTTCAAAATAGAACATAAATATTACGCCTTCATGCTGTCACATTATGTACACTTTAGTTTAATATATTATTTACAATAAGTATAATATACATATCCAAAGTGATTTGCCTGCTGTCTCTTTCAGGCCACACAGCTGGCAAACATCATTAACTGGCTCTGTTATTTAGAAAATGTTATCTAATTTCTACTTCTTTTATTTCATAAAAACTGAGACAAAATGACTACCCACTGGAAGCAAGTCAAGACCAAGATGACTAAACTATCTATTCTGAAATTTAGTGACATGCATAATTTTATTTCAAATGTAAACCGTCAACCATAAATGAGACATACCTATCAATACATATCCTTCATGTAACATTTCACAATAATGAGGAACAGAAAGAGTTAAGGATGAAATTAATTGCATTTTATGAACAAAGATAAACTATACAGCAAAAGTATTGGGACCCCAGACCAGTACTCCTTCAGAAACTTTTATGACATCCCATACTAAATCCATAGGCAGCAAAACAGAGTTTGGCAGCTATAACAGCTGCCACTTTTCTGGGAAGGCCTTCCACAAGGTTTGGAATGTATCTGTGGGGATTTTTGCCCATTTATTCAAAAGAGCGTTTATGAGGTCAGGCTGAAGATGTTTGCTGTGAAGGCTTGGCTCACAGTTTTTGTTGTAGTTCATCTCAAAGATGTTCAGTGGCAAGTCAGGGATTTGTGTGTTCCAGTCAAGTTCTTCCACACCACACTCACCCAACCATGTCTTTATGGAGCTGTTTTGTGCACAGAAGCGGGCCTTTTCCAAACTGTTCCCATAAACTTGGAAGAAAAGGATAGTCCAAAATGCCGAAGCATTACGATTTCCCCTCACCAAAATACCACTTACAGTTTACCATGGAATATCTAGCAGGGATGACATTTCATTAACTGAAAAAGTGACATCCTATGACAGTACCATCCTTGAATTCACTGAGCTTTTTAGAATTAATTCAGAATATTCTTTCACAGTTGTTTGTAAACCTGGCTGCATGGCTAGGTGATTCATTTAATATACCTGTGGCAGTGGGTCTCAAATAAACACCTGAATTCCATGCTTAAGTTCTGTGTCCCAATACTGTTGTCCATATAGTGTGTATGTATGGTACGTATAGCTGGGCTGATACGCACAGTGACCTATGCCAGACTGAACATTTTAGATTTGTGAAAAAATTCACAAACAAGACTGATCAATTTGAGCCTAGTTTGGCCCATCTGGGTTACTTTTTTGGGTCCACTGGTCCACTGGTTTGTGATGTAGCCCATATATTGCTATACATATTGCTATAAGTGGCCAAACAGTTAATTCAGTGGTGATATGTGTGAAAAAAATTCACAAATCAGGCTGATGAATGTGAGCCTGGCTGGACCTGTTTATATGGTAAAGATTTTTTATTATTTGCGTTTGACAATAAAAATACAAATTTTAATAGCAGCACATTTAGGGGTGGGGAATGACGTCATCTGGAGTCACAGATCACGAAAGACAATGTGCCACCATGTTTAACCGTCTACCACACTGAACTGTAGAGATACACTCAAAAGAGTGGTGAATCGCAAACTGCAAACTATCTTTACCGCGGTTAAGGTTGCTACGAAGTAAGAGGAGCGACCCAAATATTTGTATTGTGGATTGATTGAAATGAATTTCAAAAGCTTAGTACAACATTGTTTTTTGTTTTTAATGCACACGTAATCTCTTTGTTTTACTAAACAGAAATTTCACTAACATTTTACACAGTTTGTTACCTTGTAAAACTATGGAATTAAACACCACAACCCATGGACTAATTAAATAAATAAATATAATAGTTCTGTGCCTTTCATGTAATATTTTACAAGTTACATGTTCTGTAGCTATAATTTGCATGCCGTAGGTTTGACCGCTTATCTGTTTATTTCATAAATATTGCAAAATTGTTGAGTGAACAGCTATGAAGGAAAATATGTCTGATAAAACAAGTTTCCTTTATAACATGGAAAGAATCTGTAACAGTGCATGTCTGACATCCTATTAATTGTTTGTGGTGATGCAAAGTGAAATTGTTGACTGCATTAACTTTTAAATGCACAAATTAACTGTTTCTTTCCATTGACTGTCAAGTACTAGATTGGTAAATATCTAACAGTTATCTGGTGATCCAATTTATTATTATACGCTATAGGGACAAAAGTATTGGGGCACACCTGTTTTTCAGGGTTTGGGCTAGGCTCCTTACTTCCAGTGAAGGACTTCAGCATACCAAGACACCTTAGACAGTGCAATGCTTCCAACAGTTTGGGGAAGAACCTTTTCTATTTCAGCATGACTGTGCCCCAGTACACAAAGCAGCTCAATAAAGACATGGCTGGAGGAGTTCAGTGTGGAAGAACTTGACCAGCCCTTAAAGAGCCCTTACCTCAACCCCATCCAACACGTTTGGGATGAACTGGAGTGTCATTGAAGTCCCCGTTGGTCCATATAGTGTCTTAGGTGGCTTTTTATAGGTCAGTAATGATGAAGAAAAAAGGACACTTCTGACTAATAAAGGTCCTGAAATGGTGAACACACAGTAAATTTTTTGCTAGGAATACTGAGTGTATTTTTAGGAATATATTTAGTGAATAACATGCAAATGTAAAATATTCTCAGTGTGCAAAACGTTTGACTGGTAGTGTAGCTTGTATGGGGTGGGCAATATGGTGAAAATATAATATTGTAATAAATATTTTTGAAGTTTTATTTATTTATTTAATTCTGTTGAAGCAATAGGGCAAAATTTTAAAATCCTGTGAAAAGATATGACCTGCCCTGGGTGTTTCTCTGCTTTTCGCTCTTTCTCCTGCACTGCCCACAGCGCTGGTTAAGGATATGCAGCTCAAATAGTGAGGGAATTAATGTCAAAAGCTACGATGTTTTTATTCAGGATTTTACATTTTACACTGAACTAAAACTTCAGTTTTTTCTTTTATACAGAATTTGTTAGTCTGAGGTGCATTAACACAGTTTCTTACATTATCAGTTATAGCAGCAGGGGTGACGTTTCCATTCAGCAACCGCCTCCATCAGCACATCAGCAGCAGGAGCTCAGCAGGCAGGGAAAACGAGCATTTGAAAACTTTAATGTCTCTGAGCCAAACCAGTCTATGTAGTATATAATTACAGCTCTGTAGAATCTACACACTTTAATTTGGTGTGTTAAAAACGTTATTTTAAGCACCACCATATAGACTTTTGTATATTGTTCCACCCCCATAAAAACATATGTTGCATAAGTAAAAAGGAGCAGCAGCCTTATTAAAGCTGGACTTTCGTCTGGACTTTTGTAGATCTGGTATATTGAATATAAGGATTATTGTGTATACTTCGAATTTAAACTATTTAGCCTTGGCTTATTGCAGGTAGGGCTAGTCAGTTTATTATTACAAAGCAGTTCCAACAGTACCAAGCACCACACTGAAGTGAAAAGTATGATTTCCACCCGTAATGTATTGTTATGAATTCCCCCTTAATCTAATCAGATGTGCAGTTTATGAATTAGCCTGTTACTCTGAATTGGATTTTTGACTCAGCCTACTGAGGGTACAAAGATGCTTTTGGGGGCCGCCACTGCTGTGAAATGTGAATTAATCTCTTTGATTAAAGCGGCAGAGAAAGCGCGAGAGAAATGAGAAGATGCAGACTCGATCTTTTTATGTGGCAGGGCGATGCAGTGAAGGACCTGATGTTGCGTTTCCTTGGAGACCAGGCGGCGATGAAGCGGCAGGTTCTCACAGCTAATTCAGTGGAGCAGAACTTCCTGGGTCTAAAACAACTAATTGTGAGTCATCATTATTCTCCTTCTTTTATGCATTACAGCATGTGATTCCAGTCTCAGACAGTCTTGACTATGCGACTTTTAGCCCAAAACGTATCTGTAGTTTCTCGATCACTTAAAGTAGAAGTGATTGTGTCATTGAATGTGTCGGTTTTCCTCTTACACCACACGTAGATGAACCAAGTCCTGTTTGGAGTACAGATTTTGCTTCTTTAAAGTTTAGAACTGAAGCTGTGAGGCTAATATAATATTACAGACGCTGGAGATCAATAATCACCCAATGGGTTTCTGTAAAAATCTTCCCTCAAGGCACTAAAGCAACATCCAGCTTTAGGAGGTGAGACTTGTGGATGTGGTTTAGGACACAGCATGATAAATGAGCAATGAGCTGTAACAAAGAGCAAAATTTCACAGCTACAGGCAGACATTTCAGACAGCACTCAGAAAGCAATTCGCAAAGCTGCCATGAAAAGAGCTCATCAGATCATTCTGTATGTACGATAATCAGAAAAATGAGTTTAGCGCACCTAACCGAGGGTGGTTTTCGAAAATAGACCCTGTTCGACTGCAGTGTTGTTCATTTTTAAAGCTCACAGTAAGTCATACTGTGTCCTAAACCACAACCATCCACCTTAATGTAGAGCTGCATGCAGTTTCAACTGAGATGAATTTTGGGGATTTTTACAGAAAAGATTTGCATAACTATTGACTTTTAGGGTCTGTTAGCTATGTTTAACTTCTAACTCCAATTCTAAACTGAATAACCAGCATTTGGACTGAAAACATGTCTTGGGGGATTGAGTACATACGGGGTTTGTGGGGAATTGTGTACATTCGGAAGTATTCCTTTAACAGCTTGAATGAGATGCTCTATTTTTGTCAGGGGTATGTTAGACAAAAACCTGTTCTTGCTGTAGAGTGACAGACTATGTGCATACGTTGTCCAGAGAAATGCTGTTTTGATGCAGTAGCTCTGTGTGTGTGTGGGTTTGTCAGCGTCGGGCAGGGCAGGATGTAGTCCCAGCTGTAGCCTGAGGGGCTTTAGCTCACTGCATCACTGAGCCGCCTTAGAGCAGAAATGTCAGACGCACACAGGCAGGCCTGAAATGCTCAGCTTTACCCGCTGTGCCCATGCCCTTCAATGATGGACAAGGATACACGGAGTGTATATGTATGGCTATGTGTGTGTGTAACCTATTTTTAAGCATTGAGGATGTAGGTACAGCCTGTAGGCCTACTGTGTGTGTGTGTGTGTGAGAGAGAGAGAGAGAGAGACAGAGAGAGAGAGAGAGACATACAGACAGAAAGACTCCGAATAAGGCAGATAAGAGCGAGCCGTTCTGCTGATGTGCTTGCCTCCCTGCAGCTTGCCCAGTGGGGCAGTACAGGCTAATCCTGCCTATCCTCCATTTTATAGCCTCGGCTCAAGATGTTGCAGGCCAGACGTTTACTTCAGCCCACTGAATCTGTTACGACTGAGAAATATCTTCCTCCACCGAGAGCCAGACCACAGCCAGCGCGCCGGTGCCTTTTTGTTGTGCCGTTCCTAAAAACTCAAATAGCCGATTCTTTGGACGGGTATTTCGAGGAGCCGTGCTGAACAACTCCACGCTTTCTGCCTTCCTCCACTTAAGACCACATTAAACTCTGCAATGGCTCGACCTCCTCTTTCAGCGTGCATTAAATCAGCATGCAGGCCCAGACCCACGAGTTAATGAAAGAGGGGGCGATTATTTTGTTACTTACTTTGCTTGTGGGTTATAAATTATGCAATGCTGTGTTGGGTCAATTCAAATAAAGTGGGGCAACTTAGCTATTCTAGGCTGTTTTTCAGAGAGTAAAAAAGGTTAATGGGATGCTGAAATAAGCAAATACCAAAACTAACAGTTTAATACAACTTTTTTGATTGCAATAGTGAAATTATTCATATCCTACTGACCCTCTTTTTCCTCTAGAAACCCAAATAGTTGCTTCATGGAAAACAATTTGCCTCGACTTCTTTAAAGTGCCTCTGAAAGACATCAAAAGGCTTAACTGTGTTCCTTTACCTTCAGGCATGCTGTGTTTTAGCACCATTTCGAAACTATTTAGAACTCTATTACCTCTGTGAACCCGGTTATCTACGTTATCTGTATTATTGTGAGTCCCATTTTTGCCGGAGAGCAGTAGGGAGTTGATTGGTGGAGAGAGAAGCACAGTCATGCAGTTCTCAGGACATAAGGGTCACCACTGTCAATACCGAGACGCCATTGTGTGCTATACTATCTGCCCTGCTGCTGATACACAAATCTTGTTAATCTTGTTACTAACCTCACAATACGAATCAATGCATTGATCATGTCTGTACAGCTTAGTTCTGTTCTATCTGCAGCTGCCGTAGTCTTAAAGGGCCCATATACAACATTAGGGCTGCACGATATGGAGAGAATATTACTGAGACTGCTACAGATTTTGATTGCGGTGCTTTTCAATATATTTAAAGGCTTGTATCTGGAATTAAAAAGACTTAAAGTATGTAAATATTTGCTGTCTTGTCCACACAGTCCATATAATTAGCTGCAAAACTAAAAACGGCCTGTTTTTGTGATGTCACAAAGTCCCTATATTTCCATATATTTCCATATTTCCATAATTATTCAGCCTACAGCAGATTATGCCTGCCTGTTCATGCTGAAATTCTCAGGAGTTTCATCCCCTTTTGAATGAGCTGCAATGTAGGACAGCCAATCAAGAAAAGATATCAGTCTTAAAGGGTCAGTAACAAAAACAGCTAGTTTAATTCTATGTTTGGAAAATAGTCATGTAAGAACAAATTACGATCAATTAAGAAATCTTTTTGTACACAAACCCATCAAACATCAGAGATTTTTCTTGAATGAAATGGAAGAAAAATGTAGAACATAGGTCCTTTAAAAGCAACTCAGCCAATCCGTGCCTTTTAATGGTTAAAGTCTGGCCAAAATAATTAGACTTTTAAAGACTTCAGTTTATCAAAACACCCAATAACTCCCCTGAACAGTGATTGGTCACCCTGTTAGAAACACTCTGGCTCATTTGCATATTGCAGCCTTCTGTGATATCAGTGTTGTGGAGAAAGATACCGTGATAACAGATAATTAACAGACGCTATATTATGCAGCCCTATTCTTCATATTTCCTTAATCCTTTATAATTAAGACTGATAAATGACCACAGTTCATGTTTAAAAGTTTGTTAGTTGGATTACTCATATTTTACGCGTTAAAATTCCAAGACCTCTGAAAGTATGCTGAGGGATTTTGCACCAAGACATTGGTAGCAAGTCCTGTTAGCAGTGAGATGATGGGGTCTCCAGATATCAGAGCTGTTTTGGCCGCACAAGGGGGACTTAGACAATACTGGGCATGTGGTTGCTGTGTTATGGCGATAAGCTAGTTTGCCCTTCACATCCCAACGATTCTTGCTGAGATCTGGGGAATTTGGAGGCCAAGTCAACACCTTGAACCCTCATGTTCCTCAATCGATTCCTGGATAATGTTTGAAGTTTGGCAGAGCACATCATCCTGCTGAGATAGGTGACTGCCACTAGGAAATGCTATTGTTATGAAGGGGTGTGCTTGGTCTGCAGCAATGTTTAGGTAGGTGGTATGTGTAGTAAATTCCAGAATGGCAGGACCCAAGGCTTTCAAGCAGAACATTGTCCAGAGCATCACACTGCCTCTGCTGGCTTGCCCTCTTCATCCTTATAAGCGTACCAGGAACACCTTACAAGATGGAGATGCTATGACTCCATCACAACTTAGCCTTTGGTCAGAATTGCTTAGATCCTTACTCTCATTAATTGATTGCCTACAATTTCCCAGTTTAACAAGATAATCAATGTTATTCGCTTCACCTTTTAGTGGTTTTAATTTCTATATGTATGTGTGTGTGTGTGAATATATAAAAAATAGATATAAGATAAATAGGTATAGATCATTACCATATTTGTATTTGTAATCTCGCTTTCTATCTCTCTCTCTCTCTCTATGACCCTTTTCTCTCTCTCTGTCTCTCTCTCTTTGACAGCACTGACTGTGTTGTCTCCCACTCTCCCCAGTGTGTCACACTTACGTAGGTGCAAAATTGATTTATTTATTCATTTTGACGTACTTATTTATTTATTTAGTCAGCTATTGCACAAGCGGTTTTTGCTGCGAGCTGATGTGTCTCTGAAGTTAGAAGTCTGTCCTTGCATGTGTGATCAGCTGGTAAGTGTAAGTGGGTTTGACTCTTTGCGTCACGCTGTTTATTGTTTCTGTACCCGGTGGATGTTGTGGGCTCTCTCTGAGTTCGTGGAGTCCCCGGGGCGCGCACACACACATCTGAACAGTCTCTGCCCAGACTCACTGCAGCAGGGCTTCTGCGGGTGACTCACGCTGCAGTGCCTGACTCTGTGTGTGTGTGTGTGTGTGTGTGTGTGTGTGTGTTTGTGTGTGTGTGCGCGCGTTTGTGTGTGTGTGTGTGTGTGTATATGTGTGTGTGTGTGTGTGTGTGTGTGTGGGTGGGTGTGTGTGTGTGTTTAGGCCTGTGATAGTGCCTCTGTCATTGTCACTATTGTGTCTGTAAATTCCCTCAGCACGACGTCGGGGAAAGGAAAGAAAGAAAAAGAGAGTAGAGAGGATCAATGCGATAAGGAAGAATAAACCAGCATTGTTAAAGGGAAATGGGTTCCCCAAAACAGATGTCTCTCCCTCCGTTCCCAAAATTACACTCCGTGCAGGCATGGTGCTTTACTGTGCTTGCAGAAATGCCTCAGCCTGCGCCAACAGGATCAAACTAGCCTAACAATAACCAGCCTTCAATTTTCACCGTGCCTTGTTCTTCACTTTTATAGGGACCTTCTGAGGCTGTTGCACTCCTTTCTACATTCTAAAAGGAACTATCTTTTGATGTTTTTTTCCTCATATTTTTTCCCAGTGGTCGGCTAATGCTGTTTGAATGGGTTTATGTACCAAAACAGTCATTATAATCTGATTTTACCTTATTCTAACCTCCTAGAGTTAACTCAGCTGTTCTTGTTATTGTGTCATTAAGACTGGTATATGTAAATCAGGGCTGTAAAATCTAATCCACATAACATGGTGTGGCTGTAGGTTTTTATTCCAAACAAGCAGGAGCTCACCTCATCAGCTGTTTGAAGACTAAATGGAGTCAGTTGTGGTCCAGATTGTTTGGAATGAAAACCTGCAGCCACTGTATTGTTAACACCCCTGATGTAAATTATCTGTGTTCTGATTGGCTGCTCTGTATTTCGACCTGAATTTACCAAAAGCAGCCCAGTTACTCATTATAGGACCATGATCAGTGCTGGACTGGCCACCTGGTGTACCGGACATTTGTAACTCTGCGCGGAATCCCATCAACAGAGAACACAGACGCACATCACATGTGTGGAGCTACTTCACTCTAGGCACACAAACAGCACGGAGACCTGCACAATCTGCAAGTCGGTGTTAAAGTACAGTAACAGTACTGGCGCTCTGCACGGCATCTACTAGCTAACATGGCTAACGCTAGCTAACATGGCTAAAGCTAGCACTGCAGGGAGTTGTCCTGCCACGGCTTAAAATGTTCCCACTCTCAGTTGAACACTTAAATTTGCCAGAAAATTCAAGGTATCAGCCTTTGTTTTGTTTTGTTTAATTGTCGGATTGACTGTTAATGTTACAGAGAACTTTTAATAAAAGTTGCTTAATGTTGCACACCCATGTTCCTCCACTGCGTGTGTGATGGCGTCACCAAACGACTAGTCGACTTGACTTCGACTTTGCTGACCAACAAGTTGACCTGAAAAAAGTTGTTAATGCCCTAAAATATATACAATAAACCACCGACATTCACGGGCGTTACATTCCAAGAGCACCCATGAATAGTGAAAATGTAAAAGAAAAACCCTAAATATGCCCCCAAATATGCTTCCAAAACACTTTAATTTCATTTTAAACTCACTGATTTGGGTCAATAAACATCCAAGTCAAAAGTTTTGTGACATTTTCATACGTTTACGTTTCATGCGTTCATATGTAGTATTTACAAAAAATACACTCAGTATTCTTTGCTAATAAATACATTTATATTATGTTCACTATTTGAGTTCATTTATTAGCCAGAATTGTTTTTATTAAGCACTACCAAAACACCTAAAATAATTATAATGTGGATGATATAGTGTTAGATATTTAATGGGCTAGTTGACTGTGTATCACCACACAACTAGTTAAAAAGGATGTTAGACATGCACTGTTACATATTCTTTCATCTTATAATGGAAACAGGTTTTATTTGACAAATGGATAAGTGGTAAAACCCGTGATGTGGCTGGTAGTGTATGTTGTGTGGATGTATTTTAAAGTGAGTTAGTCATGAACATTAACACAATCTCTTAATTTATTGCCGATGAACCGATCTGGCCAGTCAAAGTAATTTGGCTAAAAACTAGCCAGAAAACAGATGTTCGTGCTCCATCAGTGCGTCCTTCCTGTGGGCCTTCCTTTGTTGGAATGACTTTTTCCTATATTGTCTTTTAATGCTTCAAAGTTTGTCTTTCCTCTGCTTCTTTCCTGTACTTTTCCTCTCTCCCTTTCTCTGGTGTTGTCTTGTTCAATAACAAGACACACACACACACACCCCTAACCTAACTGTAACCCTAACCTCAGGAACCAAAATACCAAAAATACAGCCACACAAAATACACTTCTGTTATCCTCTCTTGTGATGTTTCCACTCTAATAAGTCTGGGGCCCACAATGGGGCGCATTAATTATCTGGACTCCGATTACACACAGGAGCTGGGGTCCAGCCATGTGACACAATGTTTTCAAAAGACACACTGTCTCTATGTCTCTCTCTCACTCTCTCTCTCTCTCTCTCTAAGCCTCACGTCCTGTTGTGGACTCAGTTAAAGGTCAAAATGTAAATGGCAGCCTTGATTTATTACCATTTTTGCAGGATCAACTGTACAAGAGCACAACCTTCGACTCTATCTAGCACTGGTCTACAGGATCTTTTTGTTGAATGAATGTTGTACGTACACTATATGGACAAAAGTATTGGGACACACCTGTTTTTCAGGCTTTGGGCTAGGCCTCTTACTTCCAGTGAAGGGCTTAATCTTAATGCTTCAGCAGACCAAGACATTTTGGACAACACCATGCTTCCAACCTTCCAAGAAGAACTATGTAAAGTCTTTATAATGGTCAGACATTCCAATACTTTTATCCATTTAGAATGTGATGTCCGAGCCTGGGACGGAATCTAGAACGAATGCCTAATGGCTTCAGGAATGGTTTTAAAAACAATAGAGCTTCAAAAATTAAAGGGCAGAAACCAGTTCTGATTCCACGGCCATTTTGGTTCCATGAAGCAGTTTTTCCCAGCCCTGGTCCTGGAGAGCCACATTGCTTCGAACACAACCGCATTAGCACAATTCGTTTCAACCAAGCAGCCAAAAACAAGCTCTTTTGTTGAGTCAGGTGTGTTGGGAGCTGAAAAAACACTAAAGTTTGTAGAGCAGTGGGCCTAAAATTTGCAGACCATTTATAACTACTTTTGGAAAAGTAGACTGTCTTTATGCAGAGGTGTGTGGCGCAGTAGGCAACCATGCTCCACACAGGAGACTGGATACTATAATAACACACTATAAGACTCACTGTAGCTTTAAATTTAACTTCACTCTGTATAGTATGTATAGTGTCATTATAGTTTAGTGTATAGTTTATGAACAGTATAGTTTAGTGTATAGATTATGTATAGTATAGTTTAGTGTATAGATTATGTATAGCATAGGTTAGTGTATAGATTATGTATAGTATAGTTTAGTGTATAGTTCACTGTGTCATCACTGAGGTTCCCCCCACACACTGCTCCCCGGGCACCCCTCATTGGTGGCAGACCCCTGCTTCACTCGGTGAATGGGTTAAATGCAGAGAAAGAATTTCACATTGTTCACACTGTGTGCTGTGGTGTGTTCACACGTGATTATAGGGGGCCACTTTACTTAATCATCTATCTGTCTATCTATCTTTCTATAATATAGTCTGTGTAACTGTAATCCTAAACCTAATTCTTGCCCTTCTCCAATATGAACCCTAATACAGTGATTAGTGTTGTTGGGGGACGGTTGGGGGCCTCCCCGTGTTTACTTTGTATCAAAAAATAAAAATGAATGAATACTTCATTCATTGTCATTAGGAAAAAAAATAATGAATTCTAAGGAAAATGCAAAAAAACATATTTTACCATTTACAATAAAAGAAATAGACATCTGTAAACCCGTAAACTGTGTCCTGATGACATCGTTAATATAAAACAAGTAATCGTTTCTTTTTCTTGCTCATTGTCTCCCCCTCCCCCTCTCTCTTATTTTCTTTCTTTCACAAGCTCACTCACTCTCTCTTATTTTCACAATGTGTGCGAAGCTCTGTATCCCTGCCCTTTCAAAACTGGAATACAATGAAAGTACATTGCTGCATGTTTCGTTTCTTATTTTGTCATTTAGTGGCATCATATTCCAGCATGTTCCAGTCATGTAGGTGAGACGAGGCCCACAGGCCACTGTGTCTGAACAACGAAAGTGTGAGAGAAAAGGTCCTTTATAAGTCACAAAACAGTGCAGCGCTGCCAAACCTCAGATCGAGTTTGGTTTCTGTTGTCTCTGAGTGAGGGGAGTGTCTCTGTGTGGCAGTGCCAGCGGCGGTGAGAAAAACTGGTTAACCCAGAACACTGGTTTGGACTGGAACAGAGGCCCGAGGGAATGCTGCTTCGTTTTACATATAGAGACACTCATAAAGACCTCATAAACCTCCCTAAGTATTTCATGTTTTACTGCTTATGAAAGTAACTTGGACTTTTCACACACTGTCCACTTAAACGAAGCAGATCCACTGCATACAGTCGCCCCACTTTTTAAAATTTCAATAACATTTGTTACGTTACTTCAAATTATATCTGTTTGGAGAAGAATACTTTTAGCATGTGGTGGAACAAAAATAAATCTCTGCGACTGAAGTGAGCCCAAATCAAAATGATAAATCTTATAATGGGTTATTACATTCATCAGCTGCGCTTACAAATTGGATTTGATTTTGAGGCATTTATGGCACAAAACAAGCAAAAACACTTACTCATCAGGTTTTTAGGATGATTGTGTCTATAGTTATCATACTGGATGAGGCATTTTACTTTTTCACTTGAAACCACCTGCTCTTGCAGGCCATAATATCTAGCTTTTAGATGTTTAGTTCTCACACGAAGTAAATTAAAGTGGCTTAAGCTTAATATATAAAAATAACATTTTAAACATAAAATAAGAATCCTGAGATTTGGTTTCCATGCACAACAAAAGATCTCTGAAGTCTCTAGGACAATATTCTTAACTAGATATTATATTAAAATGATTATATAAAAATGTACAATTATGTGCAAATGGCTTTTTTTTTTACAGTGTAGACTCTCTGTGTGCAGAAGTATTTTAGCCAGACTTCACTTATGGACCTTTATAGAAGTGGAAACAAATATGTGAAGTTTTTTTTCTTATTGTGGTGTTGGTAACAAATGGTAATAAATGTGTTCATTTATGGAATCATGAACTCAAAAACCCTTGATCTGCCGCCTTTTGAAAGAAAAAGAAATGCACAATCTTGAAATAGTCTGTGTAAAACAAGTGCAGTTAGGTTTGACCAAATGCCTTTTATTTCTAACACAATAAGCAAAATGGGGCCATTTTACAGAAGACGTTTCAGAAGTACCATTCACTCTCCAGGTCATACCAGGTCCGAATAGGATCATTAAAGTTCCAAGAACAGCCCATTTTGTGCTCATTGTTTCTGTGATGTCACAAAAACCAGTGCATTTACATAAATTCTCTAATTCAGCATGCAGCAAGGGGTGGAAGGGGTGTTTTTGAATGCAGGATAATACAGAGGCTTCTCTTAAAGAGAAGAAATTTACACAAAGAGAAGAAATTTGAACAAAAACAGTTTTTCTAACAAAAATAAGGAGATTGTAAATGGTCGTGTAAAGTTGAAATATGAATGTTTTGAAATATAAGATCACTTAAAGTGCTAAGTGGACAAAAAAGAATGCTGTAGCTGTAGAGTTACAGGCTGTAGCCCGTATGTGGTCTGTTAGCCACATCTACCTCATTCATCACTGGTTAGTTTATGACCACAGGACTGATGTTGACATGGAGGTGCAAGTGGTCCGCCATCTAAAAGTAAAAAATACTGAGCCAGTAGTGGGCTCAGACACTGATCCACTGCATACCAGCAAGGTAGAGCTACTCGAGAATGTGTAATTCCCCACATTTGATCCTCCTCTGGAGATCTGAAACAGTTTCAGTGGCCCAAGTGACAGAAGACTATGAGAATGTCAACCCTTTGAAAAATGTAAATCAGCCATAACATGACAAAAATCCTGGTGGGTTCACAGTGATGCAACAGCAGTGTGTTCACTTGGAGAGGAATGTGTGTATTCGTTCCTACACACTGACAACATTCTTGTCTTTGGCTCTGATGACAGAAAAATAAGACCCATAAGTTAGCTTTTATGTTTTCATTTTAATGTGAACATCATTGTGGAGTGGCTGTAAAATGATGGTAACAGATTGCTGTTATGAATTGGAATAACACCCCCCCACACACACACACACACACCTCCAGGTTATTTGCACAGGTGTGCTTGGGTTGCTTTTTTTAATAATGGTCCATACATAATGAAATAAAACACACAAAGACATTTGGCTTCGGTCATAGACGGTTTAATCTTCTCTCTTTTTTCTGGAAGAAAGCAAGGCCTTGACCCAGCAATAGTTCGTTTGTGAACTTGGAGCTCTTTGCTTGTCAAAGAAAAAGGTGGGTACGATTTAAGCCCTATTCAGAGGTAATTAAATGGACATGGGGTCCTGGGGTAATTTGCTCTTTAACGTGTGCCACTCTGTGATTTTATTCTCCATCTGTGTTTTTCTCCCCTATATGAAAAAACGACTGGGCAAATTACCTGCTTTTCTTCACCAAACTCAGCACTGGTTGATAAGTTTGCTCTCCTGGTTGCAAATCCATGATTTAACAGGCTTCAAGTTTTATAAAAAGCTTGACCACTAGGGATGTAACTGTACAGAAAGGTCACGGTTCAGTTCACACTATAGTTCTGACATCACGGTTCGGTACGGTTCAGATACAGCGAAGTTAAGTAACAAAAAGTTCTAAAGA
>JBBPCY010000001.1:45345355-45377640 GCA_037974405.1 Brachyalestes nurse
ATTTCCATGTAAAACTATGAGTTCGGTTCTGTGACTGAATCCGCGAGTCCTGATCCGCGTAAAACGGGGAATACTGTATGTGTGTGTGTATATATATGTATATATGTATGTGTGTGTGTGTGTGTATATATATATATATATGTGTGTATGTGTGTGTGTGTTTGTATATATATGTGTATATGTATGTGTGTGTGTGTGTATATATGTATGTGTGTGTGTGTATATATATATGTGTGTGCGCGTGCATGTGTGTGATACAAGTGCTGAAAGGATAGGTCCTTAGTACCTTTAGTACCTTTTGAAACATAAGCGTATACCATGTTTCGTTGCAGTTATATCTTTAAGTGCCCATATCCTACATTTTCTTTGTGTTTTATTTTCCCTGAGGTGCACTAATGGTTTTATGTACCAAAACCAGTCATAATGGATTTTTACAAGACCATTTCCAGCCTCTCTATATCCCTCAGAATAAAACTATCACCGTGCCTTTAAGGCTGCTCTACATAAATTACCTGTTCCAATTGACTTGTTTTGTGCCTCATTCAAAAAGAAGCCAGAGCTAAAATACATTGTCATGAATAAGCTTGAATTAAAAATGGGCTTTTATATGGAGTGGGAATTGAACAGAATGCTCATTTTATGTTAATTCTCGTATTTAAACAAAGTTTGGTTTTCCATTATATGGGCCCATTTGGTTGCACTGACTCCACATACCTCTTTCTTTATTGACTGTTTTTAAAAATAGTTCAGTTGGAAAAAAGGTATGAATATCCCTGTGTACCTGTTTGGTATCTTTGTCTTCTAAGTGTGTTGACAGGAGCGTGTTAGAATCCACCCAACCCCTCCATCACCGTCATTAAGATCAGTCCTGTTAAACTCGGTTTAATATGCCGCTGCACAGCTGTGGCAGGGGACTTCTGTGTGTAGCAGCATGTTAAAAGAGTGGAAGCCTTTTTGTCTGGAGGCTGCTCTCTCTGGAGGATGACAACAGTGGATGTTCATCTGTTTTTGAGCTTCAGTTCGCTGAGGGAAACTGCTGAACTTTTGATCTTCAGCACTATTTAGTGGAATCGCCCGTTTTGTTCTTGAGCTGGAGCTCATTTGCAGAGTGTGTGTTTTCTCCCAACTTGCTCTTAATAGCCTGCATTGCAAAGAGGCTTCAGTTTTCTCTTTCACAGCCTCTTAGTCTATGTGGGAAGGCGGGCCATGCGCTTCAGAACCTCTGATGTTAAATGGAGTGCAGGGTCAAAAGTTTGTCATTTGAAATGCTGTCCATAATTGCACAGTCATGTTTGCTAGGATGGTTGGTGATGCCAGATGCTGTGGGCTATACTTTTTTATTTAGGACTCTGATTGGTTCACCTGTCCTTTAAATGGGGTCATTCCACAACAACTTACCCAGGGACTGACTGATAACATCATGGATTTCCATAAAAATCTAGCAAGAACTTTCATTTGTTTCATTCTTTCTCCATGCAAAAACATCAAAGCCAAGCTCCAGTTAGTTTTTTAGTTCTACATTTTTTTTATTTTGCCCCATTAGGTTCTGAACTGCATCTTAAATATTGAGTTTAACTAACAGGACCACTGAATTGAGCCGAACTAACTGAACTGAGCTCAACCCTAATAATGATATTTCACTTGATTTCATGTTAACAATGTAATGATTTTCATACTTATTGAAAAATCAGTATTTTTAAATTTAAAACTTCACTGCTGATGCAGCTGTGGCATCATGTGTCAACAATCAAAACTGGACCTCTGGGTGCATCCTGTCAGAATAAAGAGGTGACACACACACACAATAATACATTCCAAAGGTGCTGGTGTTTATTATGGTTGAAGTTCAGTTAGAGAATGTCGAAATACAGCCTTGTAGAATCATTTTTAACATTTAACAAAATGTAATCCTGAATCATTTTATCTTTCTCTTACAAAATAAGATATTCACTCTTTATTTCTGCTATACAGCAATGCACTGAGTAAAATGTATTGATGTACTGTATTAAAATAAAACATGTAATTATGTCCTTATTTCCTTAAATATATTTCCTTGCTGTAGGTTTTGTATAGTAGTCTTATTACCTTCAAGTCTATAAATGATGAATTATTAATTACTCCAACCTTCATTTTGTTTTACTCAAGAGGTGGACATTCTCTTGTGCTCTGGATGGTTTTTGTGCCACAACTTTCCCATTGTTACCATTTTTGTTGTGTTTTTTCCTCATGGTGGGATCATGAATAATGGCCTTACCTGAGGGTAGTGAGGCAAGTTGTTCCCTAGACATTCTTCCACATTCCTTCGTGACTTTCAGTTGTTGCTACGCTCTTGAGGAAATCTTTGGAGGCCGGCCACTTCTGGGTAGATTCACCATTGTTTTCTCCATTTTGTATTTTCTCTGTTTTGTGATAAAGGCTCTCACTGTGGTTTGTGAGTCCCAGAACCTGAGCAAGGCAATGGCTCTGTAACTCTTTCCGGACTCATATTTCAATAACCTTCTTTATCTTTCTTATGGCATTTCTTTTGGTCATGTAAAGATCTGGTCACGTTTTGGTTGGTTTATGTAGAAGTTCTGAAAGATTTTCAAACTGCCCGGTACGACTGCACTTTTCTCGACACATCGCTGTTATCTCAGATGTTTGTAGACCGCTGGCTGATTGACCTGTCCATGCTGTTGCGAGGTTGAACAAGCTTTATGGAACACTAGTAGAAATCTCGTTTAGCCAACCAAGGGATTGTAGTGCACAGCTCCTGCATTCTGAGCATCATTAATTTAAAAAAGTTGTTTGTGTCCCTGTTTGAGATTGAACTGTTATCAGAGATCTGTCGGTCCAGTCCAGAAGTTTAACACAGAAACTCAATGTTATGTAATGATTCCAAACCTAAACTGCAGAGCGTAAAAGTTGACTAATTATATTCACAATGTTTATTTGAAAATCTTTTTTCAACATATTTTTACTACTTATTTTGAGCATTTAATTTTCTCTTTATGTGACAAATTAAGAATCTCGATTCTAGACTGACTGCTAGCCCGTTAAAGGGGACCTATTATGCAAAACTCACATTTAAAAAAAAAAAAAAAAAAAGTTATAATAGGTCTATAGGCTATATAAAACATGTTCTTGAAGTTCTTTGCACAAAATCACTCTCACATAAAGAGATCACCAGGTTTATTCTTCATAGTCCCGTTCATAGTCACGTTTCAGGGCTCTGTCCCTTTCCTGCAAATAAGCTGTTGCTGGTCACGCCCCACCATCCCATGCTCCACCCACCCCTTACGCGGCTCGTAAACAAAATAAAACTTAACTGTGATAGAAACACAAAAGTCATTATTTGAAAGTCCTTACATCTCCCTCATCTGCTGACTTTTCACAGACAGTGTACAGATCCCCCACAACGCTGAAGTTAGCTCCTTATTCACATCTCCTTATTCGAATGTTAAATTAAATATTTAAGGTGGAACTTTTTAAGGTAGAACAAAACTGATTGTTGCTGGGACACAGCCATCGAAAATGAAATGGAGCCACGCAGTCCTTCTGTTTTCTTTGTCTGGGAGAAAGTGGAGGGATTTGTGCTGTTCTTTGCAGTAACAACACAACACTTCATGAGTGACCTGCCTCTGCCGGTAGCAGATAAAATGTCGGATCTTCAATAAATCTAGTGGGCGGGGTCTCGACGGATGAGGGACGGTTCTATGCAAATTTTTCCAAACGGGGTGTTTTGAGCGGGACCCAAACTGTGAAGAATAAACCTGGTGATATCTCTTTATGTGAGAGTGATTTTGTGCACAGAACTTCATGAACATGTTTTATATAGCCCATTGATCATTATAACTAAAGTGAGTTTTGCATAATAGGTCCCCTTTAAGCCATGTTCCTCTTTTTACATTTTTTTCCTCTTTCTTCTTATTCAGAACAAATATATTTTCTTTGCATAAAGAATAGAGTCATCATAAAGTATGTTTTGGTGATTACTTTTTTAGAGCCCTGGTTCTCATGTTCCCTCTAGTGTTGGGAATCTTAAAAAAATAAAAAAATAAATAAACTTTAAAAAGAAGAAATAAAATGATGTGTAAATAAAACAGAATGCTATTGAAATACTGCTATGAAGTAAAAACCTGAAACATGAGATAAATGAAAGTTTGCCTTTTTTATTATGATATCAACCTATTTACTAGTAACACACTAATTAACCATTACAGGTATTGTTACAAGCTGAACTGTGATGACAAGGAGTATGAGAGTTGTGAAGAGCCATTTATAGGACAACCTATTTGTACAGCACAATATTTGTAATTAATGTACTAAAAAGGAATGAATGTGCCTCTTGTGTGAATTGACCATAGCTAAATAGGGTGGGCCTGCACTACAGCATTTTAATGTCAGTCATAATACTTGGAGAGCCAAATCTTTTTTGAGATGGTAAGAGGTGTAAAACATTTGGTCGCCACTGCTTCTGAGAGAACACTCCCCAACCACCAGGGCATGAGCTGCCCCATAATATATAGAGTCATGTGCAAAAGTTTGGGCGCCCCAGTCAGATTACATTACTTTGCAAATTTTTGGAAACAATTTCTGTAAATTTGCTGTGGTCAACATCATGGAACATAAATAAAATACCAAATGTGCCATATCTTGCACATTCCGTGTTTTGTTTTTCCTCAACAGGTTAAATTCAGCAAATAAACAGTAACTGCACTAAAACGTTCATAAGTGTGTTCCCTGTAGAGTATGTGAAGTCATAAACTTAGAAACTTAGAAAATCATCTGAACATCAGAATATCACTTAGTCTGACTGGAGCGCCCAAACTTTAGCACATGACTCTATATCTTATGGGACAGCTGGTGGCCTGGTGGTTGGGGAGTTGCCCCTGTGATTGGAAGGGCATGGGTTAGAATCCCAGGATTCCTGGCTACCCACTTCTTCACTTGGTGAATGGGTTAAATGGGTTACATGGGTGAAGTACAGAGAAAGAATTTTATACTATTCACACAGTGTACTGTGCTGTGGTGTGTTCATGCGTGACTATAAGTATATTTATGTACACTGCCCTCCATAATTATTAGCACCCCTGGTTAAGGTGTGTTAAAACCCTTAAAATAAATTCTGTTTTTATGGCAGAAGCATACTCTCACACTTAAAATTGTAGAAATACCTAACCTTTAACTCAAGTGAATTTTAAGGGGAAAAAAAATCCCTGACGAAGAAATAATTATTTTTATTTATGTGTATGTGTGTATACATTTTTTTTTGTTTTGTAAGCTGTATCCCCCAGTGCATGCGTGACTGTAGGATGGTGTGAGTGGTCAGGTGCTTTGCATGAGCTGCCGTGGCAATCCAAAAGCTCCTCCTGTGAAGAGCCTGTGATTAGAAGACTAATCCAGCTCGGTCAGTGCAGAGCAGCTAGAGAGGCTCGTACAGCCTACACACGTGAAGAGTTTTTCAATTACAGCACCGCTAAACCCACAGCACCTGCCATTCATCTCCACTCTGTGGGGGGAGCAGTGAAATGCACCGCTGCTGCTTCTGCTTGGTCCTGTGTGTTTGCTTCTCCCTCCTTTAACATCTTCCAGATGGGAAGTGCTTTGGTATCGTTCTCTGTTTCCCTCTCTTTCGGGACGCTGTCTTCTCTGTGTGTGGAATCCCCAAATGATTTTTTTACTCTCTCTTCTTTTCCTTTGGATTTACAGAGCCTGAACACTTTTTTCTTCTCTCCATGGGTTTCATTTTCCCCATTTTCCCCCCCTGTATCCTTTAAGCATCTACCCTTACTTTGAAACTAACTGGGCTCTTTCTTTCTGTCTGTCTGTCACTCATTAAGCTGATCCAGTTTACCTCTCTGGTGGGCTGGTAATGATGAAGTGGACATTTTCATAATGATACATATTTGAAATTCTCATACTGTTTTCTCTCTTACTGTGAGAAACAGCCTGATGGACAGACCTACTGAAATGCATTTTTCGTTAAAATACGTTAATTTAATAATGTTTTGCTAATTGCAAGGTCATACCTGGTTTGTTATTGTTCAGTTAAGTCAGTTTATATGTCTGTTTGGCTTTTTAAAAAACTGATTAGTTGAAAAATTATCAAATTAATCAGTAGATTGCTGAGTTAATAATGTAATCAGGCATAATGGCGCTAGTCTGATTATGGTTTCGCACACATTAATTACGAGTTTTCTCACATACTTTTGTTTCTCTTGTTTATCTGCTTTTTTATACAAATTCACTTCTAGCCCATTGCTCGACAAGACATACCAGATATGAGAGTACATACATTTTCTGTCCATTATACTGGTCCTATGTGAAGTACTCGCTGGGCTCAGTAGCAAAATTAATTTTGTCTGTTTTCTAAGCATGAACACTCTGAGTGTGGATCCGTGATCTGAAACTCTAGTCATTGTGGGATTTTTTTATTTTGAAAAAAGAAACTGAAGAAAAACTGAATACAGTGTGTGATAAGGATGAGTAACATTTTGAAAGATTCATATACTTAAAGGAATTAACAAAACATTAGCAAATGTAAGCTCTGATGTAAAAGGTGGCATTAATGGGAGTGTAGGTTATGAAACATTCTTGATTTATTTATTTATTTTTGGCTGTGAAACTGACTCGAAATGTCGTCCCCTTCTAGCACTGAAGGAAGCCATCCTAGATATACTGGATGTTACTGTAAAGTACCCGTGGTTTTAAATCAGTGTGGAGGCACCCTGCCCTTGCTTCAGCTCACAGAGGGGCTCTTAATGAACTGATCAGTTGGATCAGGTGTGTTGGAACCAGTGGAACACTCAGTTGTGCAGGGCAGTTTGCCACCAGGACCAGGATGATAAACACTGGTGTGAATAATGAAAAATCAACATTTATCTATAATTTTGTTCACAGTTTCTCCAGAATTCTTATCATCACCCACCTAAAGTAAAACTAATTATCTGGACAGTGAATGTTTATTTGCAAAAAAATGATCGACATTGTTCTGTGGATGGAATTTTAAAACGTTCATTTGAAATATCAAGAACCCAACCTATGTTCTTCTAACCCAATTAACCAGAAGTTTGTGCCTTCTTGTTTTTCTCTAATTATATTTGTTTATACTTCTCATTTTCGTCTAATTGTGCTGTAGTTATTTATGCCTGTATGGTATACAGTGCTGTAAAGAGAAAAAGGGCAACATCACTCAGTCTGTCTTGGTGCAACAGTTGCACATTTGTGCAGCATCACGTAAACCAAGTCCTCAGTAACCTGTTTTGCAGGTACTTTGCAAACCTTGAATTTGCACTACATCATAATGGAGCCCTATTTCCACTTGCATCGACTTTTTTATGTTCTGTCTCAGTGGCTGCAGCTGCTTTTGCCCATTTCCCTGCCAGTCGTTTTCAGCTTCATTTCCCACTCTAATGAAGATTTAGAGGCACCAAGACTGCAGAGAGCGAACCATGGAGACACACGCTAGAGGAGACAGCCCAGAGAGAGGCTGAGCTGCACTGAGAGGGACTGAGAGACAGAAAGACTTGGGGAGGTGGGGCATGTGAAAGAAGAGAATGAGTGAAAAGAGGGTTGTGTAAATGCAGGGGGTCTGGAAGACAAAGATCTGAGAATCTGGGAATTTGTTCAATGGTATATTGTTATATTGTCATATAAACAATATATTGTTCCCTAATCAACAGCTGCTTTGGTGATACTGCAATGCCAACATGCAAATGAGCCTCTGATCAACATTATTGTGAGCTAAGAGCATCTATTTCCAGTCACACATGTTCTTTGAGTGTTTGGACGAATCAAGACATGCTTTAACATAAAAATTGTTTTAAAGTAATGCAGGCCAATCATAGGGTGCCCAGCATGACACAGTTTATCATTTTTGTGATACATTACATTACACTACATCTTGATGAGCTTTTCTGAGCATAATGTGAATATCATCAGTACCTGACCACTGACCACCTGTGTGTTTAATCGAATGCAGAACATAAGTAGGTGTGTATAATTAGACTTAATATTATACAGTGTGTGAAATGCCTAATGAAAATGTTGATGCGCATGGTGTAATGAAAATATTGTGATGTTTTGCTTTCCATGACGTCTTTACACAATTTCAGACTGACCCGAAAAGTTTGGAGTTAAAATTTTGTTTTCTTAGTTTAGTATGAAGCTACAGAATAACTGATTAAAACACTAGAAGTGAATACTCAACCCACTCAAACTACTTCTAGTTCTTCATTTAAGTGGTGTAGACTCATCACTGTGGTTTAGGTCATAGTATGACTTAAAAAAAGCAACAAAACTTCACTGTGCAGCTCAGTGCCGGGTCTGTTTTCACAAACCACCTCGGGAGCAGGACCACTGACCTAAATTCAGTTTTTGTGTGCCAGGATTGTCATAAATACAGAAGAATATGATCTGAGATCATTCCTCGCCAGTCCTGAAATGGCTTTCTGTCACAGTAAAGTTTTCGGTTTTATAGCTCATAGTAAGTCATGCTGCGTCCTGAACCACATCCACAAGTCTTCCGCACATTAATGAAGATGGATGATGTTTGGGCGATATATTCATGGGAATGATTTGAGTGAGTAGTGACCGCTGCAAAGCCATCGGGTTCAGGCTTTCCTGAATTTCATTCCTGTGTCAATATCATCACCCCCTGCTTTGCACAGCTGGAGTAAAGGCTGTGCTCACAGGTGCCACGGGCAGAACTGATACTGTTTCATTCCAGTGCTATAACTCCTCAGACCCTTAACTAAAGGTCTAGCCATAATGAATAACACTCTGGTTTAAAGAGGATGGCCACTATGACCTTGTCATCATTACGGATGAGGTGTTCAGCACTGCACTCGCACACACACACTCACACACATGCATACATCCTCTCCTCCTGTGTGAGCAGCTGTTGGCTTAATAGGTTCATTTCTCTCTCACCTTGTCCCACGCACCAACAAGAGCACCAAGAACTGGAGGGCAGCGGTGGACCTGACAGGCAGACTGCTGACCGCTCACGGCCAGGGCTACGGCAAGAGCGGCCAAGCCACCAGCCACACCGCCGACTCCCTGCAGGTGAGCAGAGCGCCGCCACCGCCGCCGCCACACGGGTCATGTAGTTTCAGCACATTGACCAGACTGCTGACCACATGCTAGAACCAGAGGAGAAGGCCCTGTGGAGCAGTCTCTCACAATGCCCACTTGAACGTGATCTTGAAGGCACTCACTAGCACCACAATTCAAATGCTTTTTCCACATTAAGGTTTATAGAGTTGGGTTATTACAATAAATCTGCCAATACCACCACGGCCCACACATTAAAAACGGCTTGATATTTGAACTTGATTAGTCTTCTTCATGATTTTTTTATTATGACTGTTTGAGTAGATAAAACCTTAATCAGAATATGTTTTAATGAAGTAAATTTAAATAGTTCCTACGTTATCTTTTTTCATGACTTGTTGTTGTCTAGTTAATAAATCTACCAATACCAGCGTGGCCACAGATTTAAAAAGTCTTGAAATTTGGATCTGATTAGTCTTCACTGTGATTTTTATCTTTGTTATAGCTGTTTGAACAGAAAAAAAAAACTTTAATCAGAATGTTTTAAAGAAGTAAGTTCAAATAGTTCCCTTTTTTCATGATTTGTTGTCATCCATTTAATATTAATCTTATTATTTGTTCTTTATTAATAACTCTAATTACTCAGTCAATCATCTAAAAAAAAAAGAAAACAACAATTTTACTCAGCTAATAATATCATTGGTTTAATAAGCACTGGTTTAATAAGCCGGTCATCTTTCTCCTTTTACATTTGTAGTCTGTAAATCTACCAATACCACCACAGCCCACAGATTAAAAACCCACTTGTTCAGGTTACAAATGACATTTTCAAGAGGACATTGGGAATCTTTTCCACAATAATTTTATAAATAACCAAACCCTGGAGGTTTATGTACATTGTATGTCGAACGTTTGGGGACATCTTGCCCTCTTTTGAAATGTAAATGTTGTCTTTTATGTTGTTACATTTCAATTAAGTAAGAAAAAAATGTAAAGATTTTTCACATGAAAGCTGTTTATTAATACTTGGGGTATTGTCTGCAGTGCCCAGCTTTGAGTCAAAGTGTTTTATATTAAAGTTTAGACATAATTACCTCCATTTTTAAAGTTCTACTGCTGGGTTATCATTAAAGTAATACTGTTGTATTTACATGAGTCATATTGTTTTCCTTAAAATGAACATGATTAGTCTTTATTATATTAAGTTATTGCAAACCAACAAAGAAAACAAGCTTTTTATATTAAAATCATATGAAAATCTAGACGTCCCTCAACTTTTGATAGACGTTGTACCTAATTCCCTTTGGAAGATTCATTGTTGTAGTTTTTGACTGAATCAGAACTGACATCATAGAGAATGACAGTGTTTTTATTATTTATTTATTTTAGAGCTGAGCCCCTTTTTCTTTTAAAACTCTACGGTATAACTCTGCTCTTATTACATCTCGCCTCATGGGGATGTAAAACTTGCACCGCATCCCAACATGTTGTTATTTATGTATCCTATTATTCATAATAAGTATATTGGTATTCTCTCTGAAGTGCTGTGCTGTTGCCCATGTGAAATATATGTTGGCACCTTAGTTAAAGGTTTGTGTAGTGTGTCGTTTCGGCACTGGAGGAACGCGCGGAGCGTTTGAAGTAGCACTGTAGCTCGACTCTCTGGACTTACGCCCACTCTGTCCACGCAAACATACCCATCTCCCATTGGCTGCCGTGTCAGCCATATCAAAGCGCTTCATCTCTCTGAAGTCTCAACCTCCAGTGGCACGCATGCATACATTACACTCCCCTCACTCTCCCTTTGTTAATGGAAAACTACTGACTTGCATTATAAAAGTTTCAGCCCTACAGGCTGCAGAACCCATTAGGCTAAAGAGTTAGATTAGGTCCTTAGATGATTCTCACTTTGACTCACCATTTCTGCATGTTATGTTGCTCTTGTAGTTGTGGGGTGTTTAAAGATAAAATAAATTGCTGTAATGACAGAATTCACTGAATATTTAGAAAAGTGCCTTCTGGAAGTGCAGGACAAGCAGAACTCCTACTGAGCATCAACATAACTAACCTCAGGGCTGTCACGATTAAAAAGATTCAAAGAAGAAAACAGACAAAATTTAAATAGTTATAAAAATTGAATCTTTTCTGTGAATCAGCAGTGATTCGTTGGAAGTGTGTAATTTTTTAAAGCCTGTTTATGGGTGCAAATGTCTAAGCATTGCCCTCATCACAGCAAAATCACAAGCTCGATCTCCAGCAGCCTCAGAATGCATGACTGGCCTCGTTCTGTCTGGGTGGGTAGGATGGACGTTCTTCTTCCCCGAGTGCAAAACTAGCAAGCGCAGGAACCTGTTTGCTGATGGAACAAAGTCAGTAGTTCATGTTCTCCTCCAGGTGTGTTGATCTGTCCAGGCATGAAGATTCATGTTCGGAGGAACCTCATGTTTTCACTCTCCTAGTGTCGCTAGTATTGTGTGGTGTGTGTGAGTCCTCTGTGGAATTGGGCATGGCTAAAAAAAAATTCTTAAAAAGAAAAATTCTAAACAAAAACTGTCAAACTAGAATAAATAAGATAAATGCAATTAATTGCCATTAACTACTTGTGATATGAGTGATTAGTTAAATTAATCATTTTAATCATCTGACAGCACATATTTGTTTACTTACTTAATTACTAATTTTTATAATTTGACCTTCCATTTTGACCCTAAAGATGAAAAAAAATCACATGGAAAAGATCTATTTTGTCATTTTGTTTTAGCTGTGTGGGTGAGTAAAGGCTTAATCAAATGTGTTTTAATGAAGTAAATTTAAATTGTTCCTGTTATCTTTTTCAGTAATTTAAGGTAATTTGTCATTTTGATTTGTCTTTGTATGATTTACTGTTTTCCAGTCTTTTCTTATTATTGGATTTTATTACAAACTGATTACTCAAGTACTAAACAGCTCAATTACTAAAGTAACTTAACTTTACTAAATTACTAATATAATCAATAGTGACCATGTACAGTTGGACTGGTTTAATAAGCCGGTCGTCTTTCTCTTGTTACAGTTGTGGTTTGTGCGCCTGGCTCTGCTGGTTAAGCTGAACCTGTTCCAGAACGCTGAACTGGAGTTTGAGCCTTTCGGTAATCTGGACCAGCCGGACCTGTACTATGAGTACTACCCGACAGTTTACCCAGGGAGACGAGGTAACCGCTCAGAAGCAAAGTGTTCTGCATGAACCTCAGGAATAAAACACATTTTTTCAAACGTGGGTAGATATATTAAGACACAGTTAAATGGCGAATGCTCGCCTATTCAAATGGAGCCCCCACTGATTGGAAGAATGGCTTGAGCAGCTGTCTTAAACGGAGGTGCGGCGGGGGGCTTTGAAGGCCTTTTTAACATACTGTAGCCAGGAGTGAAAGAAACATTCAGTGGAATTATAATGTCACCAAAGGTATGAGTGTTAGAGCGTATAAAAAAAGGACAGGAAAAGAAGCAGGTTTGTTCACAGCTATAGGGCATTTAGTCTCTTTGAGCCCTGGTGTTTGTCTTTTCTGCTTTCAGTTACACTTCAATTATAAGCACAACAGGAATTCCAGGAAAAAATGACAACTTTGCTTTGAAATACAAAGAGTCTAATTAGATTTCTACTGAGAAAAGGCCTGGTAGCTATTCACAGGTTTAGTAGTATTCAGAATGAATAGGAATGGAACTTTTTTCCGTCCCCAGGTCCATATGTTCTACATGTATAGAGACCCCACGTTAAGAGTATGTAGTTTATTGAAGAGAAACTTGCGATCAAAAGTGTCCTCTTAATGTATACATGGCAGTCCGAGACTTGGACCACTGCACCACTGTGCTCCGTGGACGGAATCCTCTACAGGGCTGAGGCAATCAGTGCAGACATTAAGGCTGGTTCTGTCTGGGTCAGGTGACCTTTCACCCTGGCCCACAGCCTCAGGCAGCCTCCACATATCAAAGAGTTAGCCAATCAAAGTGGGCGCCGAGGTCACAGGCACACATCTGAACTTATTGGAGAGATGGAAAAAGAAGAAAATGTTGATAAATGTTCAGAGAAAGAGAGGTGAGAAGGAGTGATGTAAGGGTTTTGAAGGGTGTGTGTGTGTGTGAGAGAGAGAGACAGACAGACGGACAGACAGAAAGAGAGAGAGAGAGTTCAAAAGTTATTAAAACATTTGGTAACTTTTTTGACGGGTCCCTGTTTAGGAATTATGTAACACATGCATGAGCAATGAATAATGTATTTCTAGAGCAGTATTCTGTAGCATTATATGATGTGAATGACATTTAATTGACATTAGGGATGAACATTTCAAGCAAATATACTATTCAGTAATGCCTGAGAATATCCACCCCAGGAGCATGCAGGAAGAGAGAGAGAGACATTTATGCTTTTCACAAAACACATGTTTTACATGCATTTAGAAGAATGCATAGATCTCCTCCTTTTGTTTAACAGCCCCCCCCTTCTTGCAGGATGAATACCTTACTTACAACAATGTGCCAGTCAAAGTATTTAATTTTTTTTTGTTAATTTAATGACTATTCAAATATTCAAAAATCTTGACCCATCCCTAATTAACATCAGGGACCTTAAACTAAAGTGGTGAACATTACTTCCATTTGTAACACTGTTATAACACATCATTGGAACTTGTGAGGGAAAATTATAATTAAGAGCATAATAAAGTGATTTCACTTTATTTAATTTAATAAATTTACCTGCAGAAAAACAGAAGCTACAGATTTACACAGGATGGGCACACTGGAATTGTTTTACCTGCTGTATATTAGTATCTGCAAATTTCATATCATATCATATTATAGATTCCTAACATTTGAACAATTCCAAACTTTGAAAACAGTAGCGAAGCCGACTGTGGTGTTTGTTTGTTCAGGCTCGATGGTGCCGTTCTCCATGCGTGTGCTGCACGCCGAACTGCCTCAGTACTTAAACAAGCCCCAGGAGTCTCTGGACCGCTTGCACAGCATGAGGAGCGTCTGTCAAAAAGTGAGTGAGTCCAGCCCACCCCCGGTCCAGAACCTTCTATCACACTGCCTGCCTCTCCTCTGCTGCGCAACATATACTCCGTTTAAAAGTTTGAAATCAATTTAAAGTTTTAAAGTTTTTTAAGTCTTTTAATACCAAATTTGTTGATGATACTCTTAAAAATATTTTAATGATTGTAATTACTGTAATTATAAATATTTTTTATAAATAGTTGCTTTATTATATTGACAATAAAGTTATATAAAAAATAACATCCAGGATATATGAATATAGGTAAGAATATACAAATAGGTAGAATGCTTGAAATATTAAAAATACTTCGAAAATACTCCCTGTTGCAATTTTGGTATTAGGTTACCTTTGAAAATACCGTTGTTAACATGGTAAGTGATTCCAAACCTCTGACCGGTAGTGTAATCAGCCCATTCTCAGACTCTGAATCATTCTTCTGTGGGCAGATTCTGGCTAACCTGGAGGAAGGCCTGGCCGAGGACGGCAGCATGATGACCCTCACTCAGGAGAACAGGCAAGGTACTGCACTCTGCCCAGTCATTTATTAGATGAGGGAGGCTGAGAATTGTCTGTATGATGGAGAGAACTGTGGAACAGTATAGAATTTACCTATATGCAGGAGGGACTTCAGTTTTAACTGAGGACCATACACACACACTCTTGGAGAAGGTGGTATACGACTAAACTTATTATTATTAGTAGTAGGAGTAGTAGAAGAAGAAGAAAAAGAATTAAATGAGCTAGTCTATTCCAGTGATTCCCAACTCTGGTCTGGGAGTACCCCCTGCTTGGCACGTTATTCCCAGCTCACTGGATCCATATCAGCAGAGTAATAAGCCCTCCTGAGCATTGAAAACAATACATTGTTCCAGCCAGGGGCTCCTCCAGGACCAAGGTTGGGAACCTGGTCATTATTCAGCTCTGTAAATTTGAGTACTTTGATCTGTCATGGATATATAGATGTATCCTTGCGAATTAATGATTTACAAAAGAGTCCAAATACACAGCATCTCAAAACGGGCCGCAGTTTCTATGATGTTCTGAAGTTAAAGAGTCCTTGAAGATGTGTGCAGCATTTGAAATGTAATCATTAAATATTTGCATATTCTAATAGCGCTTTGGACATCTCTAATGAACATTTTGATGCTGAGAACTGTAAGATGTTGCAAACGCAAGCAGTTTCTCATTCTCTCGTTTTCTTATTTCTCTGAAGCTAGCATCACATCACTATGCAGATCAATGAAGCTCAAGAACAACTTGGAAATTACAAAATAAATTGGGTCTAATAGAATGAGATAGCGTATTACAAGATTCAATGAGGGGAAAAACTGAGAATATACTTTTCTTATTAACAAGTGTGCGCTGAATGAAGTAACAGGATTAGAGTGCGGCGCTGACTTCACCCAGTGGTATTTGATCGTGGTTTGTTTCGGTGTCAGGGCAGAAAGTTGACACCTCTATAAATCCTGCATACTCGATTGACTCGCATGCCCAGAGCCTTTGGGTTTTGGCTGCTGTGGTTATAAAGACGAATGTGTGTGGAGTGGAGTCTATGATGTCGCGTTCTTTGTGGAGCTTCCTCATGTCTCTAGAGACGTGTGTTCTGACAGCCTGGTGGCCTTGTGTTGTCCAGGCTGCTGCCTCCCTCTTCCAGTGCACTCACCCTGGGCCACAGCCTGGAGGAACCCACAGGCCTGTCCAGCACTAATGCTGGCCTCTCCCCCTGCTGACCAGTGGTCTTGTGGTCAGATTTAGAGGTTAAAGACAAGCCTGGGAATCTCTAAGGGGGTGAGGGAAGTAAAAAAAAAGAGAAATAAAGCACCAATAAATATTTTTTCAAAAGACAAAGCTGTAATATCAACAATGCAGAAATATGTTTATTATTACACAAGTCAACAGGTCAAAATCATCAGAGATAAGTGTATGAGGGTTTTTTCATGCTGATTTCAAATCGTACAGTTTTTGTGATGAAGCTCGTTATATATTGCATGATAGTTGGTATGATTAGCATATAATAATCATATGCTAAGCGTTTTTGAAGGTAGCTGACTGACCTTGATCATTATATCTATGCCACAGTGTGCGTCTATCTGACTTCACACTGAAAATATTGAAACAGTCACTTGATTGGTTTAATACAGTTGAATAAAAACCGCATGCAAGTCCATTGCAAATATAATATTACTCATAATTCAAAAAGTTGATGTGACTGAAAAAAAACTGAAATCAGCATGAAAAACTGGTTTAGAAAAGTGTGTTGTCGTTTCTGATGATTACAAAAAAATGTGTTGATCTGTGTTATTTTCGTTATTGTGTACAATTGTCAAAGATTCAGGGAAGAAAAAGATTTTGTTTCTTTTAATGAACTGCTCAGCAGGGAATACACCAGTGTGACCCAGACATCTCTACACACTGATGTTCATGTGATGTTTATGATGATCTTGGGCTATATAGAGCATCACAACACTCTGTGTTAATGGTCATTTGGAGGTTTAATTCATTTAAATGAATTAATGCAGTTATCATTGTGAAATGTACATATTAGAGCTTTGTGCTTAGAGACAGAAGTGCTCTTCCTGAGATCCATCTGTGCAGGTTCCATCACTATAAGACTCACTCTCTTCTTTCTCTCATCTTTTGGGCTTTTGCATCTTTTACCACAGTAAACTGCAGCCTCTCCTCTCCTTTCACTCCTCTGCTCTCTTCTCCATCGTTCTGTAGTCCCTCTTCATCTCTAAACAGACACCAGATGCACTCTAGCTGCAGCTCAACACACTTCACTCCCCTGCTCCTTGTTGATGAGCGCAAACAAGCCACACACACACACACACACACACACACACACAGCATATACAGAAAAATAATATGGAAAGAGACAGGCTCAGTGAAAGGGCCTACAGTAATCCAGGGGGAAAAATGAATTTGATTGTCGCAGTGTCTTTTCCTCCGTCGCTATTCACCATAATTCCCTCTCACAGACAAATAATTGATGGCTTGGAAAGAGGGAAAGGGTGTGTTATACTGAGGGAAGGAGGGAAAGGCTGCAACTGACTGTTCCTTTGTTTTTTTTATCTTCAATGCCCCCACCCTCTCTCTCAATCTCTCTCTCTCAATCTCTCTCGTTTTCTCTCAGCCTCTGTTCAGCTGTGGAGGTCACGTCTGTGCCGGGTGATGTACTCCATGGCAAACTGTCTGCTAATGATGAAGGTATGTGGGTGGTGGAGAAGAGCTGCTGCAGAGACACACTACCGTAATTCTGCTTATACACGCGCCTCCAAACCTTCGACAGAACCAGCCGAGGTGGACCCGATAACAGTGCAGCAAATGACCCCCTGCTTCTCTAAACACAGACCACACTAAACAAACTGTCATTGTGATCAAAATCTTCCAGTCGCTCGAGGTTTAGCTGCACTAGGACAGCTGCTGCGTGAACAGTCCCATAGAACAGTCTGGGCACTCCTGGTCAAATGACAGGTTCTGGTGATTTTATAAGTGCAAATACACATTCTGTCGAGAGAACCCACATTTTAATGCGCAATTATTTTTATTTGCTGCACTTAACAAAAAATGTGGCACTTTTTTATGTTTATTATGTTTAGTTCAGAAAACAAATAGAAATTGTGCTCTAAAAATGGAGAAAAATCCATGTGAGTGTTTAGGATGTGTGACTTGACGAGGAGTGTTTAAACTTTTCCATTTAACAGTCTGTGTTGTACCAAAATGGCTTCAGGGTTAGGAGACTTCTCCAACCATGCTTTGCTAGACAGATTCTCACATATAAAATGAGTTTTGATTCAATGGAACAAAATGACAGCATTTCTTTATTGACTGCAATCTACATATAGCAACAATCTGTTCTATTAGTCACCGCTTTAATCATTTAATCGTCACAATATTAGAATAATATAAATAAAAGCTGTGCTTTTCAGTGATGTTAGTATTGCAGACTTTAAACATAGCAAATCACAGCTTTAAAGTTGATTCATCATTATTGTTATACATTTTCAATTCTTAGCGACCCTAAATGTTTGAGAAAAAAAGGGTCTTGCCCATCTTAGTGTTTCTCACATGTCACAAAACACCTCTGTTAACATCCTTCATCTTTCACCCCGTTATAATCAGCTTATTTATATTTTTTCTTTAAGGTCTCACTTTAAGCAGAGGGGTTAGGAAGAGGTTTGCTAAATCCAGACATGTACTGTTGTACTTTATCACCCCCTCCAATTCCCTTTAATATAAGTGCGAGGCATTCTGTTTGTTTGCTTGACCCATCTGACCGCTATTCACGGCCCAGTGTCTAGACATGAGCTTTCAGTAGGATATTGGATCAGAGGCAAGGGCATTTACTCAACCCATGCTTCATTCCTCCAATCCACAATGTGATCTCCATTCCGAGGAGCGATGTGTGGGGAGTGTGAGAGGTTCTGAAAATGCAGGCTCGGTTTTCAGCTGGGGAAAGGTCACCAGAAGAATGGTGTTCTACCTTAAGTTGCTGGTAAAAGCTGGATCTGTGAATTGCTCTTAGATTATTTTCTTTGTCCAGAGAGGGAAAACACCATGGCAATGCAGTGCCACCTGCTGACTAAAGACTGCAGTACTTGTTATTGCATACAAAACAATGAGCTACCGCAGTGGTTCCCACCCCTGGTCCCGGAGGCCTGTTTTTCTACACAGAGTTTTCCCTGTTCCCAGCAACTCATCAGTTCAGTATTAACCTCTTGTCGATTGGGTGTGTCCAAACAGAGAAAGCACCAAAATGTGCCAGGAAGTGGGTCTGTAGGACCAGGGTTGGGAAATACTACGTCTCAGGATGAAAGATGGAAGTGAGAAGTGAAAATGTATTAAAGCCTCTAAAATATTGAGGTTTTGTTTTAAAAAAATGAGGAAGAAAAAGGATGCATCCTGAACAGGAAACACACTTCTGCACATTTTATTGCACAATTAATTATTTTGCCCCAATATCTTAAAAAAGCAAAGGAATAGAAATGTAACACATTGTCAGAAAATGTCATATTCAAGTTTGTTACCCATTAAGAATGTGTTTACTTATTTAACGTGGAAAAACATCTACAATCATCTGCCTAGTATTATGTGGGGCACCCTCATGCCCTGAAACAGCTCTGATCCATCGAGGCGTGGACTTCACAAGACCTTCGAAGGTCTGTGATGGTATCTGACCCCAGTTGTGAGGTGGGTCCTCCCTGGATCTGATTAGTTTGTCCAGCACATCCCACAGACTCTCGATTGGATAAAGATCAGGGAAATTTGGAGGCCAAGTCAACACCTTGAACCCTTTGTGAACAGTTTTTGCAGTGTGGCAAGGAGCATTATCCTGCTGAGAGAGGCCACTGCCATTATTCATTAACATCCACATGAATGCCAGGACACAAGGTTTCCCAGCAGAGCATTTCCCAGAGCACCGCACTGCCTCTGCCACCTTGCCTTCTGATCAGTGTAAATCAATTTTCCTGCAACCAACCCAACATGTTTGATATCTGCTTGGACCAACAAAGTTTATTCATTCTAGTCCATAGATTTTAAGTGTTAAGAATTCACCGTTCAACTCAGCTCGCTTAGTTCATCAAGTCCCTGAACACAGTTGGCCTCAGTTAGTATTAGCACTAAGTAGCACTCAGTTTACCTCCTACAGAAAACAGTAATGCAGAAATTCACAAACTGAATGTTGGACCGCTCACCCATTTTTCTATATGTATCTATCTACCCCTCTCTCTCTCTCTCTCTCCCTCTCTCTCTCTCTCTGTATATGTATGTATTTATAACCCCCTTGCCTCTTTCTCCTATCTCCTCACACACCCAGGACTATGTGTTGGGAGTTGAGACGTACCACTCCATCATCCAGTATGAGCCACAGCAGAGAGTGCAGCTGCTGAGTGGAATAGGACGCATTTTCCTGCAGGTGAGATGAGGTCATTCTTCTGCCATGTCTGCAGTCCCTTCTCAGTCATCTCTGATTTATATTTTTATCAAAGTTTGGTTTGCAGACACAGCAAAGTAGCAGTGGGTTGAAACTTTTGAGTGCTTTTGTGAACAAATTGAAACTACGATTCAGTTTTCCTTCCTGTGTCATGTAATCTTTAAGAGTGTGGTGATACATTTTTTGATATATATTCTTGATATATATTAATACATTTTGAAAAATGCCAAATATATGACCCTCCTAGAAAGTATTTTTATATAGAAATACATCCACCTTTGTGTGTGCTTCATCTGTAATTAAACTGTACATCATATTTCAGATGAAGGGATTCTTAACTGTTCTGTGTTTTTGGTCAGATTGGAGACATCAAAACTGCAGAGAAGTATTTCCAAGAAGTGGAGAAAGCTTGTCAGGAGAAAGGGAAGGGCGCGGCACAGGACACCTCTGTTTTAATGAACAAGTAAGACTGAAGAACTGATGTGTGCTCTGCTCTACTCAGTTAATATTTCTTTTTCTAATAACCTTCTATTGCTTTTTTTTTCTTAAAGGGCCTTTGTTTACCTCAGCCAGAATAATTATGCAGAGGCCCACACATGTTTCTCCAGCATCTTGAAAATTGATCCCAAGAATCCTGTGGTAAATACATGGCGTATTTTCTGTCATTATCTGTCCAGACTGCTTATTGAATTTCTTTTGCTGAGGCTCAGATTGGTTTCAATTTCCGTCTGCTTTTATTAAACTGATATGAGAGATGAATGTCATATTCGGATTGCTTGTGTTAAATCACAAAATTTGTTCAGATGTTCTCCAATTGCAGTCTTCAGTTTAAATACCACAGGTGATTCCGTGACAAGCAAATGGGTCTATTCTTATTTTCTTGGCTGTTCAGGCAAACAACAATGCAGCAGTGTGTTTGCTGTACCTGGGTCGACTGAAGGAGTCCTTGGGTCAGCTGGAGAGCCTAGTGCAGCAAGACCCGGCGTTCTACCTGCATGAGAGCGTCCTCTTCAACCTGACCACCATGTATGAGCTGGAGTCCTCCCGCAGTACACAGAAGAAACAGGCGCTGCTGGAGGCTGTGGCCTGTCGAGAAGGGGACAGCTTCAACACACAGTGTCTCAAATTGGTCTGAGAATCCAGGCCTTGGATTCCAGGGCCAACACTGAGGGCATTAACTCCACATCTGAGTTTAACGAAATGAAAATGCCCCAGATCTGTTGCAGTTATTTGCAGTTTTAAAGACATGGAATGTGTGACCAAAACCAAAGCTGACACGTTGGAACACAGAAATCTGTGTGAATTAAGCTTTTAAACCAATGGTTCCCTCTTTCCGAGCCCAGGGAGTATGTAAGTAGATGTAAAATCCAAAAAATGTAAATATTTTAACCAACTTCGCAAGTAAACAAGACAACCTAAACGACAGAAAGCATTACAGCAGCAACAGTTTGGGTCAAGTTTCCTAAAGGCATCAGAGTGTTAAAGTAATGAGTTTGCAGTCCTCTCCCCACTATAGGAACATCTGCTTCTATGAAACTCCTCTTATTTTCATAGCATTTTTTAAAGAATGACCAGAACTCTTCTTCATACTATTTTAATGTACCTTTAAACTACATTATGGATGTGATTTTGTGCATGTATTGCTGCTTGTGTGGTGCGTTAATCAACTGTACTGTACATTTGTGGATACTAGAAAAGGAAATCTTGTGAATCTAAATAAACTAAAACTGGTTTGGAAGTGCTGTAATGCATCGCTCACTTCAGATAGATTTTAGTGAAAGACATCACTGAATGTGTGTGTGTGTGTACCGACACCACAACATGTACAGCCTGACAGTGCTGCACTTCAACATCAACTACTCAACAATGGGAAGCTTTCAGACAGAAGATACAGAGACAAACCTGAGAAACTATTTTAATCTGTTCAGACATGATCATTAAAGGCTCAGATCAGTTGCTTATACAATGGAAGCTGGTGTAGTGTTCTAATTTACACTTCGTGGCTGTTTCTTACATCAGTAAGGCTAAAACTAGTTCTTCTCCTGATATCTATCATGACAACTATTATAGCTGAAAAGGTTCTCATGAACCACAATCATCACTACTGAGACTCTCGATAATATAAAAATCAAGGCACTGTGAACACTGTCATGCTGATGTGATTATAGGATTGTGAAGAAAGTTGCAGAAATGTGACACCAATGGTGATCCCGGATCCAGTTTAGCAGCATTTAAGTGAACTCATGTATTTCTGGCGAATTTCAAAGTCATCTGCTGGGCGGTTGTAGGCTTTCCACACAGGTTCTCCAACAAACAGCCTCATGGCTTTAGTGTAGTTCTAAAGGAGAGAGGAAAAATGTTTATAATGTCCATCATTTGTTAAAGGTTTATTTCATTTATGCAATCAAATGGTTCTTTAAGTGTTCACGGTTCTATATAGTACTACTGGCTTTATTAAAGAACCCTTAAAGAACCATTTTAAAGTGCAGCCCTTAGTGGAATAAAGTGTAAATCTCACAGTTTGATGTACTTTTCTGGGAAATGATAATAAAGTCATATTTCACCCTGATTACATTTAATTGTTTTGGTACAAAAATACTTTAAAAAGTACTCTGGAGGAGTGGAGGAACCATGTAACCTCTGTAAAACACAAGACTGAAGCAATAAAAAATTTTAAGTTTTAAAAATATGCTCAGTTTCATTTTGGCCACGTTTTTGAATATTATAATTGATCATTGTTGCTCAATTTTACATCAATAGTTCGCAGACCTTCTCCAAACTCTACAATAATGATTACGAGCTGTGATTGGCCTGTAAGAGAGCTTACGTTTTCATCCAGCGTGAATCGGTGATAAATTCCTGCAGGGAGTGTTATCAGGTCCCCCTTCGACATAGCAATTCGTATCCAGCAGTCGTTTTTGTCCCTCACGTCAAAGTATGCTGTACCTTCCAAAATGTAGCGGATCTCGTCGTCCAGGTGCAGATGTTCTTCATAGAACATTTTCAACTGAAAGAAGGAAGACATGTAAAGAAGACAGTAAAAAATACACCAAGGTGCTCTCACTAGGTTCGATTTTCCTTTTCATGGCAAGTAGGGGTGTGAGCGTGTGGCTGCTGAAAGTGTCGACCCACTTTGTCCTCATAGTTTGGCAGTTTATCTGGGTGGATGGTTATGATGTCCATATAAGAGTAACCTTTTTCTTCACGGATCTTCTGTAACTCTGGGTCGTTTTCATAGATATCGGCGTTTAACTGTGAAAAAGACAAAGTGGAATTGATCAGTGTTTTAGTGTTTTTTAAAACCACATCCAGAAGAGGGGGGGGGGGGCTTAAGGTGGTCCATAGTGCCCTTTTGGCCACAGGGGTCTTTGAGTAAGTCTAGTGTCTCACGTGTTTAGTATAATGGTCATGCGTCCCAATACCTTTGTCCATATAACGTACATCATGAATATAAAGTCACATATGGTGCTCCAATATCAGGGTATACCGGTTAAATCTATATATCACCTAACATTTTGGAATCGTGGTAGACGCTCCAGGTTTGGGACATGACAGCAGGTAAACAGCGTAACCGGTTCATAAACACTTTACAGTGATCCCCCAGACCTTCCAGTAGAAGACTCCCAGGTCCTGCAGCTCCTGCAGGGAGACGGGCTTGTGCGGGTTCAGTCTGTGAGGGAGTCTCTGGTCTTCACTTGAGCCATCCATGTACCAGGCTTCCATCCCAGGCATGCTGAAGAACCTGAAGAACCAGCTCCAGAGAACAGTTTGGCCCAGCCAGACAGGCACGTACAAACACTTCTGCGGCGCCCTATCAAAATAAAACCTCATTCATAAAAGAATAGCGAGATTAACAACATATAATTTAAATGGTGTTTATATATATATATATTCAATAAATTAATAAGCAAACCAGGAAAATGACAAAACCCCATTGTGAAAAACTATTTTCATGTTTTATTTATTTTATTCTAATCATTAATATCAAATGTAATAATAAATAAATTAATTGAAAATAATTTGGGATAACCTTTAGCCAAGACTTTTTTTAATCATCCCGTATTTGAAATACATCAACTCTACAGAGAGAGACAGAGTCGAACGGACAGACAGACATACAGACAGAGAGAGAGACACACACACCAGAGATAAAAAAAACATCCATTTTATTTAAATATTTATGCAAAATAGTAGCTCTGAACGTCACACTTTAACCCCATGTACTGCCTCCCGACTTTTTGTTTATAAAGACGTATTAAAAAAACTAAGATAGTAGTCACAAAGATGTAAATGTTTGTATGGCTGTTAAAGTGGGACTTTTGGTTTGCTTTCCGGAATTTGAGCTCCAGTCTAGTGTCTCCTCAGTGTTTGGGTTTGGTCAGGTCAGTGATGTTTTAAAGCTTTTTCTGTATTTTCTGAATTAATCTGTAACCACTTTAACGACGTCTACTGATGTTTAACTCTTTTATTAAACCGTTTTATTTGTTATTAATCCTGTACTGACGCGTTTGAAGAGTATGGTTTATCAGAAAGAACAGAGAACTGTGGCTAGCTGTCTTGTAGAATACTGCTTCCTTACCAGCCGGTTAGCCTGTTAGCTCACTCTCGGATTCTTTGGTTAAAACGGAGAAATTTGGCTGATTTTTTTTAGACAAATGTTTATCAGCATTGTGTGTTATTCAAGGAATTGTATGTTATTATTGTTTAAAGATGCTAGGTGAGAGGGTTGGGGTTAATTGTTCGCTTTATCAATCAATTTAGCTTGTTTCTAGGGTTAGCTAAAGCTAAGGCTAGCTTAGCCATTTGGCTGAGTTAAAGGAAGAGAAAAGAAAAGCAAGGGAAATAAAGGAAGACCTAAGATAAAATAAGACTGAATAACCATTTATTAGTCCCACTGGTGTGAAATGTGTTGGTAAAACAGGAACGTGGACATAACAAAAGAAGAAAGTATGTGGATATAAATACATATGTGTTTGCCTGTGTGTGTGTTTGTATATAAATATATATACACACACACACACACACACACACACACACACACACGCACGTGTATAGGGAAGAGAAAGAGATAAGAAAAGTTATACCTTTATTAGTGCATGGTTGCTTACAGTAAAGTGGGCAAGAGATGAAAGTATAACCTATACAAATAAAATCTGTACAGCACAACAGTATAATATTAAAAGAACACTATACAAATAATAAAATATAAATTTAAATTTAAATATAAATTTAGAAGTGGGTGTGTGTGTGAACGTATATGTAAAGTAAAGTGGCCCTTTACTGTCATGTGTGAGTACACCACAGCACAGTGTGAAATTCTATCCCTGCATTTAATACATTCACCAAGTGAAGCACGGGGCTGCCACCAACAAGTTGTGCCCGGAGAGCAGTGTGGGGACGGTACCTTGCTCAAGGCAACCTGAGTTGTGCCACTAGAAGTCCTGGGATTTAACCCACACTTTTCTGATTGCAAGGGCGACTCCCTAAGCACACATAACCCATACATATATGGCCTGTGTCCTCAGGCTTGTATCTGTGACGCTCCAATTCTTTTTAACTTCTGTTCCAATCTTTTGGCTTTTTAATCTTGTGAAACCTCATTTCGCAAAGAAACTAACATTATCTTACCCAAATCCTGTGTATCCTGTGGAAAGGGGCAGTTGGTGGGGTGGCCTAATGGTTGGAGAGTGGCAGCCGTGATCAGAACGCCTTGGGTTTGAATCCCAGTAGCACCACTGAGGTTTACTAGTGACTTTAAGGGGCTACTTTATTTTAAAACAGTGCTTTTTTTATTCCTCACTTGGCAAAAAAAAATATTTTAATTTCCCTCCTCAACAAAACAATGACTGCAAAGCCTAAGTGATGTTGATCTTTATCTCGATCAAATCAAACTCATAAACGAATTTCTTCAGTATTACATCATACCTAAAGCTGTGGGGAGTGTTAATGTGGTTTCTTGCACTGGGTAATTCCGTATGTGACTTTGTATGATGTCATTAGTGCTCTGCTGTGTGCTAATGCAGATTTTACCAAGCGTTTTTCCTTCTGATTGTATTCTCAACATTTTCTCTGAAAGAACTCAAGAGGCTCGTTGACATGACTGGGGTGTAATGTCTCTAAATGTCTTCTAAAATTGTTGGATCTCATCCTGTCTGCTGCCAGAGCTTTTAAACATAAAACAAGCACAGGTGTCACCTCATCTCCTGCCACATCAGCTGTGAAAACCTAGAGCAAGATGTGCTTTGTCATGTTTTCTTTTTGTCTTTTTCCAGTTATCAACACTTGCTTTGTTTCTCTTAGAAGCACCACCTGATTTTCTTTTTGTGTTTAAGTATCTATCCATTTTGTCTACCCTCTAAAGTGAAAATTACTCTGATGTTAAACATTAGTTCCACATGACTTACACCCACCTGTCATGACTCTGCGCCCCACCAGTGGGAGGCACCACACACATTGAGAATCACTGCTTTAAAGCAAGTGTAGCTGGGCATTGTTGCTGTTGTTTGTGAATAAGTTGAAGATGTCTGTGTTCATATATCTTCTGTTCTTGCAGGTCAAGAGAGCTCTGGCTTTTCTATGAGGTTCAAGTCATTTCAAAGCATCAATGGCTGACAATGCGGAAGAGCTAGTCAATAATGTGGTAAGTTTTTCTTTTTTGTTTGTTTTGCTCTCCTCCCACATGTTAATGGATTAGAAACTTCAGTCTCATGCTGCAAGTTTAATTCTTTTTCTTAAGATTAGATTTAAGAGTCTAATCTACTCTTGGGTTGGAGTAAATGTAAACAGTGCAGCAAAAATGCAGTCTTATCAGTGAAATTATTATTTTACGGTTCACCCTACCCTTCTACAATCAGTGCCAAATTACACAGACGGGTGTGGCAGGTGAAGTACAGCTGTCGTATCAGATATGTTACTTTCCATAGCTGGAGGCTGTCGTGCTCGGACTTGTTGCCATGTACTGGCAGTGTTTCCTTCTCTATTTGGGAAGTGTTTATGAAGCTCTTTGGATTTGTAAATGACAATAATGGGAAGAGTTCATGAAGACGTTAGCCTAGGGGCGCACATAATGCTCAAAGATCCTAACGTGTTAGACCTAGATATAGTGTAGATCACAATGAGTTTCCCTGAAACTGACTCTAATGCAATCATGTGCACAAAGTCTTCTCAACACTTTTGTCCAAACAGGCAAGTAAACTTTTTCTGAGCATTACAGCATGTTGTCTAAATCTTCTCTGTTTTCTTTGCAGTCAAACAATGGAGCTGAGGTCAACCAGCACACTGATACAGGAAACCCCACAAGAACTGGCAGAGGTGAGGCTGAGCTCAATGGACAGCCTCCCTCTGCTCGGCCCCCTCAGGTGATCACCGACAGTGAGGAAGAGGAGGACGAGGAGCTGACTCTCAAATATGGAGCAAAACACGTCATCATGCTCTTTGTCCCGGTCACTCTGTGCATGGTGGTGGTTGTGGCAACTATCAAGTCGGTCAGCTTCTACACGCAAAAGGATGGCCATCAGCTGTGAGTGTTTATATGAGGGACATTTCAAAATGTTTCTGCACTTTTTTTATTCAATTCAAAAACAATTTACATCTGGCTTGCCAGACAGATCTAATCACATGACACTCTTAGAAATGCCCAGTTATTACTCTTCCAGCCCTCACCATTTCCAACAAATATATGTAAGTGCAGAAACGTTTTGAATGTTCCCCTTTTTAAAGTCACACACGCACAGTGAAGCTTATGCTACAGCCGTTCCCCCTCCAACACAAAATAATGAGAACGCTAGAAAACTCCTCTAAGACTGCAGTGTATTCTGTAATTTTCCACAGTCCTGTGATATTTTTATTGCTCCAGTTGTTAACTTCCTTCGTTGACTTATGTAGTTGATTTTAATTTACCTCTAGGAGGTGCTAATGGATCAAGCAACCCTTTGGAATCAGCCTGTGGTTGCAATCATGGATAAAACATTTTTTAAATTTAACCGGGCACTAATAATCATATTTGTTTTTGTGACTTTGTGTTCTTTCACAAAGCGCTGTTGATTTTAGTGTGTGTTTTTTTTTTTAATGTAATTAATATTATTATTATTATTATCTAGAAAATGAGTATCATTTGAAAGTCGAACCAAGGTGCAATTGCAAAATTAAGTCATAAAGTGCAAAATAAAGTAGTGCCCTTTTGTTTTTTCATGCAGGATCTACACTCCATTCCGTGAGGACACTGATACTGTGGGACAGCGTGCTCTCAACTCTGTTCTCAACGCGACCATCATGATCAGTGTGATAGTAGTGATGACGCTGGTTCTGGTACTTCTCTACAAGTACCGGTGCTATAAGGTAGGCATGGCATAGGTGTAAGAGAGAAAAAATCAGCACATGTGAAATGCTCCTTTTACTGAAACGTAACTCAAATTCTTTATAGTAGTAGTGATAACTAGATCTTCTACATCACAAATGTGGACTTTTTAATGTGACAAAAATATGACCCATGAAGTAGAGTTTTTTTTATACAAAATATAAGTTTTCTTTGGGATTGGTTTCCCTTTCAAAGCTCCGCATGTACCTCTCCACCATGATTGGATTAAAAAAGTGAATTTTATTTGAAAACGATCATAAACAATGTCTCAGGCTACAGGCAACATGCTCATAACCATTTCATGTAATTATTTTCTATGAAGTAGCTTTTAGAGACACTGGGTCTTTTAGACCTCTAGTTCCTATCACCACTGGTGTAAATAAATAATGAGAACAGTGGATCATTAACCAATCATAAACCAGTTCTGTTGAATTGCTTTAATACACATCTCCAGACTTTTGTTCCTCGTCTTTTTACAATCCTCAAAATAAAATAAAAACATGATAGATTTCTGTTAACGTAAACATTATAGTGTTTACAGTATGACCTGGGGTATCTTCGCAGGGATGTGTGTGTGTTTTTTGTTTTGTTTTTTTTTGTTTTTGTCGATGATATACATTTAGTTTAATTACGTGTTTCTGTTTACAGGTGATTCATGCCTGGCTGTTCTTCTCCTCCCTGCTCTTGCTCTTCTTTTTCTCCTTCATTTATCTTACGTGAGTTCAGTTTCTGCCAGTGTACATGGGTGACTAGAATAAATGACTAGGAATATTTATTTTAATAATTCTGCATGTATGTGATCTTGCTTAATTTTGCAAAACTCAATTCCTGTCAAGTTGATGTGCTGATCTAAAGTGACATACTGCAATGTTGCAGCGAGGTATTCAAAACATACAACGTGGCCATGGACTACTTCACACTGGTTGTGATCATCTGGAACTTTGGAGTGGTAGGAATGATCTGCATCCATTGGAAGGGCCCACTGCGACTGCAGCAAGCCTACCTCATCATGATCAGCGCTCTCATGGCCCTGGTATTCATCAAATACCTGCCAGAGTGGACCGCCTGGCTCATCCTGGCTGTCATCTCTGTCTATGGTTAGTGTGGTCAGTTTACACTTAGTCCAGCTTCTTTTTCTCAGGTTAGTGGAGTATTCCCAATTCTATCAAGATCTACTCTGTACACTTTGGACCATTTTACTCTTACTCTTATATTAGTTTAATTTTAAATCCAGGAGTCTGATTTGAGAGACACAATAACAAGTATGAGCATATTACTTATATTATCTTGCATAAACTAGATTTCTTCCTTCTAGATTTGTCCTATTCTTTATTGAGTCTATGTGAAAGTATTTTATAAATACATATTTAATGTGTAATGAGGCAGCACACAGAAAAGTTGAAAGGGTATGTAAATCTCTGAAGTAGTCTGCATTGTACTATGTTGGAGTATCTCACAGTCAGTCTAATGATATGACAGGATACATGTTGAGGAAGGATCTGAGCTCCAAACAGGAAAGATATTGGTGAAAAACAGTTTTGTGAACTAAACAGAAGTAGTGATAAGAGCCAGAATTCCTTTTAGGACCTCCCTGCCACCACATAAATTGCACATTGACATTTCCATTGTCTGCAGACAGCGTGTTAAATCGGAGATGGTTATTTTAGGATTTGATTGAGTAAGACAAGGCCTGAATTGTACGTGTAGTTAGTGAGATGCACTGAGTATAGGTCAAGCGCTCCATCTGTAAACACACGTAAATTGTGTGTTTCTATTCAGAGACATTTGTCTCTGTGTCAAGTAGTTACTAGGAAAATGTATTTTGCTTCAGCTAATATAAATGATAAATCTTCAAGACCGAATGATTGAGTTTATCAGAATCAGACAACTTTATTGATCCTGATGTAACTGCTTGTTACAACTAGCAGTTGCTTTACAACAAGGCAAGAACAATATAAAATACAAAGTCTAAATAATCCAATAAAAACTGCAGCAAATACTATGTATGAGTTACACTATGCTATATACACATACTAGGGTATGAATATTATAGATACTTACAGTTAAGTGAATTGCTAGCAAAACAAATAGTGATTAGGAGTCTGTAATTGCATGTAGTGGTTTCTGTAAAGTCACTGGTCATCTAAATACACAGTCCACTGCATAAACTCTTACTGCGTTCTTGAACATCTAACATGTTAAACAGACATGTTGTCTGTTGGGGTGTGTTTGGTTTTGTCGGTCACTAATCTGTTTTTTGTTTCTCTTGTCTCAGACCTGCTGGCTGTATTGTGCCCTAAGGGACCTCTTCGCATTCTAGTTGAAACTGCTCAAGAAAGGAATGAGCCTATGTTTCCAGGCCTTATCTACTCTTGTAAGACACTAAAAAGAAAATCCCTTTCCTCCTTTTTCTATCTTATCACTTTGTGCTTAAGAAGTGTAGTTTTATTAACAGTGGCTGTTTGCTTTGTCAGCAACCATGGTGTGGCTGGTTGGTATGGCAGACAATGAGGAAACCAGGAATAACTCTTCCCCAACTGCACCTCAGCAAGAGAGCCACAGTGAGTCCTATGCATCTCAAGTTTTTATCTTAATCACTGTATGTGTCTCTTTGGCTTCTTCTGCTGTGCGAAGAGTGCATAGACTGCTTGTAAAGTACATTAACATGCACTCTGGTTGATTTTGATATTTTTTCCCTGGTCTGACTCTGGACGTTACTTTAAGGCCTCTTGATGTATCCTGTAGTTGCCATGGCACCCACAGCCCAGCCAGAGGATGATGGAGGGTTTACATCTGAATGGGTGGGCCAGCAGGAGCAGCGGCTCGGCCCAATTCAGTCCACCCAAGAGAGCCGGCGCGAGATCCAGCAGATGGCCTCTGCACGTCCACCGGCTGTAGATGATGACGAAGAAAGTGAGTGTGAGCTTAGTGTAGTCCTCACATATACCCAGCCAGTCCACTTTTGTGCTCCAACTGAGAACATGCCTGAGTAATCAAGTGCTGAAGAACTCTTGATTTACTCTTAAATGTGTTGGGACTGGATTGGGCTGACTGACTGGCTTAGCTCTGGCTTAGATCCAACATGCCAGTTGGGTTGTTGTGGTATCAAAGATTCAACACTATTATGTTTCTTATCTATATGAGATAAAACTACAGTAAACCATATTCAGTTTTAATAAATCATATTCGGAAACACTGAGTAGCATGTAAAGAAATACATTTCCCCTTTTAAATGAACACCTGAAGTAATGAAAGATAGATATAGCTGTGTGGTTTATCAGGATATGAAGCTTTCTGCACTCTTTTACATATGATGACACATTCACAAAGACTCATATAGTTTGTATGTGAAAAGCTCACACTTGTCATCTCTGAACACAAAAAAACAATCTGTGTTCAGCATGCTGTGTTGCAGTAATTATTGCTGCTTTTTTTTTTTTTTTTTTTGCAACTGTCGGTTCTTACTCTGCCATCATGCTGCAGAATGCATTAGGTTTGCTGAAGTCTATAGAATTTCAAGTAGCAAATTATGGTTTAATGCATTTTTCAACAAACTTAACCAATCATTAAATGCAGCTGTAAATACTGATGTGATGCTGGGCTGTTTTTGATGACCGATTCTAAACCAAAAGCCAGCTGGTGACAAACTTTATAATGGGTTTTAGAGTGCTGGAGCCTCATTTTAACCAGTTTGCCGTTTTAATAAGTAGCTATGCCTTTTTTTGGTTAGAAGCCTAAATGATTTAGAGATATGGTTTAAAACAGCTCAGGAGCCAAAGTGTCTATAATATACCAAACATCCCACAGGGGTGAGGATGAATTGACTGCTGTGTTGCATTGGGGTTTCCTTGTGTGTGTGTGTGTGTGTGTGTGTGTGTGTGTGTGTGTGTGTGTGTGTGTGTGTGTGTGTGTGTGTGTGCTTGTGT
>JBBPCY010000001.1:45377740-45387872 GCA_037974405.1 Brachyalestes nurse
GACTTTCTAAAAGAGAAGGGTAGGGCAGCATCTTTTGTGTGTTTTTTTTTTTTTTTTTTTTTTTTTTTGAGGCTTTAATCTAAAAGGACTAAAATCGAGCCCCACCCTTTCTGCCACACCAAATACCGGGATAGAGAATGCGGTTTGCTCAATAATTAAAGCCTAACATCGTACATAAATTGCAGTGAGAGTGATTTGTGAGTGTTCTGATCTTTGTGTTTTGCAGGGGGTGTGAAGCTGGGTCTTGGAGACTTTATCTTCTATAGTATGCTAGTAGGAAAAGCCTCAGCCACAGCCAGCGGAGACTGGAACACAACACTGGCCTGCTTTGTGGCTATCCTTATTGTAAGTGACCTGCAGTTTCCATTGGTGACTTAAAACTATTTATGAATAATGTGGGGAAAATGTAAGACTGAAATAAATATATAGCCAACTACTTCATAAACAGGAACATGTTGGCTCTTCTTTTATAAAGCCAGACAGACCTTGATAGAACAGTTGTTAAAAAATAGCTGATTTAGTTGCACCTTAAATATCACAAATTCATTCTAGACATCTTACGTCAACTAACTACACTGCTTTCCAAAAAAACGAAAATGGCCAAGGAATCATTTGCAAAACACCTTTGAAATAACAGAATAATGTCTTGTAACAAAAGCATAATAAAATACCCAGAAAGGTTTAAAAAGCCCTGTGTAATTGTATAAAACCTCAATTTGCAATTGTATGCAGAAATTGTATTTCCCTTAAAATTTATACATATCAGTTGTTGCGGTCAAATGAAAAAATGAGAAATAAAAAAGAAATATTAGATGGCAGTTTTTCCATAAATGCAAGCTCAAGTAATGGTCAAAGGAAACAATACACTTGGGATGACCAGGGGCCTGTCTCACAAAGCACTTACAAATACAGCCTCAGTTAACCTTTTCTGTTCTCCTGGGTTTAGACACTGAAGCTGTGATTTAAAGATGGATGATAAACAGCCAATCATGGGAGCCATGAGGAGATAACAGGAAAAATCATGCTATGTACAGTATGTGGAAAGTAAAGCATGACGGTAAAAGAGCTTGTTGGAGAAATAATTGTTTTTCTTATACTTGTTTAATTTGCTGAAAAGCTGTATTTTTCTCCTGAATTATGCTGCAAAAATGAGGCCTCAGGTTTTATTAGAAGTCTGAGAAACGTTTATGATCCAGAATACCAAACTTAACCCACTGTGGTGAGACAAAATCCAGGGTTAGATTGCAGCCTAAATTTAACAGGCCAAGCCATGAATCTGGCATCATAGCATAGGCCCGGGGACAGCTTTTGAGGAAAGCCACATTTACATTTCAAATCTCAGATCAGTTCAGTAAAATGATTTGAGATGTTACATCACATTTAGTATAAAGCCTTCTGGAAAAGCAAGACCAAAGATGTGTAAATACATATTTGGTTAAATTCACTGTGGTGGAACGTGGGCAGGCCATGCATGTCCATCTAAGCGTTCTGTCACTGAATGGTCACACCTTACACTGACAACCCAGTGGTTTCAGGCATGTAAACAATAATGATCACCATTCACAGCCGTTCATGCACATCATAATGACCACTTCAATTCCAGCCTCACGATGTTGTTGTTGTTGTTGTTGATGATGCTGTGCCTTACTTTAAATTCTTGTATTGTTAAAGATGTTCTTTCCTGTATATTTTGTTCTTCAGGGCTTGTGTCTAACCCTTCTGCTCTTGGCCATCTTTAAGAAAGCTCTCCCTGCTCTTCCCATCTCCATTACCTTTGGCCTGGTCTTCTACTTTGCCACAGACAACCTTGTGCGCCCATTTATGGACCAGCTAGCAAATCATCAGTTCTACATATAGCTGAAGGCTATGTTCTTCAACCCATACTCCACGCTCTGGCTGTGCCTCCGAGGACCTGACCCTCAGGAGGAAAAGGCAGAAGGGGTAACATTTGCCCTTCTCCTATGCTGAATGCGTGACTAGACTGGACTTTTATTCATTTGTTTTGTTGATCTGTGGAGTGAAGGCCTTCAGCTATTCATTCCTTACCTCCAAGTGATTTCCATTTTTTTTTTTATTTGTTGAAAAATCATTGTAATTGGAGAACCTCTTCAATGACCCATAAGATGAACACTGGCATTTGCTTTAATTACGTAAATTTTTGGGGTGAAAAGCGTATAAAGTGGAGGATTTGAACAACTCGGCACAACGATTCATCACCAAAACGCCACATATACTGTAAGTCCTTTAACTTATTTCAGTGAACTGTTTCATAACTGGATGAGGAAAGCCTGCATTACCTGTTTCTGAGTGTGATGAACTCGCCCTGCACTGAATGGATCTGCATATTTTGTCCTTTAAAGCTTTGTACAGACGCAAGAATTCTAAAACCTCCCAACGAAATACACAAAGCATTAAATCAGTGACCTGTGACTTGTTAGTGGCTGAGTGGTTGGTACTAAAAAAGGTGGATTTTTTTTTTTTTAAAAGAGCTTTTTAATGTAGCGTGCCTATAAATATGGTTTTGGAGTGTTGACAGCCCAGCCATGTTTGTGTGGTATGGCACCGCTGACTGACTGACTGACTGACTGACTGACTGATTGGTGCGGTTTGCATTACAATTAAAAGGACTGATGGTGAAAGCTACTGTTTTGCTCTCATGAAAAGTTTGGGATCCTCATTGCAACATTTCATACATAAACATCTTTAGATTTTGACAACACTTCACCAAAGTTTGTGCGGGAGTTAACATTTCATGCTGTGACTTTTTTTTTCCTGTTTACTAGCAGTATACTCTGTGATTGTCTTTTCCTTTTGTAGCTAATACCTCTCGAGGTTTGTTCACTTCAACATGTATTTTCTTTTTTTCTACGAAAAAGCGGAACAGTGTCTTGATTGTTTTTGTAATTGGTTTGTAACCAACTCGACCGATTCTTGAATAAAGGGGAAGCTCATTTGAGCCGACTTCTCTCTCTCCTGTGTTTATTTGCTGAGGTGAGTAGCTCTATTGATATTCCAGGTAGGAATATATAACTGTACTTTATTACATTACATTCATTTGGCAGATGATTTTATACAAAGCGACTTGCAACATGAGGAAACATTCAAGTTTCAGGACAACGTGAGAACCAGAGGAACGTAAGTCAGAGTGTGTATTTTATGAGCATCGGTGGGTTAAATGTTTCAGCACTGCTCAAAGAGCCACTTAGTTTTTATTTATCATTCTTTTAATGGAAGTGTGTTGGATTACTGTGTCTCTCTATAGTTACGTTCGTTACTATAAAAAGGCAAAGCTGACCTGCTTTGAGAAGACAAATACAGGCTGAGGTCTCATCCTATACATTGTAAATATTACTGAGGAGCCCATTGTCATTCTATTGAATAATGACAATGACTCCTGTTTGTCTATCTGATGTAAAAATCCAAGTAGATGAAGGGAACAGTGAGAATTCCATGGATACTGGTGCTGTGGCATTCAGCTGAGAGCGAAACTGGCATGTTGCCCAGATTTGTGAGGCATTAGTGGTCACCATGGGGACTGCCTGGCCGGGCAAGCAGGGATGATGTCCGTCCTTTGTGATTGTTCCATGGCGCTGAGCTTCATGCTGGGCCTTCGTTTAGGGGACTTCTGTTCTGCTTCAGTGCTTCACCTGTAAGCTCCAATTATCTCATACAATCACCAGTACAATCATGGAAAAAAAATGTTGCTGCTGGAATACCTAAAGAAGAATTAGCTGTGTATACCTTTTTGTTTGCTGATTTAGAGATGGATTTGTTTTGACTGCACATTGCATCTGTGCGAGTCCCACACAATCGTTAATATTCACTACATTCTGAGAATATGTACATTTTATGATAACTGCTTAGCTGCAGCTGTTAGACATGTGTAAAGTGGCCATTTTTGTAATGTGTCAACACAGCACAGATCACAGTGTGAATGGTATCTTGCTCAAGGGTACCTCAGTGGTAACTCCATAACCACCAGGCCACCTGATGCCCAATGATTCATTACCTACTTCGTCTTCATTGTTCCACATACCCTGTGCATTTAGTTTAAAAGCTGCCCCTCTCCCTTATTTTTGTCCTAATCACATGTTGGGGACAAGATCCCTTAGACAAATGGCTAAAAGGCCCATGTCATCATTGCGCTCAATAAATATTTGTTAGATCATTATAAAGTAACAACATTTTTCAGTTAAATTTCATAGACTAGCATCAGGGGCAGCTGATCAAAGTTACTTGATCTGTCACAAGCGATAAGCATTTCCACTGTTAATTATTGCAGTCCAGATAGGGGACATTGATAATGCTTCAAAATGATATTTTTTTACATTTTCTTTGTTCTATTCCAGTTTATTTCCCCTAACTGTGTAGGTTTATGCATCTTGTTCATGCTAAATTCATGCACTTATACATATATGTTTTGCATTTAATTTCTCACCTTCCCTTTAGGATTCCAAACATGCCTCCTGCGTGACTACGTTTGGGTGAGGTGTTAACGTGACTTATTCAGAGCCACTATAGACACTAAAACATTCTAATCTTCCAGGCCCTTAATTCAGACGACACGTCTGGATCCGCTGTCCCTGGACCACTGTCAGCTAGGCACAGTCTACACGGGGCAAAGCCAAGGATAGCCTCTCTAAGGGGATTACTGAAAGTGAAAAGAGCGTCAGGGGAGGGAAGCGGGTGTCCCATCCCATGTGAGACAGGCAGGCAATCAAGGATTAGCCCCTAAGTACCTTCTCATGACACGCACCATTATCCAGACTGCAGGCAGGAGGAAGGTTCACTCTCATTAACTGCACCTGTCCTGCTCACATCTCCTCCGTCAGGACCTGAAGCTCAGCTCTAGACCAGCAGCCATGTCCAAGGACAAGCTGGAGGGCCTGGTGAAGCGCATGGAGGTGACCCTGTCTGAGATGGAGCAGCTGAAGGTCCACTGCGGCCGGCAGAGCGAGGAGCTGAGCCAGCTGGTGGTGGAGCTCCGGAGGGAGAACCAAGAGCTGACGGAAAGGTACAACCAACTAGCTCTGGACATGAAGGAGGCCAAGGAGATCATCGAGCAGCTGCAGGACACCAAGTACGCCTTCGACGCTAAGGAGAGGCAAGCACAGAAACTTAGCCGGCAACTCTAAGGACCAAAGTTCTGGTTCTGATTTGAAGATTGTGGGCTTTAAGATACAAGAGGAGCAGGTGGGGTTCTAAATCGGTCCACGTGGGTGGCATGTGGATGTGGCAGCCTCAAAATGTATATACTATGTACTGTCTTGAGTGTGTGTAAACCTATAATGTCCATTTTTGGCACAGCATGGTCGCAATGTAAAGTTACAGTAATTGTTACGTTGATGTGAATGCTGTACTTTAGCTTTCTATTTGAAACTCTGGTTAGGTGTAATGAATGAGCATTCCTACAGACATATGTGGAAGTCTTGTATAAGGGCTAGAAAGGGGCCTGGTGAAAGGGGCACAGATGAATCAATGTTAGACCTCTACATGTGTCAGACTATTAAAGAGTAGACAAGGACTGTATTCTTTGCGCTGAGTGGCCTTCTTCCATTTGCCCAATGCATATTTCTGTTGGACATGACAAGGCATTAAAGGTGATTCACACCTTTGAACGTCTGTAGGAGGCGCATGTACGTACACATGAGTGTAATCAGCATAGGATTATCTAACTGGGCTTAAAGTACCCACCACCTTACGTCACTTGGGAAGAGTCTCCATGTGAGGCTGAACTGGCCTCTGCACAAGAGAAGGCTTACGGTGGAGAAGATCCCATGGAACCTGGCCAAACTTTTTCAAAAAAGTAAATATTCAAAACCCAGGAGTCATCTTTTCACCATGAACTACTGGGAAGCAACCTCTGGTGTTTTTCATGCTGCAAAGAAACCCTCATCCTGGTTTCTTTTCATGTGTGACATTTTTGGGAGCACGGAGAAATAAATATCTACCACAAGAGACCCACCTCTAAGAGCAGTCACTGAGGAGCCCCTTAAAGCCCCATCTGTAGAACACGACTGGACCACTGCAGCGCTACTGGTGCAACCTGACCTGAAGTGGGATGGTTGTTTAGAGATTCATTTTTCCACTTACCACTAGCTTTTCCTTAATTACCATTTTTTTTTGTCTTTTTCTTCCTAAAGGAAGCTGTAGTCGGGACCTCGTTCTGTCCGCACCCCTTAAAAGCAGGGAGAGTGAGCTATTTTTAGGAGTGCATAGTAGTAGTTTCCTTTCAGATCCCTCATTGTGGCTTCAGTGGTTTTCCCCTAAATAAAGAAAACGTCTGTGTATGTTCTTTGCATGTTTTATGCAGTGGTGTGTTAGTGTATCTGTTTGTGTTCTTGTGTATTACTGTATAACATGTAAAATAATAAAAAACGACATTTTGTTGTTTAAGCACTTATGTTCTCCAGTTCTGCAGAAGACTTCATTGGCGTTATGGCTGAGAGTTATTCTAATTGTTCTTTTTTTGTGTATAAAATACGTTTCCAGAAGTCTCTAATTCAGGAAAAAAGCAATGCAGTGCTAATCTCCTGAAGAGCTTTGCTCAGAAATGAAAAGTCTTGGCCAAAACTGTAACCAAAATTAAGGACACATGGAGCAAAACACTGAAACCCCAAACCTCCAAAAACCAGACATTAAATATGAACTATTTCCCAACGATACGTGCTAAAACGACTACTAATTATTTAGGCTACAGCATGTGCCACAAAATTAAATCTCCTTGACTACAGAGAATAGTTGTTCATCCAAGGCAATAAAAAAAACTTTTTTTGGTATAATTTGCACTCTGGCGCTTTGATGGTTGTACAGATGGTGGAGAGACTCTGCTTCTTCTGCCTTTCTGCGCTCTGCATAATGTTCTTAGCCTTTAAACATCCTCTTAATACTTCAAATGAGCAGGAATAACACATCTATAGTGTAATGTCAGTTCCACATGGTCATTGTTTTACACTGTTTAACTGCTGCTCTGCACTTAAATAACCTAAAAAAGGAGGAAATATCTCTTTTAACTGGTGTAATGAACAGAAAATGTGGCCCATGCATACTTATTTAGTTGTTTATTTATATATACACACAGTACTGTGCAAAGGTACCTGCCATTTCTTTATATTTTGCTTTGAATCCCCTCGTCAGTGCAAAATACTATTTCAGTCCTGTCAAACTATCTAATCTTTGGCATATTTAGCAGATTGAATAAAATAAATGGGAATAAAGGTTTTACTGTGACAGGCTGCAAAGTGACTAAAGACACAAGGGGTCTAGATAAAGGAGTTCCATCCACTCAGCATTCAGCACCACCAGTATACTGATCACCACCTGATCATCTGGAATCATCTGCTCCTGCTACTTCACTGGTTCAGGACTTCAGTTAGATGCTCATTGTTCTGCTTGAATGATTCATATGTGGGTCACTGTGTGTCTTAATAAACTGAAACTGGTCAGGTTCAGGGTCTGGGATGAAAATGAGAGTCTCTGAAAGTCCTTCAGGAAGCCTGGAGAACTGTTCTTCAAGACTACATTAAAAATACAAGAAAGTCTGGCTCTTTAGAAGCAAAATATGAAGAAATGAGGGCTGACTCAAGATTTTTGCCCAGTACTGTATATCTGATCTTGTGTGTAGCAGTATTACAGTGACTCTTACCGTAAAGAGGCCTGGCATCAGGCCTGGCGTGACAGTAGTTAAAAGTGGCCCAGCTATAAATTAACACATGATTAATAGATTTCTGTCTCTTTCTGTGATATGTTGGCAGTTAATTTAGTGTGTATGTCCAACTCCTGAAGGCCTGACCAATGGGAGACTTATCTTCATCGTGCATTGATTCCACCACCCCTGACTGGACAATTTTCAGTTGGAGATTTCAAAATTTTAATTTCAACCAATTTCAACCATAACGCTGGAATTAGAGCATTACTTGTGGAGTTTAAACGCATAGTGATTCTTTTAAGCAAAAAAAATCTCCATTTATTAATTCCCACATGCCATTAGTTCTTGTCCTTGAATGTTTCCAACTGAAGTTGTTTCACATACAGTGGGGGGAAATAATGATTTGATCCCCTGCTGAATTTGTAAGTTTGCTGACTTACAAAGAAATGAACAGTCTCTAATTCATGAGGTAGTTTCATTTTATGGAGAGAGACAGAATAGCAAGAAAAAAAACATATTACATAAAGGTCATAAATTGATTTGCATTTTACTAAGTGAAGTATTTGATTCCCAAGCAAAACAGACTTAATACTGGGAGGAGAATCCCTTGTTGGGAAGCACGGCAGTGATGTCTCTTGTAGTCGGTCACTAGGTTTGCTCACGTCTCAGGAGGGATTTTGGCCCACTCCTCTTTACAGAAACTCTCTAAATCCTTTAGGTTTCCTGGCTGCTGCTTGGCAACTTGAAGCTTCAGCTCCTCCACAGATCTTCTATAGGACTGAGGTCTGGAGACTGGCTCGGCCACTCCAGGACCTTAATGTGCTTCTTCTTTAGCCACTCCTTTGCTACCTTGGCCATGTGTTTTGGGTCATTGTCATGCTGGACGACCCACAACCCATCTTCAGTGTTCTGGCTGAGGGAAGAAGGTTCTCATCCAAGATTATTCAGTACATGGCCCCAACAATAGGCCCCACAATGCGGTGAAGTCATCCAGTAAAGAAAGGTGCAGATGATTCCAGATGCTGGGCAGCTGGTGGCCCAGTGGTTAGGTAGTTGCCCCAGCAATCATAAGGTTGTGGGTTTGAATCCCAGGTCTTGCTAGTGGCACCACCCTTGAGCAAGATACCGCCCCCACACACTGCTCCCCGGGCGCTGTTTTCCTGGATGCTTTACTTGGTGAATGGCTTAAATGCAGAGAAAGAATTCCGTGCTGTTCACACTGTGTGTTGTGGTGTGTTCACGTATGACAAATGTTCACTTCACTTATGATCAGGTGGTGATCAGTATACTGGTGGTGCTGAATGCTGAGTGGTTGGAACTCCTTTATCTAGGCTCCTTGTATCATTAGGTGCTTTGCAGCCTGTCAGTAAAACATTTGTTCCCATTTCTTTCATTTAATCTCCTCAACACTTGACCTGAAATATACCAAACATAAAGCAGTTTGACAGGCATGAAATAGCATTTTTGCACCAACAAGGTGATTCAAAGCAAAATGTACGAAAATGAAGGTTGGCTCAGGACTTTACTGTATGGTTCTTATTGACCCTGCTCACTTAATACGGTTTGGGTATCAGGATTATATCTGAATGAGACTGAGTCACATAAGAATGCAGGTGTGAACACACCTAAGACGCATTTAAACCGGATTTAAATCTGATCATTTAAGCCACTTCAGTAGGAGGTTTGAGACGCATTGAGCCACATTATGGCAGTATAAACATTCAACACCCAAAACCCCTCTCAGTACTGTCACAGCACCCCCTGCTGTTCATAATGGAAGAGACCCCCTTCCGTACTGCCGTCGCTTGACGCAGCATCAAACATACCACTGCTTTTGTAACACCATTTCATCGATGTGGCTTCTGTAAGGAAATTTCTGAGATTTGATTGGCTGATTGGTTTGAGACAAAGCACAAACTCGGCATCACTGCTCTTTCAGTTCATCTTTTGATGTGAGTTTAATTTTCAGCCGTATCGTACTCTGGACAAGCCAGTTGGTTCAAGTAAGGCTCCAGTTTGGTGAAACCTCACCTTCGCCCATAACACACAGGGTTTGTACACATGTGGTTCTTGGCGGCCATGACACAGGAGGATAATTATCCTAAACAACCTTCTTGTAAACACTCTCAGTTTTGTGCCAAAAATATTTTCTTTTGAATAGAATAGAAAAACAAGGAGCGCCACAGCTGATTGGTTGTTGTATATGAGCTGATTTGCATATTAGATATGCAATAATTGCGTTTCAGTCTGGCTGATTGGAGACACCTTTGACAACCAAGTGTAAAAGGCTAAAATCTGTTAAGCAGATACCCGTCACATGAAGTGGGTGGATGGGTGGTGGTGGCCTAGTGGGTAGGATACTTGCCTCTGCCCAAGAGGTCATGGGTTCGAATCCTACATTCAGCAAACCTCCACTGGGTTCCTGAGCAAGACCCTTAACCCCAAGTTGCTCCAGGGAGACTGCCCCCTGTAGTTAGGGAATGG
>JBBPCY010000001.1:45387972-45405346 GCA_037974405.1 Brachyalestes nurse
TCTTCACTGGTTCAGGACTTCAGTTAGATGCTCTTTGTTCTGCTTGAATGATTCATACATAGGTCACTGTGTGTCTTTACAAACAAAAACATTCCTCTGAAACTGGTCAGGTTCAGGGACTGGACTGGAAATGAGAGAATTTTGAAAGTTTAGGAAGCCTGGAGAAGTGTTCCTCAAGACCTCATTAAAAATATTCAAGAAAGTATGGATTTTTGGAAGCAAAATATGTGCAAAAGTCTTGAGAGAGGGAGACAGAGAGAAAGAGAGAGAGACAGAGTGAGAGAGAGAGGGAGGATGTGTTCACTTATAACTTTCACCACATGAAGCACAGACTGGGCGTCCTGAACCTTCACTTTCTTTTTTTTTTACTGGAAAATGACACCTTGAGGGTAATTACCCGTCATGCCTTTCGTGCAGGGGTGGGCTTGCCTGCGGTTTGTCGGAGGGCACCTTTAACAGGCTGCTCCCTCCCCAGCTCCTCAGAGAGAGAGGGAGAGATTGGGGCAGTCAGACTCCCTCACCAGCCCACCCAGACCAGCCGTCCTGCAGGAACACCCTGTCCCGGACCGGAGCGGAGCGAAGCGGTGAGTCTGACCTGCCTCGGGCTCTGGGGGACCTCCAGGAGGTTTATCTTCTCCAGGAGCTGTATCTTCTCTTACACGGACTGGAAGAGTCTCTCCTCTGCAGCAGCTCTCTGAACCAGATGCGTTTGTCTCAGCAGAGATTTCATTTAACTTACAGTCTGTTGGACCTTCTGAGGGTCTCTAATTCAGCTAAGTGTGCTGGACTGGCCAGTGTATTCTGAGGGTCTCTATTTTAGTTTCTGGTCATTGTCTCTCACACATCATTTACAGTGTGATCAGCAAATGACTTTCTACCGGTTAGAAGAACACAGGTTCAGTTCCGGATTTCACCTGCAGTCTTTGCGTGTATTAGTGAAACTCCATCAGCAGCTTCTGATTTAATCGAATGAAGTATTGATTGAGCATAATCAGGTATCTGAGGTTTTGTTGAGAACCACAATATAAGTCTTGAAATGATTAAGCATGTACTGCTTAGCTGAACAGGTTTAAGTAGAATATTCTCTGTATTCTAATATTATATGTATTCTAATCTATTTTAGGTATATCTGTGTTTATTCAGGTACCTAATACTGTTTTCTATTTTTATATCTTCTAGGCGTATATAAGCAGACATTACACTGCTTAGCGTCATTCTCTTGATAATAATTGTTACACTCATTAACAATTTGTGCTCATATTCATAATTCTTTCCTGCTCACCTCCAGACAAACCTCTGTGTAATAACCCTGACAGGTGGCAGCATGCACTGACTGGCAGCAGCAGCCTGAGTGCTTTCCAAAGCTATTTGCTTTGAAAGATTTGTGTCTTGGTGTGTTTGTAAGTGTCATTGAGCAAATGGGCAATCTAGCTTAATCACATGCCCAGCCGGTGCTGGCCTGCTGAGTTCTGAATGGCCGGTTACCTTCTACCCAATCATAGCTTCCTCACAGAACACTCATAGAGGCACTGACACTGATAACGAGGCTCGACTGGGTGCAACCATGGACAAATCATTTGGAACAATCGAATGCCTGCTGCCTCTTGCCTCCTGTGTTTGGCGAGGCTGATGTCCTGAAGTCCTGGCTCATCACATGGGCTGCTGAACTCAATTGACCATAAGGATGAGAACCAAGCCCCCTAAAGCTTTGCTCTCTTTGAGCTTGGCAGTCATGGCCTTCTCTTCCATTTCATAGGGCAGGAGCCCCCCTGGCGTCCCGATAACAGCCAGCAAACACAAACAAACAAACAGCCAGCTCTCCCTCTGAATTTGTCTGGAAGGCACTGTAAATATCTCCATTAAGCGATTATCACTACAAAACCAACCCCCTTAATTTTCTGGAAATTAAGGACACAATTAAGGTAAATTACCAGGAATTTCCAGGAAATTCAGGAAAATTAAGGGGTAAAATGCACAGATTAAGGCTGATTAAGTGGTAAAACTACTGAATTTTCCCCTTAATTTTTAAAATTTGCTCCTTAAATAATAGAACCTTATGATTAAGGGGTTTAAGGGGGTTTCACACTTATGCCTTAAATCCACTTTTAAGGTAAAGTCTGTTCACAAATTACTGGCCACCTAATTCAAGTTAAGGGTTTTGTTGTATTTACAGGGGTAAATTATGGTAGGGTTAATGACATTTTAGATACATTGTGTTTTGTAGTCTATGTCCTCTGAAGTGAACAGGGCATGGCACAAAGCGCCCTAGGAGATGGATCATTGCTTTTTTCCCATGACAAGTGGTTTCAAGCTGAGTGCGGTTGCCTCCAGGGATGCTGCTTCCTCTTGGGATGTGGAGCGTTTTACATTTTTGTGGTCTGTCCAAATCCACATCTAGCTAATGAATAATTTATTGCATTATTCTGTTTGGGGTTTTTTGCAGGTTGTGAAATGCATGACCATTAAAACAACTGTGAAAACACTCAGACAGAACTTCCATTCACACACATTCCTCTTTTGAAGTTTATTGTGATTTCAAATGTAGCAGTGAGTAGTGCATCAGATGGGTGTGTGTGAATACTTTCTCACTTTAGGGTTCAGAGTGTACAGTACTTAACAGTATCTAAATGGTTTCTATGCGTCTTAGCATATACTACCTATATTTTTTACTATCAGTAGAGTACCTCTTTACTAAAGATCAGTTTTCATAAGACTGTCATTATACTTTCAGTGTGAAATCATATCAAAATAGACAATTATTTTAAAGGTTTATCTTAATAATGACGACAGAGCTGTGGCATAAGCCTTCATAGAAGTTCATGTAGGTTTATGTCAGGCCACATAAATGGAGCTCATTTGTAAATTATTACCAAAAACAGTGATATAGCATTTCATTATGAGCATTCTGGAGTTTGGGTCTAATCCGTATTTTCCTTTAACACAGGTGCATTCCCCCAGTGGTGCATTGTAAATAGGAGTCGTCTGGTGTCCTGAAGTGAACAATGAAGCTGCTGTTGGTAGTGGCCACCCTGCCGTTGCTCCTGGCCTCCGTCTTCATGGTGAGTGGAGTCAAAGAACAGAAAGATAGACTGACAGTCCTGCTGCAGGGCAAAGGTGTCATACAAGCAGCCAAATGTTTCAGATGGAGCGAAGACTGTTAGTGTAGCTGCAGCCACATGGATCAGTGATTCATTTATGTTCTGGGGTTAGGCGACATGACATTAACCCTGTTAGCATGATGGAGTAATGCTCTCATTTCCTGTGGCACTGTGGCATGGATAATTGTATGCAAAAATTAGAAACCGCCACAGTTTTGTCTGTTTTCTATGTGAAAGTACATCCACCTCCTCCACAAAGGACAAAAATATCCAATTTTTACACAATTTTTAGCTTTAACACGTTTGAAAATAAAACATAAGATGTCCTGTGTAAAAGAAAAAAATTAACATTCGCTGCAAGTAAAAAAACGACAAAAAGTTCCCATCGGTGAAACATCTTTGTACATTCATTATCTGGAACCAAAGGCACTGGAGTTTGACAGGTTCTGTTCTTCTGCTTTTGGTGCACGCTAAAATAAAACTACCAAAGTAAAGAATACCAAAGTGAACTGAAGCGGAAATAAAACAATAAAGTGCAATGAATTCAATTAAACAAGTGTACATAAGTCAAGTCAAGTAGGTTTTACTGTCATTTCTACCCACAGTAATAATAACTAAGTATTGACTTAAATGTTACTAATTGGAATATTTTCACCAATAAGCTTAAGAAGTAATGACAATTAAAATATTAGCATTGGTAACTACTCAAGAAAGTACTAATTTAACTGAGTACATATAAATGAGTAATAGTTACTACCCACCTCTTATATATTTTTAAAGGGTGGCTGTTTCTTCATATACTCATTGCCTCTACCAGGACTGTGATGTGGCTCATACTAGATGGCTGGTGACTGAGCAGGTCTCTCTCTTAGCCCCGTACAGTCTTACTGTTTTCTTTTTTGCATTAAAACATAGTTTGTAAATTGAATAGTGTGTGTTAAAGCAGTCATATTCATATAATAGCTAGTCATCAAATGTGAAAGTGAATATAAAAGCTTATGTGCAGTGAACATGTTTTGTGTTTTTCTCACATTTTTCATGCGGTCTCTAAGGAGCGGCTGGGGCGGGTCTCTAAAATATCATGTTACATCTAATGCAATTTGGTGCTGTCTAAATAGACTGAGGTGTGCCTGGTGTATTTTCAGCTTCCCTCTGGTGATTACTGGGAGGAATGGCAGCCGTATGGAGAGTGCAGCCGCACGTGTGGCACCGGGGTAGCCGTGAGGACGAGGCGATGCGTGACTCAGCGGTAAGCAGGCGGCTCGCAGACACTTATTTAAGCAGCGTCATGTCTGGGTGTGTCAGTCCAGCCGCAGGCTGAGATTTGTTTAACAGTCCGGTTTCTTTTTAAAGCACATAACAGTTTTAAAACTGAACTCAGCGTACACTGAGTACACATAGTAGTGGGTGGTAAACTGGTTCAGTTGTGAAGTTTGATATTAAAGCAGGATTAAAGTATGATATACTATGTACACATATAAGAAATAAGCAAAACACGTTACGATTTGCCTGTTTAACTGAATGGCTGAGTAAGAATGAAAATACTGCAGTCACTACCCTCCGTGTAAAATACAGCATAACAGTTTTTAGTTAAAGACTTGGCCGTCTGCATCAGGCCACACTGCTGTCTTAGTGCCGAGACTTCACAACTTCTTGGCAAATGCTGATAGAGTGAACGACTGTAATCTGCATCAAATTCCAGATCTGAGTGACTCTCACAGATGTAAGAATGAGTGTCTTGGACCCTTGGATGAGACAAATTCACACGTGAAACAGGCGTGTTTTTTTCCAGACCTAGAGAAGCCACTGCGTACTAGCTCATATTCACCTTTTTCCTGTTAGGGTTAGGATTAGAAAGCCATCTTTATGTTGCTTCTATATATAAAAACGTAAATCCAAATAAAATAGATTTACTTCATCCTATAATGATAAGCCACTGTATAATGATAAGCCTTGCTGACCAGAAATGATCCGCTCTAAACATTCTTCTCATGCAAGTTACCTGAACAAAAAACCCCTGAAGGCCCACCTCCAGTTCAGCTCTCATAGCTTTACAGGCAAACACCTTCACAGCTCTGGAGAATCACTCACTAGTAATAACAGACCCTATTCAAATCACTGTTGAAAAGTGTCTATTGTAGTTGGAGGCTGGTTTTATGATAAAAGCAGGCGTTTCCCATGCAAGCCCTAAGCTGGTCCTTTCACTGCTGTTCTTTCAGAGGAAGTTTCTCTGTTTCAAAGATGTTTGTCCAATTTCACATAGACATAGGATAAACATTTGGGATTGGGTTTTAAGAATAAGAAAGCTGATGAAGTTCCAGTCAATGGCACTTTTAAAGACTACTTTTTTGTCATTTTATCTGTACATCTTTTCACTTGTAGATCAGTGATGGATGGTGGAGGTGGATGGGTGGGGGACCATGGTGTAGTCTGTAACTATGTGCTTCTAAGTGTAAGCTTGTTTGAGTGGGCTGTCTTATGTTGAATCCTCAGCAGCTTAGCGTTGTGTCCATAAATCTTGACTGAGTTGGAATCCGGCTTGCATGTTCTCTCTTGCACCTGATGATGTGAGTAGCGCTTCCAGAGAGGAGACGTTTTGTCTCTCTGCCTCGCACCCTCTGTTTGAGTGCAGACCTGGCCTTCCTTGAGCATTATGAAACTTTGGATTGCATTAGGAAATGTGTAATATCAGTGTTGTAACATAAATGCATGAAAACCCGAGTTCTTTTAAAACCCTAAATTGTGACTAATGGGGGTAACCGAGGTGTAACTGTGAACGCAACTATCCATCAAATCATTATACTGTCAATGCAAACTTATTTTCACCAGTCAGCATCTGGTCTAGCCACCTGACTAAATGATGTCTGTAAGGATTTGGCCCTTGGGCTCTACAAAATACACGCTGGAGCTAGAAGGATTGTGTTCACTGTTTTATGTGTCAAACAAGCTGCAGCACTGCATTGAGCCAATGTGTCAGAGATTCCCAAAAAGTAGCATTTCGAAACTTAAAAGCAGAAAGAACTTCCCGTAGCTCTGTGACCACTCAGTTCACACTAACACCCACACGCATGCACACACAAATGTGCTCTCCTCAGAGACATGATGCAACCAGACATACCCCAGATCACTGTCTCTCTGTGATTCTTTTTCTGTGTGTCTGTCTATCCAGTATTAGACGCCACGCCCTGCCGACCCATTAGTACACTCTGTCTAAGAATGTTATTGTGCTGACTTGCTGCTCCAAAATGGGACACTCCAAAAGCTGTAATTAGTGCTGTTACTTTAGTTCACCTTGTTCTTGATGTCATCCTGAGTGTTTAATGTTATTTTGTCTGACCACAAAAAGCTAATGTTTTAATTTGCAAAGCATTTGTTAAAACTCTGATTGGCATGTAGACGTCAGAGTGATCCGCTGAGCTGAAGGGAGAGAGACTAACACACCCCGAGAGAGAGAGAGCACACATTCCTTTGATTAATATGAGGCTGTGTGTGTGTGTGTGTGTTTGCCCTGTGATGTAGTTGTACCAGTACACTCAGTTGATTGATGCACAGGGTCTGCAGTGTGGGAAGGGTATATGTAAGTGTGTGTGTGTGTGTGTGTGTGTGTGTGTGTGTGTATCTAATATATCTAAACTACTAAGCTTGCCAGATGTCACCTGAAACCAAATTCTTACATTCCCCTTGTTTGAATTTAAATACATTATTTAAAACAATCATTGCATTTCCTTACAGAGAACCTATGGAGGATACACTTGTGCATTAAACACCAGGCTTCAGTACACCACTGGCCAGAATGACAGCCAGGTCAATGTTATATCCTTAAAATCCACAAGAGGCTCTAATAAATTATTAAGTGCCCCAAACCAGATGCTTTTTAAACCAGCTACTCCAATCCTGGAGGTCGTAACTAATTAAATGTTTGTCAAAAAGGTAAACTGACAAATCTTTAAGAAGGACTCATCCATGAAACCCTAACACCAGTATCCTGCAGCCATCATAAGCTAAACTGAGGTCCACTTCTGAAAGTGAGATATGATTGCAGTGCAAGAAAAAAAATCTTTCTTTTGTTTGTGGTCATCAAATGCTTGTTATCTGTAGTTACTAGTCAGAGGCAAACATTCTTTATTGGATTTATAATTTTATGTTGGCAACCTTACTACCACTATTTTACCACTTTTTACTTAATTAGGTGCTGATATAAAACATGGTTAGGAATAAAAAAGAAGTGACGTAAAGTATCTTGTCATTTTGCAAGAACCAAAGACATGTCAAACACAAGCAGCTGTTCTTGTGTCTTGTATGTGTTTGTAGGTGGGTTAGGGGGGTGTGTAGCCTAGGTGTTGGGAAAAACTGTCATTAGCATTTCACCAGAACAGACAGCAGTTCTGCTAAGTGCTTGTGTTTCTGTGTCTCTTATTTATGTGTTAATCTTCTCTTTTATGCTGCTTTTAGGACCGATGGAGGCCACAACTGTGTGGGACCCGATAAGTCCTATCGTTCGTGTAATATTCAGGTACACACCTAAATATGCCTTTATCTATATGACTCACCGTGTCCTGTAAAAATGAAACTTGCAGACATGTCTGTGCCCGCTACAGTGAACCCACAGTTTCTTCAGCACTGCTTGCTCAGCTGACTTTCAGTATTTGGAAATAAAAAAGTAGCATGATGATAATGAACTCATCTTTTAACACTGTTAATGATAATATCTCCATATTGTGCAAAGAAATAAGACACTACACGTGTACAACGTAATGCATGTACATTCATGTGATGTTGCAAATGTGTTAAATAGCAGTGAGATTTATTTGTTCTGGGCGCTGTCCAAAACCACCTCCACCTCTTCTGAGCTTTAGGTGAAATGTTGAGGATGGTAAAAAAGTAAACTGAAAAAACTGAAACAAAAAGATTTTTTTTTGAAAGACTTTCTCATATTATTTGCTAAAATCTAATCTTAAAACTATCGTGAAATAGTCTCATAATATCAGACAGCCACTCATAACCATTTCTTGCTATATTTTCTGTGAGGTAGCTTTTGGAAATCTAAAACTCTCCGGACGTCTGGTTCCATTCACCATCACTGTGAAGTTCCTTGTGAATGGAGAATTTTACACTGAACCTGTTTTTGCACTGCCTGTTTTGTTTCTTTTTTTTGTTGCATGTTTTGTTTTTGACTGTGGCTTATATGAACTTGCAGGACTGCCCAGAGGGATCCAGCGATTTCAGGGAAGAGCAGTGCTCTCAGTATGATGGCACTGAATTCCATGGAAAACATTATAAGTGGCTTCCTTACTATGGAGGTATGAATGGAGCAGGAGCAGCATATTAGTCATATTAGTTAGTGAGTAATTTGTAGAATTGTCTGGAAAAGGATAATAACTGAACAAGGTGTCTTCAAGAGGGTAAATGTTATAGTTCTGAAGATATTTTCTCTACCACCTTTTGGATAAATTGTCCCACACTTTGCTCTCGGCAGAGGACACAGAAATTATATTGCAGTGCAACTATTCTAAGTTACTGTTTTGTTTATCCAGACATAAACATCAGCCATTGCATTTGAGTTTTGTCTGCTCTGCTCTCCTCTTTGCAGCTGAGAATCCCTGTGAGCTGAACTGCATCCCCAGAGGAGAAAACTTCTACTACCGTCACCGCTCCTCAGTGGTGGACGGCACACCCTGCCACCCGGGCAGAAATGGTGTCTGTGTGGAGGGAGTCTGCAGGGTGAGCAAGAGTGGCACAATACACACTTGTTTGGCCAACCAGTGATCTCTATTTAAATTTTACTGCATGTTTGTGTTGGCACTGAAACGATGCCAGTTATTGATATCGGCAGAAAATGCTTTATCGGATATGGGAAGGAACATAATGTGAATCTAATCTAATCTTGTAACCATTCTAGGCTGAAACAGCACACAGTCATATGATGTTTATGTTTACCTATATATATGAAATACCCGTGGCTTTAAAAATCTATATTTGTTGATAGCTATCAATCATTTTGTCTTGATTCTTTAATTATTTAAAAGATCTTATTCCCAGAGGGTTTGAGTATGAGGATGATCAAATAAAAGGGAATGTGGCATTGTGCCTTCTCTATCATTTAGCCAGTCTAGATTGGTCTGGATGACTCCTGCCTCTTAAACTTCCTCAAATGGTACCTATGAGGGTGCAGTGTTACTTAAATTGTCCTCTGTGTGCCACATAGCCTCCCGCTATATCGGAACATATCGTAAATACGGCCGTGCCTTCAATGCTGTAGAACAGAGGGGAAATTTTAACCTCATGGATAATACTGAACCAGCAGTTTCTGTTTCCATGACACAATCCAAACTTTTGAGCCATTTTTAAAGAAGATGACACAGCTTTTTTAAAACCACTTCCCAGCTTTGACATAAGCTGTTTAATGTGCCCATCTAATAGTGTCAGCCTTGAGCGAAGACTCTGATGTCCTACAGGAAGAAATAAATAATCAAAAACCCAGCTATTTAAATACAACTATTTAATCAGTCTTCAAATGCCCAGTCTGGATGTTTGTGTACTAGATGGACTGTTTACTAGTTAGCCTGATACCTTATTAAGGTTAGGCAGCTGTTATTAACTTCCCTCTAAGTTATGCTGTTGTACCAGTACTGAATATCTATTGGTGCCATCTTTAGTTTAGTAGTTTTATTCTTTATTGCCTGGGAGTTAGAGAGTAAGGTGTCAGAGCATGTTTGGGCCCATGAGGATGTTAATTCTAGCCTGGCAGGAAGACCACCCTCTCAATAAGAGAGAGCAAACATAATGTTATGCTGTGAATTGCATTTCTCTTGTAAAAATCAAATGCTGATTATTATTAACAAAATACAATGCAATATCATAAGGTTTTTCAAAACCGACATTGCTTATGTATGCATCACTTTATCTTCTTTTGCCTCAGGCCTTCATCTCAGAAATGCTCTCTAGCCATTTTTTCTCTGCCCACAGCGTCTCGGCTGTGACAATGTCCTGGAGTCTGAGTTGCAGGAGGACCCCTGCCTGCAGTGTGGTGGGATGGGTCAGTCCTGCTATGCAGTCAAGAATACCTTCTCCATGCGGGATCTGCCCAATGGTAACACACACCCCAACCTTCACACCTCGGAGTGTAAAATGGAAGATGTGTGGCTTATGAAGTGCAAAACAAAGCAACTGTTTATCTTTTTCTGGCATTTAAGGTTACAATCAAATGTTCATCATCCCTGTTGGGGCTACCAGCATCCGCATCAGTGAGACTATAGCTACTCGTAACTACCTGGGTGAGTGTGTGTGAGAATAACAGTAACATCAGGACAGTATTATGATGATGATGATAAAGATGATGATGATGATGATGATTATTATTATTATCTTTCGTTTTTTATTGTTTTTAGTGGGAGTTTCCAGAATGAGGGATGAATTCACACTGCTGTAGAATGCACCCCCCATTCACACTGTTCTTAAATGTTATTTTTATTATTATTATTATTATTATTATTAGTCAAGTCAAAAATAATATATATAATATACCACATTATCATACACAAAAGGTCATTCGGGTGCTTTACAGAAACAGAATACAAATTAAATAAAATAGAATATAATAATGAAAGAAATAAAAGAATACATAGAAAACCAATAAAAGAGAATTGAAAGTGCAATGGAAGTGCAAAAATGTAAACGTGGAGTAGTGCCGTTTTAGCAGCTTTATTATTATTATTACTATTATTATTATTAGTGTGTTTTCTTTTTTTATTGTTTGTAGTGGGATCATTAGTAGTTGTGTTGGTAGTAGTATTCCTTCAATGTCACATTTTACAGCTATAAAGAACCTGCGTGGTGAATACTACCTTAACGGGCACTGGGTGATTGAATTCTCCCGGGCCACCCCCATCGCTGGCACCATGCTCTACTATCAGAGAGGAACTGAGGGCGAAATGATCCCTGAGACCGTCACTGGCCGTGGACCCACCACTGAGCCCCTGGTTATTGAGGTGAGGTCCTGTAGGGCCACGTTCCTGCACATCATAGTGATTTTTGTGACACAACACCTGATTCATTCTCCCTTTTCATAAGTGAATTGAATAAAGTAAGAGAGATGCTTGACAAAGTCAGTTGTTAAATTAATTACATGCCATTAATACTCTGTATCTGGTTCGGTTCCACGCTGCAGACGCTTTCTTTTTTGTTTCAAGGTATAGAAATTACATACTTTTAATTGATCTCAGGTTATAATGAAATATACCCTCACCCTCCTACAAATGTATATAATGGAATGAACATTCAGAGAGCACAGAGACAGATCCTCTGCATTTCTGTGAGCTATAACTGAGAATTAATACTGAATAGTTGTGAGGGCGTTGCCCCTGCAATCAGAAGGTTGTGGGTTCGAATCCCAGCAGTGCTAGTGTCATTATTGAGGTGCCTTGGAGCAAGGTAACGTCCCCACACGCTGTTTCCTGGGCGCCCCTCGTTGGTGGATGAATGGGTTAAATGGATTAAATGCAGAGAAAGAATTTCACATTGTTCACACTGTATGCTGTGCTGTGCTGTGGTGTGATCCCGCATGACTATAAGTGGCCACTTTACTTTATAGGCAATTTCCTCCAGGATTAATAATGTTTTCTGATTCTGATTCTGAATTATGTCATGCATTTTGCAATTGTCTACATTCAGTTGATCAGTCAGGAGCCCAACCAGGGGGTGGAGTATGAGTATTATCTGCCCAACGGCCGCTCCAGAGAGGGTTACTACTGGAGCTATGGGTCTTGGTCTGCCTGCAGCAAGGAATGTGGCTCTGGTTAGTGTCAAACTTCCTGGAGAGTAGTGGTGTCTAATTAAGAGATTGGCTGAACAATAGCTGAAAATGTTATGGCACTGATAAGAATTACAACAAATGATCTAATTTATTATCTTCTCAGGTTACCAGTCCCGTCTTGTCTTCTGCACTATTGATAATGAAGCATACCCCGACTATTTGTGTGCATCCTTACCGCGACCTCTTAATAACCGCACATGCAACGAGCAACAGTGCCCCCTGACCCGCAGGTAGGACAGTTCATCCAATAACTCAAAGGCTTGCACCTCTAAAACAAATTTCATTTATGATCATTATATTAACATAGCTTTGTCTTCATAGTTGGGATGTCTTGGAAAGATCTAATTGTATCTGTTTATTTGTAATATCTACAGTACTCATGTAAGGATTGTTACAGTTTGATTGATCTGGGTTGTCTGATTAGTGGGGACTCACTAGGTCTGAAAAGTCTTGGTGTGTTGCTCCTGTTCTGTAAGGATGGCGTATGTGTACCAGCCGCAATTGTGGAGTCCCAGAGAACCAACACGTGTCTATATTCAGGTGTACAGGTAACCTAGTCAGAGGGGGTAGATGTCAGCAGAATATGATCTCAAACACTAATTCATATCCAAAGCCTACAACAAAAGTAACATTTTATTTTGATGGTCCCTAGTAGCTTGTCTACAAATGCTCAGACTGCTAACTGGTAAACTCATCACAGGTTATGACCTTAGATTTAGGATGAGGTTTAAGGTAAGGCTTTGTCTAGGTTAATGTTTGTTAGGCTGAGAATGAGTGTTGAATCTAAGATAAAATCCTAGAATGCTGGCCCAGCACTCTCCAAAACCAAAACTTATTGAACTGTTTGTTGAAAGGTTCCAGAAAGGGGGATGCATTCTCTCATTCACGCTACTCTAGAATGCAACCCTCGTTTGCACTGTTAAAGAATGTTCTGCTTCTTTCACCTAATTCACACTGCTCTTAATTGTTCCTCCCCGCTCTTATTGTTCTAGAATATTTTCCCAGGTCAAACTGTTCTAGAATGCATCTCTCACCCACACTGTTCTAGAATGCATCTCCTATCCACACTGTTCTAGAATGCATCTCCTATCCACACTGTTCTAGAATGCATCTCCTATCCACACTGTTCTAGAATTCATCTCCTATCCACACTGTTCTAGTATGCATCTCCCACTCCCACTATTCCAGAATGTGTCTCGTTTTCACATCGTTCTAGAATTTTCTTTCTATTCATACAACTCTACAGTCGCCTCCCCTTTCACATCCTAAAACACGTCCAGTGTTAATGCAGCCTTCAAGTGTGCTCAGAAATATTGTAATAACAAGTTCAGAGCACAAGAATGGTCACAATACGTTGTATTTACTAGTAACGTCAAAACATGGCCCAGGCCATACATTAGTAGATGGTAAGATGGTAATAATAAAATACTATTGTGCTGTACATTAAATGCCGTGCTCTGACCAAGTCTGTTTCATAAACAGAGAAGTGAACGTAATTGCTGAAATGCCGTTTGTGTTTATTATATTTTTGAAAAATCTTAAATAATAAAAATAAAAATTAACATCACTTGCAGCAGCATGGTTAACTAGCTTGCCAGCTTCTCTCGTGTTGGTCATTATTCATAAAACATTCTAAACATTTGTCACAAAAACAATTTCCTTATTCCAGGGAATGTCTCAGATAAGCAGTTAAAAGCAGTTTTCGAATGTTTTCTGTCGTTCATCCCATTCATACTTTTCTGTAATGTTGTCTCCCATTCATATAGCTGTAGAATGTTCTCTCCCATTCACTCTCATTCACACTGGCTCATGTACCTGCTCTGTTATTTCTCTAGAACAGTATAAATATGACTGTGGACATTAGGATGTTGATGTTCTTGGGGAAAGGTTAGGTCAGTACCCGCTTGAAGACAAGTTGAACACCTATAAATCAGCCACAGCGGACCATCAAAGTAAAATGTTACCCACCTTGGATTTCCCAAAAGAATGTACCTTCTAATTTAATGTGCTAATTTTGGGAACGCTGGCGATTTTATGAGCTTGAGGTCAACCCTTGATCTCTCCTTTGACTTTTTTTTTTCAAAATCTGCACACTCCCACAACACATCCAGACCTCAAAAAATATGGTTTTTCAAAAGTGTCAGACTTTCTTGTAATAGGACCTTGACATAAGAGTCCACTCATAGAGTTATTTACTTACAGCAGTGATATGTGTTTGAGCTCAGTCTGTACTGATGGGTTCCATGTGTAGAAGATGTGTTGTGAGTGCCTGTTCTTCCACATGTGGAGATGAACCGAGGCCTAGGGCAACTGTCCAGCTCAGAGCTTTAATCGGGTTTACTCCCACTCACTGCAGTATTTCTCCTTGAGCAAAAAGGCACCCGAGTGCTGTTTCTCTTCACTGGACACCTCACTAATCCCGGCTGTTAAAAGACATACCCATGCCCTGTTCGTGACCCGTGAACTCGAGGCCTGCAGCTCTGAGCTGGGCTGCTGTCTGTGCTATAGGAAACCTGTGTATTAGCATCAGTTCTGGTGGGGCTCCTTTTGTCTGTAGATGGTGTGTTTGTGAATTTTAGCTACTGAGGTTTCTGTGTTCACATTCTGGTACTCAATGTTCAGATGCTTTGGGTGTGTGTTGTGTCTGTCAGTACATAATGTGTGTTTGTGTCATAAATCAGAAACCGCTGTAAAACCTTCCCACAACGGTGGTACATCTTGGACAGTTATCATTGATGGTTTTACTTGGAAGCCTGAAAATATGCATAAAATTACTGTGGATTGTGTCTTGTACTGACATGGGCATGTTTTTTTCCCTTTTCCTTTTATTTTTCTCTTCCTAAGGGCCAATCAGGTGATTGACAGGGAAAACGTTGTTTACGAATTCTTCCTGATCCTTTGGCGTCAGTTAGAATCCAGTCTTTTGAAATGTTTATTTACATTGTGTGCGTTTTTTGGTCTGACGCTCTTAAAAATAAGGGTCTAGAATGGGTTACATCTTTGACATATCATTGCTGTCTGAGCAAAACCCTTGTGTCTTCATTTACGTAATTTTCTGTTTTTTTCCTGAAAGATCAGCTTTTAATACTGTTTCATAGTTTCATGACAAATGGGCCAATAGAAATGCTCCACAATTACTTCAAATAAAATCTTGTTAAGTTCACTGAACAACTTTTTTGGAGTGTTACGTTCTGACAGCAAGGGTATGATACTAAACCTAAACTTTCATTGCTTAAAGAACCAGTGTATGAAAGTTCCACTGAAGGGTTCTTTAATGACTCAAATGTCATGCTTGTTTTCTGACACCTGCATTTTTACGAGTGTGTAAGTGTCCTTTATGTTGTCAACACTAACTGACGAGGTTGTATGTGGTGTTAGTCCTGTGGTAGATGTGTGGGAGATGCATGTGTTAGTAGAGCTTGGGGTAGAGTTTGTGTTATAGAAGGGGAATTCCACTGTTTTTTAAAGTTTCTGCATAATTATATGGTTCAGATGGAAATATTCATGTTAGTGGTTTGCTGCGAAATGTTCTGTTCTGGATTGCTGACAGGAACGGAACATCTGAAGAGTTCAGTTCCTCTAAAAGTATATTAGAATAAGTTAAAAATACACTTTATGGTTATGAATATATTTCCTGATGACATTATTTTACGGAGGTTTTGAGAAGATTTAATATTTCTTAATATTAAATATTGAATATTCTAATAACACTAAATAATAAATTATGGCAGAAATGTATGCTCAGGTTGTTCTAAGGCAAAATAATCTTTAAGGGAAACTTTGTCAGATTTTCAATTAATTTAACATTAGCAGCATTTAATATAACAAATGTGATGATGTAGAAATCACAATCTCCGGTTCACATCACCACCTCCACCCACCAGCTCAACTGTTGAATTGTGCAGAAATGTAGGAAAAAAGGTGGAAGCTCCTTTAAAACTCTGTGCTGGATTTAACTGCTGTCCCGGTACTCACTCTCTTTTGGTGCGGCAGCTGGAGGATTGGCGAGTGGAACCAGTGCTCAGTTACATGCGGTGGGGGATCTCAAGTGCGGCGGGTCGAGTGTATATCCCACGACGCGTCAGGAGTGCGGGTGGTGGAGGACTCTCTGTGTGAGGCCTATGCGTCCAGACCCCTAGGCCAGCAAACCTGTAACATGCAGCATTGTGCCAAGTACAGCGTGTCCGCCTGGAGCCAGGTACTCATCTCTCAGGACCTCATTGATGTGGGCCTAAAATGATGATCTTTCCTAAGTTAGAGGAGATAAGAATAATCCACTGTAAGATTCTTTAGGGAACCAAAAATTGTTCTGCTGATGTCACTTAAAACAAAACGCTCTCTATAGGGTGGTTGATACGACCTCAAGCTGTTATGAGTTACAGTCTATTTTGTAATTGCATGGGAAAAATGACTACAGTGGTTTCTGCTCACAACTGCTAAAAAAGCCTGAATGACATAAAGCCTATTTCAGCAGTGCAGACGTGGTGTGGTGCAGAGGTGGCATGAATACTTCTGCTTCTGGTCTGAAATGTTTTTTTTTTTTTATTTATATAGAAGTATCTTTAACTTGCCTTGAGGTAGAGCAATTTGTATTACAGCAATATCCACAAAAAGGTAAAATCCATGCCGTGAGACAATGTCAATCAGTAGTATCATGAAACACGTATAGATTTTATTTCATGTGAATGCTTCATAACATTATGTAAGAGTCTAAGACATCACTGCCATGACCCCCCGTGCTAATAGATAAAGATAAAGGTAAAGGTAAACCTATATTAAAGTTGGAAATTTGCATTGTTATGATAGAATGTGGACAGTACAAAGGCAAGAGCAGCAAAACAGAATAAAAGCTATACAGCACAACAGTATAGTATTAAAATTTCACTATACAAATAATACAAAAATATAGACATTTGTGAGTACGCAGATATGTAAATACACATATATAAAGCTTTATACATATATGTATTTATGTACATGCGTATCATTCATTGCCAATGACTACAGGGTGCAGTTAGATGATAGTATATGGCACATGATCATACATGCCCAGAGATGAAGCCACTCTGTAATGATTAATAACAAAACAGTAGCACAGAGGAGAAAAAATGAGAAAGCTCAGTTCTGATTTCACTCACTTTTTCTCTTGGAGTCAACAAGTAACTCCAGTAGAGTCCGTTGTCAAGGCATACGATATATGGACAAAAGTATTGGGATGCCTGACCTTTCTTTAATGACATTAATGAATTCAAATCCATAGACTTTAATATGGAGTTGGTCCCCGTTTGCAGCTATAACAGCTTTCACTCTTCTTGGAAGGAGTTTTTGTGGGAATTTGTGCCCATTCGTTCTGAAGAGCATTTATGAGGTCAGATGCTGATGTTGGATGAGAAGGTCTGGATCACAATCTCCGTTCCAGTTCATCCCAATGGTGCTGGATGGGGTTGAGGTCAGGACTCTGTGT
>JBBPCY010000001.1:45408029-45432326 GCA_037974405.1 Brachyalestes nurse
GAACTCTTACTGATCTCCAGTGTGTCAGCGAGGTCTGTCTGGTTCCTGCTCCTCAGGATCTGCAGTGTGATCTTCAGTAGCTCCTCTCTCCAACTGCTCCCATCCTTGTCAACCTCAACCTCTCTCTCAGAGCATGCTGGGTAATCTGAACTCAAGAGCTCCTTGAATGTGTTCAGCTCTTTCTTCACTAGAGAGATGATCTTCTGTTCCAACTCCTAATATAAAATAAACAAAAAAAAATCACTCAATTTTACAAGATTGTTTTGCTCATACAGAAAAAATGCATTTAAATATATCTTAAAGTGTAAAATATTTGTGGAATATATTGTAAATATACTGCAATACATTGCATTGTTGTTCACATATTTGTAATTTTAAAATATATTTTGAAATATAATGAAATATAGTAACTTGGTAAAAAGCAGGTGTTGATTTTAGTATAGCTTTACAGGTATGTGTCACGTCCACGCAAGGCACGATCAGGCAGGAGGCACAGACGCAGACTTCTCTCATGTTTTTTTCTTTCTTTATTTAAGGTCAAAACAAAACATAGCACTGTGGCCAGAACACACAGAACAAGGCGGAACACAAAACAAGGCAAGAGTGACGGTGAACGGACAAAGGTGAAACTCAAAACAGGCACTATAAATACACATAACGTAAACACAAAACACCTGATACAAATATGGTCTCATCCCTAGCAGCTGTGCTGGAGATGAGACCACACCCCCCTCCTTAAATTCCTGGGGCAGCAGCGACCTCCAGTGGCCACTGACTGGGGATGTCATAGTGTGAAGAACAGATGTAGACTACTTAATCACTGATATATGTCCCAGCTTGCGGTACCATATGCTAATGTTTATGGTGTATAGCAATGGCTACTGCGGTCATGTCGCTGATAAAAGACAGTTTTATTCGTCTGTAGTGAGATATGGGAAATTTCCTCGATAACCTAACAGTTGAGATCAGTGCCTATAGCCCCATTAATGTAAGACCCCTCAAATTTAACCCGTTCTCATCTGATCACTCTGGTTAGCAGATATCGTGCGTGCCATAGCCTAATACTAACAGCAGCACGGTTATCCAAATAACTAAATAAGTACACTCAGTTAACGTGTGCATTCATTCACATATCTTATACTATCTACCTTTACATTAGCGATAGTAGCCTGCTAACTGGGCTGTTAGCTGTTAGCTGCAGAGCTAATATTACAGCCACATTCTATAAGTAAAAACCTTGGTAACCATATACAGCAAAGCAACAAAATTATATAGCGTTCAGTTCACTTACTTGTCCAGGGAGAGTTGGTACTGATCCAGACTTAATTTTCAGCTGTTCAGCAAGACCAGTTCTGTATTGCCCCAAGTTGAGGAAACAGTCTTCGGTGAAAGGTTTGGCACAGACATACAATTTTTTTGGAAGTTGTGTCAGTGTATTTCCAGAAAAAATAAAATTAACCCACTGGATCTTCAGAGGCTTGCGTGAAGGAACATCTAAGCACTGAGCAACTGCCATGCTTCGCTTGTCTGCAAGACATGACTGTCGGTGGAGCAAATTGTTTTGGGGAGGGTCAAAATTCTCTGGGCGGGCAAAAAACGAGACAGGGGAGGGATCATTTCCCCTTATGAGGACATAAGGGGCTAAATTCCAGATTGGGTCATCTCACTGAACGGTGGAGCAGGATGACCAAAGCACACTTTACATATATCGCAATTTCTAGCCACTGCAGGACCATAATCAGGCTAGGGGAACTCATATTAATGTTTAAAAAATCTCATAAAGTGAAAATTTCATGTCATGGGACCCTTAAAATTAGACTTTTCATAAAAAAATGTATGAACAAATGTGAGCCCTTTAAGACATGAACTCTCTCTCTCTCTCTCTCTTTCTGAGCTAGCAGTTCAAAAAAGACAATCTTGAAATTGTACTGCAGTGGTCTGAATGAGAAACACTCTGGGGCCTTTCATTCCTGGGTGAACTGCATCAGCAAATATTTTGTTAAAAGTTCAACCCAAACAGACAGAAAATACAGAGTCCATAAACATGTGATTCAAACGGATGGAAGGTAGACACAAGGTGGAAAATAACATTAACATTAAAATTGTCATTAAAAAAGTCTGTTATATTCACAAAATGGCTATTCACAGAATAATGCTATGATACACATACAGTTAGAAAGAACAGAGAAGTGTTCATTGTCTGGCGCTTATATATCTGAAGTTTCCTTTCCATTATAAAGCTTTCTCTGAGACAAACGCCAGTGATCATATATCCATCATAATGGATCTGCGAACCCCTGAAGGATCAAATGCTAAGGCAAAGTGGGACAGGTCAATAAAAATAGAACACACACTGAACTCAGAGGGTGTACGAAAAAAAAGGGATATCTAACCCAGGGATGTAATTTGAGGACACGTAATGCCTCTCTCAGTGCTTCCCTGATTAATCCTCCATAAAACTGAATAAAGGCAGAACGCAGCATTAAATTTAATATGTAGTGTTGTTTTAACCCTTACAAGTTATTATTAACAGTTCACTATAACATTTAAATGTAAGCAAATTACATGATTTATTACAAAAATTACATTGTTTATTACGGTCAGTATGCTTTACATTTACACCAATAAGCCACTTCATTAAGTACACCTTGTATCTACACTCACTGTCCATTTTATCTGCCTGTCTCACCATACATAGCCATGGAAAAAAAATAAAAGACCGCTTTCCCTTTTTTTCTGTTCACTGTTTGTAGCAGTTTGAGCAGTTTGTAGCAGTGTGGGTGTGTGTGTGCGTGTCTAAAATGCACAGGTTGCTATTCTTTTATGAACCATTGCAATGTGAGAGCTGTGTAAAAAATAAGAAATGCCTCCATATGTGTAGTGAGTGCAATAATGTTTGTAGAGCAGCTTTTCTATGTGCTGTATTCCAGCAGCTTCACTTCTGATTCAGTTCCTGATGGGATGAAACAGAGTCACACGTTCTCACTATGCTCATAACATCACTATTTTAATTGTTGCAATGTTTAAATAATGTAAGACTGTTGTGTAGTTCAACATTTCCAATGTATAATAAATCATTTATGTGTATTACTTTTACATTTTCTCTAAACATTTTTTGTTTGGAATTCTGAATCAAGTGTGGTCAAAAGTGTATAAAACAATAGTGAAATGCACATTTCACACAGACACACTCCCACAAATTGCAAAAGCAATAACCAGGGAAAAAAAGATGCGGTCTCTTATTTTTTCCATGGCTGTAGGTGCACTTTGTAGCTTTCAGTTACACTGTAGTCCAGTGTTGACAACTGATGAATGGGGTAAAGCAGGGTAACAATAACATGATTGTAATGAAACTACAAAGAGTTTATAAAGGGGGTGTATTATAAAAAGAAATCAGTGGAGCACCGGATGAAGAAACAGCAAGAGCACCCACATGCACACAGCCACAATCACTCTAGTCACATCCTGTTTTCCTAATGTAAATATCTGACAAAGGCAGCCTTGGAGAGAAGGTATCACGTCTGATTCCCTTCCTGCCTTTCATCAGCCTGGCAGAAGGCATCAAAGATTACTCCAGATTTGTAAGCTGTGCTGAAAACTACTTCATTCAACAATTGACATCAATTTGATATAATTCTTGGGAGCCCTCACTCTGAATCATGACACTAGGGTCATGATCAAAGTAAATTTCTATAAAAGGAATCTATTTCTGGAGCAATTTTCACTTTGGGTTGTGTACCCTAACAATGAATATACAATGTCACAATGAAATAATTTGCAAAATAGGTCCATTTAACACATATTTTGGCATTCTGAGTCATACTGCCAACTTGAGTTTGTGTAAATATAAATAAGTGTAAATAAACTCATGACTGTGGATCAGATCACAGACATTCACACATACAGAAGTTAAATAAAACCTAAAAGGTTTCTGAAGGTAGTCTACTTATTGCTTAATTATCAAGAAATCAATGAGTGGTCCCAGCCCTAAAATGAGCTGATAGTTCATTCTTCCATAATCTGACATATTTCAAAGTCTAACGCAGTATCAGGGAGGATCTCTGAGCTAACTGAGCATTTTCTCTTGCTGATAAGTGGGAGTGGTAGCGGATGAGTCAGTTCTCCATTTCTGAGCTGCTGGGTGGATTCAGCTCTGAATACGAGAACGAGGCTTATTATGACTCCTGGGGTAGCTGGTCTGCGGACATGCCCACAATTCTGGCTCCAGGGATATGTTGCGATTCACTCGTTTTCGGCCTGACTGAGGGGGAGCTCCTGCTAAGGCTCGCGATTTGGCGAGGTGGGAGTTCCGTGGCTCGGAGGTGTAGGCGGCGCTCAGAGTACTCTTACCTGGACGTCTTACCTGGTGCTCCTCAGGCCCCAGCGCTGGTCCCTAGACAGGCCCCCAAGCCTGCACCCAGGAAGCGGGCTTCCATGCCTGTTCTGAGCGCGCCAACGACGGTGCCAATACCAGCTCCGAGGACGCAGGTTCCTGTGCCTGCACAGAGCACTCCAGACCCCGAGGGACGTCTTCCCTGGTGCTCCTTTGGTCCCCATGCTGGCCTCCCTGCTGGCTCCAACACCAGCTCCCAGGACTCCTCCCAGGCTGACTCCCACGCCGGCTCCCCAGACGCTGGCCATGCCGGCTCCTGTTCCTGCTCCTATTCCCGAAGCTGCAGCCATCGTGTGTTCCTAAAGCTGCAGTCCCTGTCCCTGCTCCCGACGCTGCAGCCCGTCCCTGCTCCCGACACTGCAGTCCCTGTTCCTGCTCCCGACACTGCAGTCCCTGTTCTTGCTTCTGACGCTGCAGTCCCTGTCCCTGCTCCCGACACTGCAGTCCCTGTTCCTGCTCCCGACGCTGCAGTCCCTGTTCCTGCTCCCGACGCTGCAGTCCCTGCTCCCGACGCTGCAGTCCCTGTTCCTGCTCCTGATGCTGCAGTCCCTGTTCCTGCTCCCGAAGCTGCAGTCCCTGTTCCTGCTCCTGACACTGCAGTCCCTGTTCCTGCTCCCGACGCTGCAGTCCCTGTTTCTGCTCCTGATGCTGCAGTCTCTGTTCCTGTTCCCGACGCTGCAGTCCCTGTTCCTGTTCCCGACGCTGCAGTCCCTGTTCCTGCTTCTGACGCTGCAGTCCCTATTCCTGCTCCCGACGCTGCAGTCCCTGTTTCTGCTCCTGATGCTGCAGTCCCTGTTCCTGCTCCCACTCTCTCATTCAAGCCCTAGTGTCAGTCCACCATCTCCTGTGCCCTTCTTCTGTGAATGTGCCAGCCGTCTCCTTTACCCATCTGCTGTGCCTGTCTTCTCGTGTTTGAATTCCCAGATCTTGAGCGTTTTATGTTTTTTTGTTTTTTGGCACTCGAGCCTTCTTTGAGTTCTTTGTGATGTTAAGAAAGTTCAAGAAAATGGAACCCTGCATCTGCGCCTTACTATCCAAGCCCCAGTTTCACAGCACTTCATAGTGACGTCTCCAGTTTTCCCTCCAATTTAGTCATATTTAATCCCACAAGATAAGACGCCCACTGTCACACAATACCACCACGGCTCAAACTCACAATCTCCTGATAACAGGGCCACTACTCAGACACCATTGCACCATTCAGGATCCTTTTAGTGAGCTGCTACATTTGATTAAGCTGAAAGCTATAATGCTGACTAATGGAGAACATAAAGTAAGCTAAACAACTAGGACGATCTTAAGTTTAAATTAATCCGGACTCACTGTTCGGCAAGCATCAGATCACTGTTGCCCTTTTTATTTATTTCCTGCATATTAATGATGTTTAAAGTGTTAATAACCAAAAGAATAAGCCTTAATAAAAATAAACCCTACAAGGTCTAATTTAAGCGGCATCCTAGTCAGCTATGTTGGTGCCATGCTTACAGTGCAAAACTGTCCCTTTAATTACATGTCATAAAAGATACAGAACAATAGGAGCATCCATGGCATTCATTTTTAGCATGCACGGAAAAGATTGGTAAAACAGAGTTCAGGTTGTTTAGCTTCTCATAGTCTACACGTATGAAATCTTTACCTTTAATTGAAGTGAATTCAGTATAAGAAAACAAAAAAATACATAGTACTTAACATATCATATGTATCAGAGTTACTGGCAACCCTAGTTTTTATCCTCCTTTTGCCAACAGAACAGCAATGGATTGTCTATGTTTTCTTTAATGTTTAATGAGACTGCAGCAATCTGAGGCCATTCCTCAAAACATAATCTCCGCAGATCCTCCAGCCAGACTGTCATCTCAAATCTCCTGGTACTTCTGGGAATCCATGCTGCCATGTATCCTAACAAGATTCCCAAACCTAAAACATCACAGATCCGTCTTAACAATGGCCTTAAGTTTAGAAATGGGAATGAAACCTCTTCTCTTTACAGCCATCTTTTTTGTACTAAATCCTTTATCGATGTTTTGTCCCATCTGCTCAAAAACCAAGTTCTAGTTACAATCGTGGCTAATAAAGTCCAGGTTGTTATTTTTGTGACTAGATTTTCTTCTGAAACATCATTCAAATCACTTGTTGGTATGACGTCTACACTTTTTTGGAGACTTGAGGACATTCTTGTCTCATACCGTCTTATACTGTTTATACCGGCTATATTGGTCATAGTTTTTGCACACTTCTTCAACAGATTTTGTCTTACTAGTATTTATATACAATGCACAGTGAGCTCAAATCTCACCCTCTCCCTATTTTATATTTCTTATTTGCACTGTTTTGTTTTGTTGCACCATGTCTTATGTCTGTTACACTATATGTTCACTGTGGAACCTGAGTTTCGCCGTATAGGCTCTCTGTATACTTGTATCTGGTTGAGATGACAATAAAGTTCACTTTGACTTTGACTTTGTTTCTTACCTGTGCGTAGGAATGAAAATTGATCATTGAAAAATTTATAACATGTTGCATCAAAACAATGCTCATGTTTCCACTTGAAGTAATCATTGTACCAACACCGCAAGTGAACTGTTTCTGTATCTCTTGAAGCCATGTTTCTTCTTCTTCCACCATGACACCTTCTTCTTGAACGTTTTGAGCATCACAGACGCAGAGCTTCACGTCATGACACCTGGGTTTTTGCTAGATGCAATTATCAAAAGAACATGCCAGCATCAATAAAAAGGAATCAACAACCTCAGAGTTACATGGACTGTGTAATTTGGGACTGGTTGTTAAATGTAGTCGGTTCTTGATTCCCATCCCTACCTGTGCGTAAGGGTAAAAATCACGTGTCCTCTTCAAGGCAGGTTCACTAGAGCTGCTGTAGATATGGGGACTGTGTACCTGTCGTTCATAGAAACTGCCTGAATTATTCCCGTTTGTGTCACCTCATATTTGCACCCCAGTAAAACAGAAGTCATTGGTGACTGCTTAAAGGGGACATATTATGCAAAACTCACTTCAGTTATAATAGGTCTATGGGCTATACAAAACATGTTCATGAAGTTCTTTGCAGAAAATCACTCTCACATAAAGAGATATCACCAGGTTTATTTTTCACAGTTTGGGTCCTTTTTAAAATGGGGTGAGTGGGTGTGGCCAGCAACAGCTTATTTGCATGAAAGGGACAGAGCCCTGAAATGGCTCATTTTGAATGGGACTGGAACTGTGAATAATAAACGTGGTCATATCTCTTTATGTGAGAGTGATTATGTTCAAAGAACTTCATGAACATGTTTTAAAGAACTTCATAACTTGTTTTTTAAAACAAGTGAGTTTTGCATAATAGGTCCCCTTTCATTTTAATTCCTGATTAGTAAGAATGAAGTATTAATTAATGAATAAAAAGAGGCCTGCAGTTTACAGTTCTGACCATACTTTAAAACTATTTTGGAATTATTGAAATGTGCAGTGTGTGATGACTTCCAGATCATTCTAGATGAATCACAGATGCTTTGTGTGCTATTCTTTTGTTCACTCATGTTGAACAGAGGTGCCAAGCATGCAGGACCCGAGAGGCTATGACAACACTCTTCAAGGCTTCCACCTTTACACTCCTGAGCCGTCTGCTCCAGGTTACTGCCTCATCCAGCATATTTCTCTTATTTAACCGCTCTTCTGCACTTGTCGTCCCCCTTTGGCCTCATAAGTCACTGTGATTTCCCCCGTAACCCTCTCCCCGCCCTTCTCCCGGCACTGTACCCCTCAGCCTTCACCCCTCTGTCCCTGCGCTCATTATCTGGACCTGATTGGCATGTTTTTTTAGGATTGTCCGTGTGATTAAAATATTTGTGAGGCACTCAAGGGTAGGAGTGTGTGCTGGCCTTGTGCTTTGCACTCCCAGCACTGACTGGTCTTGTGTAATGGTGTGTGTGTTTGCGTCTGTGTGTGTGTCTGTGTATATATTTTAGTATGGGATTTTTGGGAAGTGTTAAGTTTTGCACCAGGGTCTCAGCATTGGAAACACTGAGAATGTGTTTAGTTTACTGGAATTAAATTACTGTGTGGTGTGTGACTGTATATAAGTCTGTCACAGTGGAGTCATTTGCCCTGTCTGTTCTTGTTTTTGTTCCATTTTTGTACTTGTCCCTCCCTTATTATGACAGTCTATGTCAGTTTCTTTTTCTTTTTCTCTGCTGTTTTTCTTCTTCTGCTTCCTATTACTTTTATTGGTACCATTTATGTATTCCTCTTTGTACCACTTGAGCACTAATTTATTCAAAGTAATTAAAGAAAAATCTTATACCTCTCTCTCTGTCTCTCTCTCTTAGTGCGTCAGCCAGATGAGGCAGACACACACAGCAACACAGGTGTGGTTCCTCACTGCCGTCAGTCTCCATATGGTTGCTGCCCTGATGGCAGGACTGCAGCCAGTGGCCCACGGGGTCAGGGCTGCTTCCAGGGAGCGTTCTGCACCCGGTCCAGGTACAAACCAGGGAGTAAAGCTCATCATATGCAAAAAGTATTACAGTTCAAATTAACCTGTGATATCTAGTTTTATTGTCATTTAGCAAACTAAGTATATGTTTTATCTCCTATAATTTCCTGCGTTGGGCTGGGTGAGTCCCTCCCTCGCACTCGTAGACCCCGGGATAGGCTCTGGGTACCCGTGACTCTAGTAAGGATTATGCAGTTACAGTAAATGAATGAATGAATTACATGATTTATGAAGCGATTAGGGAATTAAAATATTAAAGATTAGGACATGGTGAGGTGTAATGTATGATGTATGACAGCAAACCTATCCAGTACTATGCAAAAGTCTTGAGCCACACCTATTTTCTTTAGATTTTTCTTTGAATCATCTTGTTGGTTCAAAAATTCTGCGTGTGAAACTGGCTTATTTTTAGAGTATTGAGTAGATTAAATTAAAGAAATGAGAATAGAAGGTTTTACTGTGTTAGGCTGCAAAGTGCCTAAAGATAAAGGAGCTCCAGCACCACCAGTATACTGATCACCGCCTGATCATCTGGAATCATCTGCACTTGTTTCTTCACTAATTCAGTCCTTAAGTTCCCCAAGACCACATTAAAAATACAAGAAAACTTTAAAAAGAACTAAAGCCTCTGTCTGTTTGGAGCAAACAATGAATGCGTACTTGGGATTGGACAAACATACACAATATTTCACATCACATCACTCAGGTATGGCTGTTGTCAAGATGGTGTGTCTAAAGCCCATGGACCCAATAAAGAGGGCTGTCCAGAATACGTCCCTGTTGCCCCAGCTGTGAGTATCTGTCATTCTCTCTGTTGCATTCTTTACTTGGCAGCCCTACTCTAATAATTCAGTCTTTGAATCCCATCACCCTCATCTTCTCTCTCTGCACTCAGCCTGCTTCTCCACCCGTGGACTGCCGCACATCCACCTATGGGTGCTGTTATGATGGAGTGACTGTTGCAGGTGGTGCTTATGGAGAGGGCTGCCCCAACCGCCCAGCCAGCGGTGAGTTAGTTACAGCAGTTTCAGACCACTTGCGTATGATTATTTTTCACTAGATCAGATCAGGTCATAACAATCGGTGAAGAGAATCCAACACAATAATCGTATAGTTTTTCATACATATGTTAAAAGGGGTCCAATTTTGTTGCCTAAAGTATGTGGAGTGCTACTTTCAGTAATGGGTGTGACCCTCTTAAGCAGGAATGAATGATCAGTACTAAGTACTCAAAACAGCACTAAATATGTTATATTGAATTTTATGATTACCCCTCAGCACAAGTTAAAACATAGTAAAGGAATAAGCTTTGAATTTACATTTTTTTCAAAGCAACATTTTGGAAATCTGGTTCCAGTCCTTATACAACCAGAGCCACTCTGATCAAACAAAAGGAAGATCAAACAAAGTGAGAAAAGCTAGTGATCAACTGTAGAAGTCTTCCAAACATGCTCAGAAAAAGATCTTGTAGAGGTTGAGCAGCTTTGCAGGTACAAAACTGCAAAAAAATAGATTTACAACCACACTCAGTCCCGCAGTCTTTTCTCCAGCTCAGCGTGTGTCTTGCGATCTGCCCCACACCGCCGGCCTGTGTGACCAGTGGACTGCCCGCTACTACTACGACTCCGCCTCGTTCCGCTGCCTTCACTTCTGGTACGGCGGCTGCCATGGCAACAGCAACAACTTTGACACGATGGAAGCATGCCAGCGCAAGTGTCAGGGCGGCGCGCCCGACCCTGTGGCATTCGATGGCGAAGGTTCCAGCTCAGGCCAAATCCGTCTGGGAGCCAGTGCGGCCCAGCATGCTCGCCGTGCCAGGGTCCATCTGCGGGGGCGCCGGCCTGCCCCTAGAGCCGTGCAGCTCAGCAGCTCCGCCCCCAGGTAAGACCCTAGGACCCCCAGTGATCCCCTCATCCCACCCCAAACTGGCCCAACCTCGCCAGGTGTCCTTCTGAAGAATGGGACACTACCTCTGCTAGAAGAGTAGTCAGTGGACCCCAGACTGACATCCAGAGTTTTACTTACACACACACACACACACACACACACACACACACACACACACACTCAAAGACCCAGGACCTGCTCACTCACTCACACAGTGCTACAGACATTTGCAGACACATGCACATACATTAGGGCTGCACAGTATAATTATTAGATTATTATTTGATTATAATACTAATTTTGCAGAAGGTTTCAAACACAGTGCTTTTTTACTGTGTACTGTGAGCATCTCAGTCTGCCACAGTTCCAGATGAGTCTTTCTGTGGGTGCTATGATAAAGGGTAAACAATGGTTCACCAGTGTTTTCAGTGTGCTAAAAGGCATAACATAATAAACAGCAATATAATTGCAATGCTAGAATTTATTGTGCAGCTCTAACACATTTTTACAGTGAGGGGATACAAATATACAGTAATTGCGGTTTTTGTTATTTAATATACTTTCAGTACATACATTAGTTTTGAATTTACACAACAATGTCTTATGACTTTATACTTTTAAATATGAACAAAATGTGTGTATTCACAATAATAAGTGACAAAATGTATTTAAAAATGAAATTGATAAGGAAAAAGTATTCAAGATTAGTCATTTGTGGCGCAACAGTTGATGCCAATTAGAGCTTTAATCCGTACCTGCACCAGTGTTCAGTGAGTTGGCAGTCTCTGACATGCCTTTAATGTATTTTTCAAAGCATTTCTCTTAATTTATGTAGTAACATAGGAGGCATAGCTAATTGGCTTACCATAGTTGAGGTTATTGACATCAGCAGTTCATACCCACTCTTATCAACCACAGGTTTGTCATACAGTACATTCACACTCATATTTGGTAACGTCTCATGCTTGCTTAGGTTTTTACTTGCCTTAGTGTGTATGCTGGCTTCCATGCCCACTTTCATGCTGCAACACAACCTATACATTCTTTCCCCCTGGCTGTGCACACACACACACACACACACTTTACCCAGGAGAAGTTGATTTCCCTGACTGTGGACATTAGCTACGCTTTTGGGACTGGTTCATTTCTCCTGCCGCACACTTTTGCCCTCTCACTCCACTGTTGCTGTTAGATTTGTGTTTAGTCTGTTAGCGTGGTAGTCTAGACTTTTCACCTGATCCCACTTGCCTCTTCGCTTTTGTCTACACTGTCCAATCCCTGTTGTCATTTCTGATGTCATTTAGCGTGGCTAATAAAGAAACTTGCTGTAATGCCCCACAGTGCTGCTCTGTCTGTCTGTGTTCGTTCCCAGCGCTCAGTAGGCCAGGTGTGGGACAAATACACACATTTCAACACTTTGAAGCCTGACTTCACATATTACAACATTTTTCAAGCCATTGTGCCACCCCAGTGCTCTTCTTTTGGTATATGTTGTGTCAGTGTCGATGCATTTTTTCATGTTTTCACATTTGTAAATACTTTATGCGAGACGCTATGTTACATTTCATTGCTGTCATATCAAAATCATGTGACCATTTAGAAATAGTCCAATCTGGAACAAAATGTCTTCACGTTAGCATTTGGTCACCCCCCATTCAAATGGCATGTTTTGTTCAGTTTCTGCAATTAAATATGTTAGCACATACTCTACTCAGAGCAGACTTACATATGACATTTTATGCACATTTGTGTGTACAATGTAACATATTGGTAACAATAAAACGCAATATATAAAATGGGCCATAGCTTTTGCCGCATTTTATAGTTTTATTTTCCTCCAATATGTTACATTCAGAGAATGAACATTCAATGTGCATTAAAAAGTGCAGAAGTGTGTTCTGTGGTGAGGATGTGTAGTTATTTAAGGTGACAAAAATCAACCAAACATGTCATTTGACCAGGAGCGCCTAAACGTTTGCATACCTCCAAAGTTTAGATTATGTTCCCGTTTTCTGTACATTTTACTTTTCAGAGATGAGGAGTTATATAATAATAACAGCATAACGTAATATAATTGCTTTGGTGGTTTGCTGTGAAAATGAAATGCCCTGAAATAGCAAACGCGTGGGTTTTAAGGCTAAATTATGACTCTGACCGCTGTGTAATGATGTGGTCAGAAAGGCTTCGTAAAACACCACTTGGAGCAGTAAACAAATCACACTTTGGTGACGGTCAGACTTCTTTACCACAGGGCAAACCAATATTGCCTGGACACCCACTCTCCGTACTCACCATTCGTGCTTGTGTGGTTTGAACCGAATAAGGTGCATGAAGGCCCAGGCCTGAGGCATGAGTAAACACCATGGACCGAATGCTCCGTCCGCAGGTGTGGTCTAAAGGATGTTTGCTCTTTAGACTGAGAAAGAAGCCACAGAGGTTGTGCTTTCTGTTTCTCTGTGGCTGTAGCCAGGCCAAGGCTGATCTTTATGCTTACTTTGGTGACTACAGAATGTACTGCGTTGTTGCCAACAGTACAGCATAAAGTGATTTTCACCTCTTTTCTCCCTCTTTCTTTCTCTTTGTTTCTTTTTGATTTCCTTCCGCATGTGTTTTTCCTGTACTGTCTCTGTGCCTTGTCTTTCTTGTTTCGTTTGTCTTTTTCCCTTCCTGTCTTCTCTCCCTTGGCCTGCCCTGCTTCAGTTGGACTGCTGTGGGTGTGAGTATAGACAAGTCGGACCCCTCTACGGTGGAGGGGATGGTGGGACAGGTGGTGGTTTTGCCCTGCAGGGTGAGCCCACCCCCCTCTTCTACCGTGACAGTGGAGTGGATGCGAGATGGTGTCCCTCTTGATCCGGCCAGGTCAGTACCTCACCTGCTGGTCACTCATTTCTCCTCTTATTATCACTGTAAACTGTAATGATCTGCTGTGTGGATTTAAATCATCAAATGCACATGATCTATTGGACTTACTCCAAGTACTTTCAGAGCATTAAAGCGTTTATACATTTAGAATAATGTCATTTTAGTAACTGCTGATATTTACTTTAGTAAATTATTGTGCTGTCTGAAATGTAAACTATTATGTTTGATGTTTTATTCAATAATTTGAATATGGAATGGAACTATTGAATGATTTTTGTGCCTGATTCATATTAAATTTAATATACTTTATTTATAGAATTACCAGTTATACTTTTTCATGTGTACCTGTAACATTGGTTTTATATGTAAACAGTGGAAATAAACTTTTGAGCATGAGTTTATACCCCCTGCTGTGACTCCTAATGTACAGACATAGACAGCAGCCTAATGGCTCCCTGCTGGTGGGCCCCCTGAGAGCGGAGGATTCTGGCTGGGTGCTGTGTGTGGCCACGCGAGACCGTGAGAGAGATTACCGCTACATCTACCTGTCTGTCTCAGGTGAATAAAATAAATCTTCTTGCCAACATTTTCTTGTTGTAAGTGCTGTCTCTACAAAATGTTTCTGCACCCTGACACCTCTACACTATTTACTTTTTTCCATGACCTTTACATGCCTCTTAAATCTTGAATTATGGGGTCCAGCCTTCTAGTGCAAAGCATGTATCTTCCGTTTCTGAAGAATTGGTCACAGTGGTAGTGAAAGGAACTAGATGTTATAAAGGTTTAATGCTTCAAAAGCTCCCTCACATTAAGAAATAATAATGAATGTGGTGCCTGATGCCATTTTCCTTCAGTTTTTATATCCAAAAAGAAACAAAACAACAGGTTCACTTATAACTGTGGATGTATATAAGCTTCATGTCCCCTGGATCCCATCCCTACCATAAAAGTCAGTAAGTTTCTCTGCAGCGAACCATTTCACTTTAACATTTAGCAGATACCAATGACAATGGAAGGCATGTGCTGCCCTCCCAAACTGATCATTTTCATAGACAGTTGTGTGACAGAGGATGTATCGTCATGCAGATCAGATCGTCACACAGATGCTTTTGTGGTTGCAGAGTCTCCATGGGTTGTTCAGGACCCTTCATTATCTAGAGATGTATCAGAGGGAACAGATTCTTCTGACTCACAGCCCAGCACCTCCCATGAGCCACAACGCCACTCTCCCAGGTCCTGACCCTCAAACACACACCCACACATATGACATACAGTATTGTGCTGTGAAAACACACACTAAGTGTGCGTTTATTCTCTGGGTTATTTCAGGTTCAGTATTGACCGTTCTGGCTCAGCGCTGGTTGAGGCTCGTGTGGGTCAGTCTGCGAGACTTCACTGTACCGTCCTGCCCTCCTCAGCTGCATCCTCAGTGAGGATTCAGTGGACCAAAAGTGGAGCTGTGCTCAACACACTCAGGTGTGTGTGAGAGTGTGTGTGTGTGTATGTGTGTGTGAGACCAAAATGTCCTCATAATGACTGGAATCTGTAAAATCTGTAAAAGAGGGGACATTTTACTGGTTCTCACAATTGATGTGTTTTCACCAATTTAAGAAAAGCTAAACAAACAGAGAGATTACATTTTGGTTACTGAAGTTAAGGTTAGGTTTAGATGTAGTTTTATTTAAATACAGTTCTACCATGGCCAAAGTCAGTAGAATATCTTCACAAATATACTAATTCTAAATACATTATCAGATCCTCTGAATTTTCCAATTTTTTTCCCCTTCTTGAATCATGACAGCACTAACAACACTGCTGGAATTCAGTGTTTTACAAATAACTACAATTTAGATGATCAGTTATTAACAAGATCTTTAAAGATACAGATGAATATGTTACAACTGTTTACTAATGATAAGTGTTTATGCTGTAATTAATAACATTGATAAACCAATTATTGTAAAGTGGTGCAAATATGGGAAAGTATTGAGAAAAATTTAGGAAGGTAAAACATATACAATCGCTATAGATTCATGTATTTATTGCTCTCAGTTGATTGAATGTTTGATCTTCTGATTGGCTAGGCACTCTCAGCACTCTGATGGCACCCTGGTCATTAACGACCTGACCTCCAACGATTCAGGTGTCTACACGTGTTCGGCCACCAGCAGCCAACAGCTTGAGCAGCTGCAGGTCCAACTCAAAGTTGCAGGTTTGACAAGCTTTTCTGGTGTTTCCATGATTCTTTATTATACTGGATACACATTCTTATATTGTTGCTGTCAGAAAAAAACATGTCTAATATGAGAGGGAAAAACATTCTTAATGTTACTGCACATTGTTACAACACAGTTTTATTCCAGGTCATTTTGAACTATTTTTGTTGGTTAGATCATCATAAGTGTTCACACAGTAACATTAGAAGTTTTGTGATATGACAGTAACGGTCTGCAGTTGGTGAAACTGTGTTCCTGCCCTCTGCCACTAGGGGACCTGAGGATCACCAGAGGACCCAACAATGTTCAGGTGTCCCGGGGCAGCATGGCTCAGCTCCCCTGCGTTGTGTCTGGAGAAAACGTCAGTGTAGGCTGGTCCAGGTCTATATCAAACTCTTTAGTACTTTTAGTAACCCAGAATAGTTTTGTAGTGGTTCCTGGTGTTTTTATGACGTCCCAGTCGAACAGAGGAGGATAGCTCCCAACCCTTTTGGCTCTTGGTTCCTCCTGAGGTTTAGGGAGTTTTTCCTCACCTCTGTCGCTATTGACTTACTCATTAGGGGCTTGGACCTTAATTCTGTAAAGCTGCCTAGACAGCACTGGTTGTAAAAAGCACCATATAAATACATTGGAATTAAATTGAATTGAATTGCATTTATGAAGTTAGTGAATCAGTCTTTACGATTGTACTCTGCTGTCCTGGGCAGGAATGGTGTGCCAGTGAGGCCAGATGGATATCGAGTGCTGGTTTCGGCAGAAGGCACCCTCACCATACATAACGCTCAGCCTGGGGATGAAGGCTCGTACACCTGCAACGCCTACATCGGAACGTACTCCGTCAGTGCCTCTGCTGAAATTCGGCTGACCAAAGGTACAGTTGTTATATTTTATACCAAATTGTTTCAGTTCATTCTGAGTGTTTTTTTTCTATTTCTTTGACCCATTGAAAGATCCAGACTTTCATTACTCAAGGCTATATAACAATAACAATAATTATTTTGCATTGTTATCTATGTAGATACAGTATAATGGGCCCTAGAATTATGAATATTATAGGGGTTAATGTTTAGTATTTGGGACAGGAGTCACAGTGCCTGATATTATAAAACACTTTAAGGACCCATACGTTCCCTTAAGATCAGCTAATAACATTAGTTTGTTTTTATTGTGTAAATTCATTTTGACATTACCAGTTTTCATAGTTATTATTAGTGACTGTCTGTCGCCATGCTTTTATACACTTAGAAGTGTTGCAATCAATGTTTTCTATTTGATATGTATAATTTCCAAATGAATCTAATATATTACAACACAATTTTAATTAATATATTTTATTGTAGCACAACAGTGAACTTTCTGATTAACACAATGATCTTTTTCATTATCCATGCAGATCATAATGGAGGCTTAAGTCCGTCGGCTGACTGTGTGGACGAGCCGGACCTGGCTAACTGTGGTCTGATCGTCACTGCCCGTCTGTGTGGTCACCGGTATTTCTCCAGCTTCTGCTGTGCCAGCTGTTATAACTATGCAATGGGCAAGAGCAGGCCAAGCCGTCAGGGCTAGGGAGAGGTGACCATCGGCCTCGCAGGCTGACTGGGACTCACAGGCCTTTCCCTGCACACAGAGCCGTGCTACAGCGATCACTGTGCTCATCAACGATTGTATACAGTATATGCGGGGGGCAGCATGGCTCTCCTGGCTTCACTGCTTGAGGCCTGTTTTTAAGAGCCATATAGAACCACTGAGTTCATGTTTGTGCTGAGGTCAGATTGTGCACTGTAGAGACGGGAGGTGGGGCAGACACTCCCTGTCTTAATGCTTGACTTAATATCAGATCATTCACAATCTCAGTGGACAATAGACGCCAAATAATGACTATTCAAGTAACGGTAACTATATTTTTGCTGCCAGGAACATCACAATACATAATAATATAATATTACTCTATATGCAATACAAGTATTGTTACAAAATTATATTATATTGTATTATATTATATAATAACATTGTTATTATAACATTGTTAAATTATATCAGCACTCAACATTAACAACAGTTAAGTCTTAAGTCAAATAAGTCAAATAATTGCATTTTAAGCTCTGAACCATTAAGGTGCAGAAGGTGTCTGCACGTCCATGTTAGCTTGGCAGTTACAGTTTCCTTATCGCCTATGGCCGTTAAAATATCACCAAATAACCAAACAACCTTTATTGTAAAGACAATATCTGGTGATATATTCATATGAAAGGAACATATAGATCACAATTACTGAAAAAATGGTATGTGCTTAAAATACAACACTAGAGGGCGCCAGAGACATTCTGGCTTCACTTTTCTACCTGCCATGCCATCCACTCACATATACAGTCATTGGTGCCAACAAATCCAGGACCAGCTTTCACCTACAGTTTCCACACTGAAATAACAACATCTGACCTCAGTTCAGCAGCTGGGAGCAGAACATGTCCAGTTTGGATGATAAAGGGCCATGTACAAATGAAATGTACTGTAAAAACTGTTACTGTGGAAAAGTTACTTTATTTGTGATAATGTACACATGCTTGTTTTGTATTTACTGTATCATTGTTGTTTATGAAGTGTTTGTAAACTGTTATTTGACATTCTGTATATAAAGAATTATTATATAAACACACATGACTTAGTTAATTTGTTCTCCATCATTTAGAAACGGTTATATACCCAGACTCTAGCACAGGAGTATCAAACTCCAGTCCTGGAGGTCCAGCGTGTTTTGGTGATTTCCCTGGGCAGAAACACCTGGTTCACCTTGATAGTTAATTGCCAGTTTTAGTGATTGTGTCTGAGCAGAAGGACCATCAGACTGTGCTGGACACCAGCCCTCCAGGACAGGGGTTGTAACCCCTGGGCTAGCAGTCTAACCCAGGATCATTATCTACCAGTTTGTTGATTTTCCTGCTTTTAACACACACTAAAGCTGCTAATTAACAGCTGAGTTGAATCAGGTGTGTCTGAGAAGAAAACTCATGAACCTCACCAGAGCTCCGGCCAACCAGGACTGGAGTTCACCCAACTGTAACCACCCTAAGTGTGCAGCTCTTACTCTTCTGGTTTCCAGTAATTCATTGGTGCAGCTTTATTCTATTCAGGGTCTGACAGGGTCAGACTGACCATCTGGCATAGCGGGCATTTTCCGGGTGAGTCGTGCTACTTGGGCCAACCATTTATTTATTTATTGACCCGAGTGGCCCGTAAGACTCGTAGACTGGCGAATCATTGACACTGCTGTCTCGATCAAGGCTTTAAACACCGACACTTTCGCTTAAGCTGATTTTGCATATAAATTACGCAATCGCGTCATGCCACGTTGCAGTTCTGCCAAAATACTTGGAAATATTGGCATCCATACTTTCATCAAGCAGGATGCTGTATTTGTTGCCAATGATATCAGCCAAGAGCCTTTGAATAAAGAAAGTAGCCAAAACACCATTTATCATCTCGGTGTAGGCCTATTTGGTGCGGTGCATCCAAACATTCTGGGCTATACTGGAATTGAGGAATGCTGCCTTGCATGCTAAACCAATATGGTCACACAACAAAAGAGCTTTGATCTCTGATCGGCAAACCAATGGTTACCTATCACTACCCAAGTGTCTTTTTTAAGGACAATTTGGATTAGGTAGCCTGATTGTATGGCTTGGCCTTTTCAACATGTTTCTGGGAGCTGCATGCTCTTTAAAGTGTGATCGCTTGGCATAAAACTCTTTTACAGTGCGACACTAACCCCTGATGTCACTACCAACCTAGGGCTTCAGCCATCCTTTGAGTCCCAGTAGTCATTATTTTGGGGAATTTAATATGTTTGTGTAATAAAAGACCAAAAAAAGTTTGGTTTCAGTGTCTGTGTGTGTTTACTTGTTTAAAAAGAAGGAAAGGAGAGGTTTGGATGGTGAAAGAGACTGTGTTGGTGTTCTTATGTGGCTTCTAAAAGAAATATCTTCTAAAAGAGCTGTATACCTGAGAGGGATTTCTTTTTTACTTTGCTTGAAAATAGAAGTTGCTTCAAATTTTTTTGCTTGTAATACAAGTTGTCTTAAGAGTGGGTGAGCTTAACCAAGAAAGATTTATGATTGGTCAGTCGATGTGACGTCATACTGCACGCACGTGCGCAAATCATTCTCTTTCTGAGCGCCTGGACGGACGGATGAGGGGCAGGCTGGTTCGCAGGTTAATCTGCAGGGAATATCGACGATAACGTTGTACAGAAAATAGCTAAGATTTGTCGAATAATGTTGCTAGTTGGTCGCTAGGCACTAGGGGGGGGGGCGTTGTTTGCTGCTTCTTCATTTGCCGAGGACTGTTCCATCTAAGCCCAAATCCAGGGGAGCCAAAACTGTGATGAGTCTTCCTGGCACACAAATGAACCTGACCAAGCCAATCCAAGTTCAGAAGAACATAATTAGCTGGGACAGGTGCATCAGATGGTCCACCGGAATGCTGAGCTTATAAGACTGCTTTAAAGGTTACTTTATCAGTTGGTGTAAACAAGTACATAGTTTGATGAGATATTGTCCCATGGATCACGGTGTAACATATATCAACATTCAAACTGTGTTTTCCAGTTCCTGAGGCACACTGACCTGCACATCTGAGCATTTCACTGCTTCCAACACACCTGATCCAACTAATCAGCTGGTCATCATGCCCTTACTGTGTTGAAATGGATTTGGTGAAGAAGGGAAGGCACTAATTGGACCAGGATTGCCAAACGAAGTCCCACATTATAGGAGCAACTCAGTAGAACTATTTCACGTTCTGATCAAACTGGCTTGTAAATGTGGTGTGAAGAATCTTTTAAAGTTTTTTAAAGGCCACTGTATAATATAAGGATCATTTACCATGTATTTTATATTACATGGAGGTTCTTCAAACTTTACTGACGCATCTTGTTTACAAAAGTGATTCTCTGAAAGGTTCTTTGGGGAAGCCACAAAAGTTCTGTTTTTGTGAGTTTATATGATATAAAATGAATTGGTAAAATTAAATGAAAAGTTCCATTCATATATGTGCTGATTTTGACCTTGCCTGAAATGAATAAAGTATGTTCCACAAAAAGACCAGTGCTGCTTAACCATAAGTTCTACACTCTGGAACAGTGTGTGTGTGTGTGTGTGTGTGCTGCTTAACCATAAGTTCTACACTCTGGAACTTGATTTTGAGGCAAATCAACATTACTTTTGATTCAAACACATGATGCTGTCAGAGAAGCAGGTTTTCAATACAAATGGGCATCATAAGAAACTCACTGATGATCCACCAGCTAAACCAAGCTGCTGCAGGAAACGGTTTAGTTAATGTCACACTATAATCTTTACCTCATCCACCAATGATCTGATCCAGAGCTCATAAAGTCATCGTTCTTTTCAGTCTGTCCAAGAAGCCAAAGGACCAGCCAGAGCACCAAACTTCAAAGAAGCAGCGCTTATAAACCTGATAATTGCAGACTGTAAACAGTCCATCAGCACTTTCCTTCAGAATCAGAAAAGATTCTTCTGATGATTCTGAGTCACTTACTGTTGATCCTCTCACTCTGGTTTAAACCAGGATCACTTAAGAAAGATCTCATAACAGCATGTTTTTACCCAAGATGGGCTCTTTCCATTGCTGCAAATAACGTATCTTAGCATCTTCTACCAAACTCCCAATCTTCAAGACAAACCCCCCAAAAAAAGCTTGGCCAGTGTGAGAGACTTCGTGGTGTAGTGGTAAAGTCCTTGCCTGTAATGCAGGTGGGTCTTGGTTCAAATCTTGCCTAACATGCTGGAAGAAACTAACAGTTAACCTAACAAACTTTTAAGACAGTTGGTTGGGTTCTTGTTCCTACTGTCTTAAAAGTTCGACGCCATTTTTTGCACAGTAAAACCCCCTGGTGTCTCTGGTTTCAGGCTCTATAATCCCAGCTTCTCAACGCTCAGGAACCCGGGGGGGGCAGACGCGCATGTTCCCCCCCCTTTCTGTGGTATTGGTGTTTGTGGAGACCCCTGCCCAGGATTTGAACCCATGACCTCCCAATCTTGGAGGCATCGCTCTTACCACTGAGCCACAGGATCCCACAGCTCAGATGCCTTTTTTTTTGGAAATGTGGCTTTTAGACGAGGCCTGCTGATCAAGATATAAAGCTAAAGGCTCTGATTAGAACCTGCACCTCCAGGTCTTAGGGGCAGTGCTCTTACCACTGAGCCACAGGATCCCACCTTCAGCCACCCTTTTTTTTGGAAATTTGGCTTTTAGATGAGGCATGCTGTTTAAGAGATAATGCAAAATTCTCTGAATAGAAGCCACAACCTCTGCGTCTTGAAATCAGTTCTCTTGCCACAGGATCCCACACCTAGCATGCCTTTTTTTGGGGAAAATGTGACTTTCAGATGAAGTCTGATGTTCAAGATATGAAACTAAAGACTCTGATTTGAACCCCCGCCTCCTGCTCTTGGAGGCAGTGCTCTTACCACTGAGCCACAGGATCCCACAGCTAGTTCACCTTTTTTTGGAAATTTGACTTTCAGATGAAGTCTGATTTTCAAACTATGACACTAAAAGCTCTGATTAGAACCCACAGCCTTCTGGTCGCAGAGGCAGTGCTCTTGCCACTGAGCCACAGCTTTTGTTCTTTTTATGTTCTTGACATTTCATTTTCAGATGAAATGTGACACACAATACATGAAATCCAGATTAGATTCCTCAGCCTATTGTTCTTAATATCACTGCAATCTAACCAACTTTATGATATTTTACTTTCAGATGAATGTGATGTGCAAGATATAAAGTAGACTCAGATTTGATCCTTGGACTTTCAGATGAAGTGTGACAGACAAGACATTAAAAGTAAGACTCATATTAGAACCTGCAGCCTTCTAAGATTGAGACCACAGCTAAAGCCAGTGAGCTACTGGGGTTGACAAGCTGCCTGACTTATTTAAGATATATGACTTTTAAATGAATTGTGACATCTAAGACATTAAGATAAAGACTCAGGTTTCATGCTGTTTCTGAAGCCACAGCTTAAACAATTGAGCCACACGGCTTGACAAGCGAAGCTACTTTTTTCTATATGTAACCTTCAGATTCCTAAATCATCTCAGCCTGAAAATTGTCTGAGTTTGAAATGAACAAATATAAAGACGACATTGAAGTGAGCCTTCCATTAAAGCAGGAAGACTGCAAGCCCATGACCAGGGCTCTCATGTTTACCAAAAACCCATGGATCACGGTGCAACATCATTAGATTCACCACCTACTGTTCAGGGTGGTGTACAATGGGCAGCCTAGATCCGACAGAGAAAATAGATTTTCTGCGTGAGAAAGGGTATAGTGTGTGAGCGTGTGAAGACAGTGAGATGCGTGATTCTCACGCTCATTGCGTGAGACTTGAGAGCCCTGTTATTTCTCTCCAAGCAGTGATAGTAAATAATAGTTGACAGCTGAATATCACTGTGTTAAGATTTTATAATCAGAAGCGTTTCCTTTTAATGTAAGGTTGCACTGAATTATAAAATAATCTATTTTCAGTTATAAAATCGATCCCTTGAAAACCTTTCCCCAACCAGTACAGGTACTATAGTTTATTTCGTGATGATTTCTGGATGTAGGATGCCTTAAAATGTTGGCATTACATCCGTTGGTGCAAATTGAAATTGCACGTGTAAAAATATATCAGAGGATTTCAAATCACATTGATCTTTGACAATTTGGGAAGTTCATTTTGTCCACAAGGGGGCAGAACACATTTTACAAAACACAGCAAAGCAAAATATCATTGTCACCACTGGGGGGTAATGTTTATATGAGAAACATGGAAGACTCCACTTAAAATGGCTTTTTTAGTGACACCCTCTTCATGCATGTTTAGTGTCTGAATAAAGAGCCATCCGGTTTGAGCTCTCGTAGGGTTCCACCCCTTTGCCAAGTCAGTTTTAAAGCCTTAAGCTACTGTTGCTGAAGTTATACTGCTCAGTATGGCATTCTTGTATTTGATTTTTCACATTTTGACCCTACAATGGACTTGCACTATATGTAAGCTTATATGTTACTATATGTAAGCTAATGTGATCGATAGGTCATTATTATGAGAAATGTTAGCAGCACTCTTCATTTATTTTCATAATCACAGGTGTGCAGCTCATCCAGGTTCACCAGGAACCAAAGGAGCTGATTCTTTTTCCTGGTTCATCTCTGAAGGTCTCCTGCTCCATGACTGGACTTTCTAACCCAAATCTATACTGGTACCAGTGGACTCCAGCAACAGGGTTCACTCTTGAATTCTACTCTGTGGGTACTGGGATAGTGAACCCATCTAGCAAAGGCCAGTTTAAAGCACAAAGGCCTGGTGAACATCAGATAGTCCTGGAGTCTGATGGAGTGAATGAGAACAGCTCTGCTGTGTGGTACTGTGCAGCCAGTCCCCACAG
>JBBPCY010000001.1:45432426-45448944 GCA_037974405.1 Brachyalestes nurse
CCCACGCATCTCTCAGCAAGCAGCCACCACATCCTGCCCTCAGCCCTCCCTGACACATGTTCACTCTATTACAGGCCTCTCAAAGTCCCAGATAATCATCTGAACAACAGAACATACGTGATTACATAATAACTCTGCAGTTATATGTACTGCTGTGTCATTTCATGCCATTCTAGTGTTGATAATGGCCCTGCTGTTGGATCAGATTAACATAACAGTAGAAGACATTGCCCTTATCGAGGCCAGAGCTCTGATCACTGAAGCAACAAATTTCCATGTTTTAAAATACGCTCCGACCGTGAGATCAGATGTATTAGTAGTCATTTACTGTTCATAGCAAGTCATAGTACCTACTTCCTGTGCTTGTAAAAGTGGAAAATGCAGATATAACATAAAAATGCCCACACAGTTTCAGATCTGCAGACTTTCCACTGCAGTGTTCAGTGGAAACTGTCCCTATACTGATGCTGCTGCTGTCTGAGAAGGTTAAGTCATTTCCATCACTGAACACTTCTGCAGTAAAAACACTATACATTATACATTCTCAGTGTCATCAGTGTCCAAAAGAAAAACCCAAATATCTTCAAAATGGCTTTACAGCAGATTTTGCAGAAGAAGGCAAAATGTTCTTTTTCTTCTTAATATAAGATACATTTTATTCTGAGTAATTCAGGAGCATTTCTTTTGGCTCATTTGTCATAAATGTTTCACACAATCTGAATGGCACCTGCTATGTTTGAAGAGAAATAAAAATCGAAAGTGTCTCTTCTTCTTAAAAAAGCTTTTTTTTATTTTAATTTTTCTACAACAAAGCAAGCAAAACTTTTCTGAGGTTAGTGAGGATTAAAAATGTGATAATTAATCATTATTAATGTAAAAAAAGAATAGTTATAATACAGTTTATTTATGTTACAATTCATATTTTTTAAAGATGTTTATAAAACTGATGTTTAATTTTGAAGGTAATAAATATATTGAAGCAAATGATGAAATGCAATAAACAAGTTTTTTTATATTGATTTCCACAAGAAAAACTTTTTCAAGAAAAAGCTGCTAAAACATGCAGCTTATATGCATTAAAACATATGGGTTACATATTTAGGCATTAATATACAATAACTGGGCCTCATTTTGTGGTGGTGCTTGATTATTCTTCATTCTAACTTGGGCTCATTTGCTAAAGAGTGTTAGCATGGCTGATCGTAATATATCAGTCTTCGCTCAGCAGTGGCTTCTCCTTTGTAGGCTGTTGGGAAAGAACCAATGCATCAGTCAGTAAGAAAGAAAATGTATTACAGAGCTATTCTAGCCATTAAAAACCAGATTGAAAAACAGCTTTACCCCGGAGCATGAATGTCACTCAGAGCAATATCGTTCAGTCTTAATTATTTATTCTTAAAACTGACATGCTGCTACTGACACTTATACCATTAGTTCTAGTTATCAGTTTGTTTATCGTGATCATGCTGCAAGTTCTTATTCTATCTCCTTAAATACTGGTCTATCTTGTTGCTCTGTACGTTCCTGAATACTGCAGTGACAATAAAGATATTCTGTTCTATTCTGTTCTGTTATTTTCTTTTCTTTTCCTTCTTATTGATTTGGCTCAGTCTTCTGCAGTGAGAATGGACAGGCCAGATACTCCTGGACAGCTGCAGTATTTAGATACTATATTATATATACTATATTATATTTACCTTGCATTTCCACACAAAAGCGGCGATGAACAGAGCGTACACCCCACTCTTGAAGACAAACAGGACGTAGCCGAAGCGGATTACAATCAGCTGTTTCACTATAATAACAAATAACGTTATATTGATCATTTATGGTCAGAGAGCAAACATACTGATGGAATATCAGTGCAATCCTCTAATTTATAGTGCAATCTCTACAACAATAGTTTCTTCTTTTAAAATTACAGTTTATGTTGTGTCTTTTAGAGAGATCCAAAGTTTCAACTCACCTGACAGAGTGGCTGCAAAAAAAGAAATGACATATTAACAATATTCAAATGAATGCAATACATCCTATAATACAGATTAGATGTTTCTACTAGAACACATGACATCTAGATTAGGCATTTAAACTACAACTCTAAAGAAAGGAGAAAAGCCAAAGGTTTTATATGATTTTATGTGGAGCCAGTGCAACTCAGTTCGAGTGTCTAAATAGTTACCTACATAATTATATGGTTCTATGATTGAGAAAAATGAAGGTTCAATAGATTACTATGAATCAATATCAAGTGTCTTAAGCATCGAGATCATTGACTCTTAACTACAAATTGTCCAGCGCAGTGGGCACCAAGGCCAGAGAGAGAAAGCCTTGACCAATCTTTTATGAAAAATGTTTGTTTATACTGTACCTTCTCGATTTCTTATGGTGGACTGGTCATAATGGAATGCACTTCCATTGTAGAAACCCACAATGCAAGTGAAACTATTCTTGATTTCTTTCCATTCAGTTTTTTGGACGCGCAGTCTGCTGGACATGCTGTAAAACTTTGTTTCTGGATCTCGTAGGGCAGTGTGGTCTGTTGCAACTCCATAACTTACAGTTTCCCCATTTTTCTGCCAGGTAAAGTTAATATGGTCGGGATAGAAATTCTCCGCTAGACACAACAAAGTCACAAACTGTGTTTCTTTGTTGCAGACCTCTTTTCTAGAAGGCGGCAGTAATCTGATCTTAGGCCTGGTGCAGGTTATGTTGGGCTCTTAAGAGAAAAAGAGCGGTGACAAATTAGTTCTACATACAAAAAAGACTATAAAACGACATTTTTAAGGATTAGCCAAAAGAACAATATTAATTATATTAGAATTATTCGTAATAACACAATCAGAGTTCTCTTTGAATTGCCAATAGCATTCATTATCTGACTAAATGAATTATTGCTTGACGCTGAAAGGATGACACATTGAAAACAGGCTCAATGGACAGAAATCTGCATGGAAGTGATGAGAATAATTTACTGTCTGTAGAATACAGATGAAAACACACATTAGCTATTTGCATGTTATGTGCTGTCATGATCCCTCAGTGAAATTTAATCAGAATATTGTCTATTCAGTGTGTTTTCAAAATACATTTTTGTACTTTTACTCAGATAAATGATTTGAAATCATGAAAGTTTTAAAGAAGTATTCATTTGTACATGTCCTCAGTGAAATGTCCCACACTAGTACAAAGATACTACTGATTTCATACACTATTATCCATATATATATATATATATATTACTTTTTATGTCAATTTTCTTTGGTGAGAATTAAAATCAGTTTGATGATGATAATGATGACAATGATGATGAAGATGATTATTATCTACACCCCCCAATTTTTTATTTTTTTAATAAAGACATGGGTAAAGGCAAGAGATAGAATTGTGAACACTCAGAGAACCATTTGAATACACTTGTAGTTCTCTTGCTGAAAAACCTATTATAGACACTTCTTTTAAGAATCATTTAATCATTTAACAAATTAAAGAAGCAATTTTAAGTATTATATTAAATCACTTTTGCAAAGACTGACAATTCAAAATATATATATTTTTGATATATTCATAACTACATGCAGAACGACAGCAAATTACGTGGTTATTCTTACACTACTGGAGTGAAGAATGGGTTTGTAAATATGGGGGAATAGTAAGTTGAAGAACTGCTTTATACTAAATATGAATATATAGGAGGTACCACTCTGTTTGTAAAAGTGTGTAACATACATCTAGATTAGCGTACCTATGAAACTATTAATGAACACAATAATAAAGGCAACTTACCCAGAACTGTAAGTTTTGTCCCACTTCCAAATTCCACTTTGGAATAGCTAGTACACAATGATTTAACTCTCAACAGAAACCAAACAACCTACTACTACTGCTACTACTCGTTATATCCTTTTAATGGGCAGTTTTCTTATTGAGACTATTAAAAGTCTACAGCTTTTTTCACACATGAGAAACATTGACATGAATGCACATTCTATTGATCTGTATTTTGTGAAATTTAGTCACAAAGATGCAAACTTGAGTGAGTTGAGCATAATTTGAATGTAAATGGAAGAGTGCCACAGTGGAAGCCTGGTTTGAATTATGAAAATTCAGTTTTCTGGAATGATGTAAATGAGACGATAGCAACAATTTGTTTCAACAAATAAATTCTAAATTCTCAATATGGATAAATCCAATCATGTGTCAGTCAATGAACAGGCATCATTCACTATAAACTGCTTGGGAAAATGCTTGAAGGATGAGGGAACAAACAGCTACAGTGTGCAACACACAATCTTAATGAAGTGAAGGTTTTTAAACGACTTACTTACCTAGAACTGTTAGCCTGGTCCCTGGGCCAAATTTGAGTTCAGAGAAGCTAGCACAATGACTCAAGGCCTGACATAAACTGAACAAGCTTAAAGCTATTGATGCCTATCAGCACCACAGCCATAGGGGCCCCTCAGATATTTAAGTTTGGGAAAGCTTCCCTGCAAACAGCTTCCGCAGAGGGGCCCCTCAGACGGCTTCAGAACTTTAGAACATGCAAAATCTGCTGAGACTGTGAACCATAATCTAAATGCATCATTTTAAGGCTTGCTTTTTCACATTCCAAGAAATTGGCCTTTAGAAATTGCAAACAAACTCAGCACCTAGTTGTCTATGACATTTCTGACTGAATAAAGGAGACGATAAATACATAAATACACTCGTAATTAAAATTTATTTTCATACAAGAACATAAAAATAACATATCACAAGCAAGCTCCAACAGTGCTTTCAGTGCCAAAAGATGAATTTAGAACTGTTATCTATTATGTATCTTGGTGGTCAACACTGAATAAATATTCATTAATGAATAGACCAATAGTTAAGCTCCAAAAACATTTAAAGGAAAAATATTCTTACACAAATCACACACCTTTATATAAAACCAATAATATAAAATAAAGATGTGACAGAGGGTTCTTTGATGCCACAGAAGAACCACTTTTGGTTCACATTGTGACTATGAAGTGCCTGAAAGACTGGAGACCCTTCACACAGTGTAAAACTTCTGTACCCATTTAAGGGCTCTTTTTAAACTTTAAAAGTTTCTTCGCACTTTACAAACATATTTCTCCACACACTGAAGTGTTTTATAGGGAACCAAAAGTGATTCCTCTATTGCATCATGCAAAGAACCCTTTGCTGGACCTTTATTTTTGAGAGTGTACATTAAAGGTTTGCAGAGTTACCCTGGAGCCACTTTACAGTAGGGCTATCCTTATAAATGGTTTATGAATGATTTATATCCAGGTTGTTAATTAGGGTGTAGAGAGTTTATAAATCATTGATAGCCAGTTATAACGAAGTTATTAAAGCTGTCATTCAATGATGCAGGTTCACTATTTGGCAATATCTGAGAAAGAGAAAAGATAAACTGTGCAACTAGCAAGATCTGAGATCTCACCAAATAGTGACACTCCATCAATGTATGAGAGAACTGTTATCTTATTTACAACTGATTTTTAATGATTTATAAACTGTCTACAACCCAATGAGCCACCTGACTATAAATAATTTATAAACCCTTTATAAGGGTAGTATAATTGTAAAGTGTTACTGTTACCTTTTTGGAGATACAAGGCTTTACTCCAACAGGAATGATACATATCATTATCTACAAGTAAGACAAATATTGTGGAAATAAGATAAAGTGTACAAGCACATTGCAGAACACAAAGTGGCAGCATTAGCAAAAATTCAGTAAAATAATCATGCACAGAGCCTCATAGTAAAACGATGTTGGTGGTGCATCTTCTTGTGATGCTGTGGTAGCTCTCACTCAGGATCCCACTGATCTGATCTCCTTTATTTTGAAGAGTGACGCTGTGTAGCAGAAAACAGAACATGCATAGTGTATCATTTAAGAATCAACATTCAGACGTGAAAATGTAAAATTGTCTTCAGATGGACATACAACAATACAATATGGAACTGTAGACAACAAATCTCTTCCATTCGTGTTTACCTGTATTCGCAGGATCACCAGGATGACAACGCCATACAGAATACTCTTGCAAAGAAACATGAAGTAGGCCATCTTTGTGGTGTTTCCTGAAACTATGTAGTTTGCTAGAAAAAGAAAAAGAGCATGACAGTTAAATCCATGATTTAAGAACAGAATGAATTTGATATTTAGGAAGATACACACCTAGCCCAGCACATCTGGTGAAAAGTAGGATGAGTTTTAAATGATAGATCTTACCTGCATTGTCTGCACCATCATGACCTAAAGACACAGAGAAAGTATTATTAGTCATATGTATGTAGTAGTAACAGTAGTAGATGTATAAAAAAATGTAAAAGATTTAGACACATACGTCTGTCTCCTGTAACGCTGGCAAATAGAATTTCGTGTGCAGTTATAGTTTTTGTTGCTCCATCAGTAGTTTTGGGGTAATAGTGGGTGACCAAACAGTGGTATTCGAGGCCTTTAGTCCACCGTCTGTAAGGGATGCTCAGCCTGCTGGTGATACTGTACACAGTCTTCTTATCAGCTGGATCGGTCTGTTTTTCTGACATGTTATCTGTTGCCACTCCTTTGGTTTGATTATTACCATTAACCGTCCAGAACACCTCCACATGGTCCGGGTAAAAGTTTTCAGCCAAACACACCAGGGTGACCTTCTTCTTCCCACACTGTTCGCCATGAATAGGTTTTATAATGCTGACACTGGGCTGTTTGATTATGTAATCGTTCTCTGGAAAAGCAATGAAGTATGTTAGTAGTTAGTAGTTAGTAGTCTCTTTTAATTTTAATGCTTAACACACTCCACTGTTACTTTACACAGTACGAAGTGTAAGAACACACACAAACACATGCAGAACACCTGGACTAAAAGATTTCACTGAATACTTCAATGACCACGCTCAATCAGTGCTCTCCACAAGTACAGACACACTGAGCGTTTGTTATTTTGGGTGTTTATTTAAGCCCATTGGAAAGCATGTTGCCACATCTTTATAATTACACTTATTATTATTGTTGTCATTTGGCAGATGCTTTAATATCAGGACACAATACAGTTTCTGGACAGTGAGATCTATGTACTGTATATATTTATTGAATGTGTCCCAATACTTAAGCAGGGCACTGTAACACAAGATAGCACTGTTTGGGAGATGCTTTACAAATAATGCATTTTCAGAGTTGCAACGCACATTCCCTTTAAGAAGCCTTAACAACAGCTAACCCTTTTTTATCTATAGCGTCATTCAGTGAGTGTATTATTCCAGACTATGTCTATGTACTAATTGTGCTCACAAAGTGCAAAGGTAAGAGGGGTCTAATATGCTATTCAGGGACCTGAACAATGTGGATTGAGGAGTAGAAGTGTGTTAAAAATGAATCCCTTTGAACAATACCATCCATAAAAAACACATTAGAAGTCCATAAAGAAACACATTAGAAAATCTTTACATAAAGGTCTCAATATTGCCCTGGAGACCTGCTGATATTCACTGTTAGATATTGAAGATATTCATTATTGCCCTGTCAATATTTATTATTGCCTGGAGATGCCTGGAGTTACCTAGAACTTGCCAGTGACTGCAACAAGTGCAGTAATTACATTATGTGAACTTTACACTTAGATGCCAAAATAATAACTGATATAGGGATATTTAACTTTGATTACAACATGCATTTCAAACACATGCCAAACTTTTATAAACATACACATAGAACACATTTGGCACACAGGAGACCGGCTATTTCTTTGCTTATTACTTCAAGAGAGATGTCATTGGCATGTAGGTGTAGGAAGCTGCAATTAGAATTATACAAACATATCAATACTCATTTATCAAATTATAAAAGGTAGTTTAGTTGATCAAGGTGTCTTATTGTATTCATAACTTAACCATTAATCTGATAATGCAGTATGCTGAGCTCAACTGCCTCTTTAGCAGGAAAACCACAAGCAGCTTTCCAAGAAGCAAAAAATCTTGAAATTGTTCACACCAGCTTACACATGATCTTTGTGTGCATGGCATGTATTATATGTTCTCATGTGAAAAAGGTTTCTCCATAACAAAAGCCACGTAGAAACTCTCTTTCAGTGTAGTTTCTGAACCAGTGCAATGTTTTAAACCCACTCTACAGCACATGTTGTGCTAAAGATTATGCAAACAGCAGTTTTCCCTCAAATATAGCTCCAGTTCTATATTCAAAGCACTTTAATAAACCTGGCTGGGTGGAACAGAGCCTAAAAGCAATTATAATGTATAACAATTGAACGTATAAGCTCAGTCTTACCGAGAACTGTGAGTTTGGTCCCCTGGCCAAAGTATGCAGGTTGAGTGTTCACACAGTAAAACAACAACAGTAAAACACCCTGCACCACTCATACCTGAATATTTTCTAGCATAACAAATATATCACTTTCTACCCCGAAGTTTTAACACATTCTTCTGAGAGCATGTATTAAAATGAAGCTATTTATTGGAGATGCATGATCAGAGACTAATAAAACTTTCATTACTTTTCTAGAAAATGCAACCCTGGGATGCCATATACCAAAAGTAAGGACAATTTCTACACAACAGTATGAATTTAAGAAAACTGCACACATTTCACTACATTTTAAACTGTAAAGAATGAAGAAACTCTTACCTAAGACTGTTAATCGAGTGCCAGGACCAAACACAGCTTTGTCATTGAAGCACAGAGTGCAGTCCCTCTACATAATTATAGAACACCTAATCTACTTTTACTACTGTGTGGACTATTTTGTCTACAGAATATTCACCCATGATCACATAATTCTGGCCAAAGTGACATAGTAAACGTTCCATAGTACTGAAGGACATTGCACTTAATGAGATCTACAAAATCAAGACTGTTCCTTCAGAAAAATGCCAGAATGTGGTCTAGCTGACAGCAATGATATTCATATAACACTGTAAAGCAGGAATTCACTACTTTCTATAAGATTAATACAGTTCTTACCTATCACAGTGAGTTTGGTGCCACTGCCAAAGTAAGCTGGGTTGTAATTGTTCACACTGATATCATGCTACAGAGAAAACCTCACTGGCTGACTAGTAGCTAGAAGCTGAACTAGAAGCTACCAGTAAACATTTTAAAGCACATTTAAAGTATCAATGTGAAGTATCCTGCTTGTAAATCAAAAAAAGATCTGTCATTGTTAAGTTTACTAGAAGCTATTGAATGTCTCAAAAACCCTGTTGCTAGAAGGCTGTAAAATGACTTAAACGGTCTTCTTTCACATCACGTTAAAATCCTGCAAGATTTTGTGGACTGCCAGATTGCAAGACATGGAATTGTGTACAGCTGATTAATGTACAAACTACATCCATATGAAACAATGCTTTACAGATTACCAAACAATGTATATATGCTATTGAACAGCTGACTACTAGTGATTCTGATTATAACATTTCTTACCAAGGACTGTTAATTTCGTGCCTCCACCGAAGTAAGCCTGAGCTGCTGAAGTAGCACAGCACGCAAGTTCACTAATCAAATTACCTGGATGGAGTCATATGGACCATTTTCCATCTTTTTGCCCTGTTCTTTATAGAGTTATCGTGTCTATGACTTGCATATAATGTATATCATGGCTCAAACATTTCCATCAGAACTTACAAAAAAGCCACAGAATCGAATTGGCATTATATATTTGACTAAGTAGACATCAATTCAAACTTCAGATCTTTTGAGTTACACTAAATTTCAAGACATGTGTGGTCATGAAGCAGTCTCAATTCTTCAGCTGTACAACTCATGCCCTTAGAGAACTATACAATTCAACTGTCAGCCACAAAAGCATTGTTCTTATGCTATTAAACACTGATTCTTGTAGATTTTGAGTATAATATTTCTTACCAAGGACTGTTAATTTCGTGCCTCCACCAAAGTAAGCCTGAGCTGCTCCTCCAGTGACACAGCACACAAGTTCACTAATCAAATTACCAGGCCAGCATCTGAACTTTTCAATCAGAATCCCTAGAATCTAACTGGTGTTATGAATTTTGTTTGCCTTTTCAAGATTCATATTAAAATCTTTCATATTAAAATCAGCCCAGATGTATTTCAAGACACATATTGTGATTACCAATTCTTTAGCTGTACAAGTAAACCTACACAATACATCTGTAGATCACAAAGGCATTGTGCTTACACTGTTAATACAGCTTTCTATTGATTTTGAATATAGATTTTCTTACCAAGGACTGTTAATTTTGTGCCTCCACCGAAGAAAGCCTGACCTCCTCCAGAGGCACAGCATTCAAGAGCACTAATCAAATTACCTGGATGGCATTTGCCATACCATGGTCCATATGACTCTTTTTACTCTATTCTTTATAAATGCTATTTTTACAGGTCTATCATGTCTATGACTTGTATATATTGTATATTATGGCCCAAATATTTCTATCAGAACTTACAAAGAAGACTCAGAATTAAATTGTTATTGTGGATTTTGATTGGCTAAGAAGACATAGATTCAAATTGTCAAGCTTTCAAGTTACACAAAAATCAACCCAGAGTATACTTCAAGACACATATTGTGATGAACTAATCTCAGTTCTTTAGCTGTACAAGCCATAAAAAACTATACAAATCAACTGTCAGCCATTGTGAAAGCACTGTGATTATGGTATCAATTCCAATTCCTATAGATTTTGAGTATAACATTTCTTACCAAGGACTGTTAATTTCGTGCCTCCACCGAAGTAAGCTGGATAGGCTCCAGAGGCACAGCATTCAAGTGCACTAATCAAATTACCATAAGCTCCCATCTTTCTGCTCTATTCTTTATACATTTTATATTTGCAAGTTTATCATGTCTATGACCTATATAATGTATATTATAACCCAAACATCTTTCAAGTTACACTAAACTAAACCCAGAGTGTATTTTAAGACACATATTGTAATAAACCAAGCTCAGTTCTTTAGCTGTACAAGTAATGTCCATTGAAAACTACACAATTCAACTGTAGATCACAAAACCATTGTGCTTATGCTATTAAACACTGATTTCTATACATTAATATTATAAATTTCTTACCAAGGACTGTTAATTTTGTGCCTCCACCGAAGTAAGCCTGAGCATATCCAGAGGCACAGCATGCATATGCCCTAAATAAATTAGCCCAGCCAGCATTTGCTAACTCCATCTTTTGTCCTATGCTTCATTATTTATTTATGGTCTACATAATGTTTGCGACATATCTGTATATTTATATTTTACTATTGCTTTTGCTTCAACATGTATCTCAACTGTATCTGGCCTTTAACATCAGTCAGAAGTAAATTATAACACTTCAGTATTAAATATTATAAGAACTTAATCAAACCGTTCTTACCTATTACTGTAAGTTTAGTTCCACCACCAAAGTACGCTGGGTCGTAATTGTCACACTGACACTAAGCTACTGATAAAACCTCATGCATCTGCACTAACTTCATCAAACAGGTACCATATATTACAATATTACTGAATTACCCAAAGCAGAATTTGAAGTCAGTTGCAGTATTTGAAACGTTTTGCCAAGATTTTGAGTTCATTTTTTAAAAAGTCTGATAATTCTTAGAATAAATGTACCTTTCCTGCCATTGTACAATTTTAACAAACTATAAACTGGAATATAGCCTGTTTCTTACCTAGAACGGTGAGTTTGGTACCTGCTCCGAAGTATGCTGGAGTGTTTTGAGCACAGAGTTTTGAGGCTGTATCTTAAATATCTACCCTTCATCCAAGAGAGTTTCCCACCTTTCTATTTCATTTTGTTCAATCTTTACACTTAATGTATGCATTTACCTACATAAACCACGAGATCAACACAATGATAACCAGAATAGAGAATCAGTTCTTACCTAGAACTGTGAGTTTGGTGCCTGCTCCGAAATACGCTGGCAAATTTGAGCACAGAGGTTCAAAGCTGTATCTTTAATGTCTGCCCTCCAGTTTTGAGTGTTACCCAATAAACCGTATTCCTTATTAATTTAGCTTCATTTAAAATAGCATTTGTACCAAACTGAACACTAGTACAAGCAAACTATATTATCAGTGAATAGAGGTGACCACAACAGTTCAGAGCATCAGTGGAGCAATTTGATATTTCTTACCAAGAACAGTCAGTTTAGTTCCTCCACCAAAGTAAGCAGGACTGTTTCCGTAAGCACAGCATATCAGCTCAAACAATTTGAACGATAGTCTTTACTGGATGTCAGACCAGCTTGCTTGCTTTTGAATGTATAGCTTTTATGCAAAATATTTTGCCTGCACAATCAAACGTATTCTATCTCTTAAAATTGCTACCACTTCTGTTTATTTATGCATTTTTACAGTTTGATGAAAGTTTTACTTACCAAGAACTGTCAATCTGGTGCCCCCGCCAAAATAGGCTTCATAATTTGCACAGCAATCGGCCACCAAGTCAAAAAATGAGTCTAGACTTGTGCTTCAATACTACACTTATTATAGCAGATATTTACTTCACATCAGTAATTTCTAAGACTTTGTTGTATGATGTTTTAGAAACTTTCACTACTGAAAGCACAGAAATATATAATATAAGATGTTCTTACCTAAAACGGTTAATTTGGTTCCAGCTCCAAAGTATGCTTGATAACCACCAGTGTCACAGTAGGAGTGTATGAGCTAATTTCCTAGACCTGTCTAATGCTAAAAGCTTTTATCTCTTCTGGTGAAGGAAACCTTCTCATGTTATATAAATTCAAATTGTGTGGGATTATTAATGTAACACAGCGAAGATCATATTCACTGACTGATCCTCACAGATTTAAACATCATTTAAATAATAACTTTGTTGACCTGGTTTTGAGAGAAGAACTTACCTAAAACTGTCAGTTTGGTTCCAGGCCCAAAGTATGCTGGATTGCCATAGTCACAGTATCAGTGTGTTCACTAATTTCTCACATCACTCTAACGGAATCTCAGGAACCTGGTATGATTAATTTTCTCATACATTTGCTTTGACGCAAGATTTTAAGCAAAAATGTTCTTTAGAAACACATAGAACTGAATTGTAATCCTCCACAAACTTATGGAAAGCAATCATAATTTTTAAACAAAATCATTCTTACCTAAAACTGTCAGTTTGGTTCCAGCTCCAAAGTATGCTGGCTCACCCATAGTCACAGTATGAACTGTGTGAACTAATTTCCCAGATCTCTCTAACGATAATATTGGGACCCTGGCATGATACATTTCTCATTTACATGCCTCAACACTCAGAATTTTCATCTTTAGTAACTAAAATAAACTTCCAAATTTTAGTCACTAACAAAACCCAGTGTGAAATTAGGGACTTCATTTTAAGATCAAAACCATTCTTACCTAAAACTGTCAGTTTAGTTCCAGCTCCAAAGTAGGCTTGGTAAGCGTTGTCACAGTACGAGTTCATGAACTCATTTCCCAAATCTCTCTAATTCTAACCCAGATTTGCCATTTACTTTATGTTTGAAAGAGCAAGGACTTTTAGACATTTATAATCATAGAACTGAACCAAGAACAGATTACATGCAAGTTAAGATCTGAGTCAGGTAAACTTACCTAAAACTGTCAGTTTGGTTCCAGCTCCAAAGTAAGCTGGATTAGCAGTGTCACAGCATGCTTGTTTGAACTAATTTCCCAGATCTCTCTAATGCTAATCTTACAATCCTGACATGAAATTTCAAGCCCATTTTCTATGACACTCAGTATTCTGGAAGAGCTGAGATTTCTAAATTCAGAATCATATGCCTTAGTCAGGCAAATATTACAAGCTGCAAGTAACATTTCAACTACAACTTACCTAAAACTGTCAGTTTTGTTCCAGCTCCAAAGTATGCTTCGCGATTGTCACAGTAGGAGCATACAGACTCATTTCCTAGATCTCCCTAATGTTAATCTTATGAACACAAAATCAGATTTCATCTGATTTCAGAGACTCTATTTACACCTTTCATTTGGAAAGTCAGTTTTGCAACGGCCAAGGTAAAATGTACTTTAAATTTAGAAATTCTTGGTCATACACCTGAACCAAGAAGATAACATTTGGAATCACTGAAACTTACCTAAAACTGTCAGTTTTGTTCCAGCTCCAAAGTACGCCTGATCACGATTGTCACAGTACAAATGCATGGACATATTTTCCAGATATCTCTAGTACTAGTCTTACAAGGCTGATATCAGATTTCAGTCTCATTTGCTGTGATTTTCAAGACTGATACCTTTCATAAGGAAAGTGTCCTTTGTTCTGCCATGGCTGATTGAAAATTAACCGTAAGATTTCAAAATTCACAATAATACATCTGAACATCTGCTAGAAACTAGCTTCAAGATAAGATTTTGAATCTTTTGAACTTACCTACAACAGTCAGTTTTGTTCCAGCTCCAAAGTATGCTTGAGCAGTAGAGTCACAGTACGTTTGTGAGAACTAATTTCCCAGATCTTTCTAAAGCTCTTATGGCCCTGATATTAGCACTTAACCAATTTACTATGACTTCATAAGAAAAACTAACTGAACAAACTTACACTTTGGATTTAGAAATTCACAACCATAGACCTGAAAGAGGTTAACATTTGAATCAGATGAACTTACCTAAAACAGTCAGTTTGGTTCCAGCTCCAAAGTATGCTTGACCAAAGTTGTCACAGTATGAGCATGTGAACTAATTTCTCAGATCTCTTGAATGCTAATACTTTGCCAGCAACCAATGTGAATTTAAACGATATAATTTAAGAATAAAACAATTCTTACCTAGAACGGTGAGTTTTGTTCCAGCTCCAAAGTATGCTTGACCAACGTTGTCACAGTATGAGCGTGTGAACTAATTTCTCAGATCTCTTGAATGCTAATCTTAATCAGATTCCTTTGCCAGCAAACCAATTTGAATATAAATGACATAACAATTTCAGAACGAAAGCATTCTTACCTAAAACGGTGAGTTTTGTTCCAGCTCCAAAGTATGCTGGATAATTGTTGTCACAGTACAAGGCCATGAACTCATTTCCCAGATCTCTCTAATGCCAATGTCATGACCCTCAACCTCAAGACTATCAGTGATAAACGCAGATTTGCAATTCATAAGGAACATAGCCTCAGCTCTGTTATGGTTGAATGCAAATACACTTCAGATTTAGAAAATCATGCCAAATCCCTGGACTAAGAATTGGTTACGAGCTACAAGTTACAATCTGAACCAGGTGAACTTACCTAAAACTGTCAGTTTTGTTCCAGCTCCAAAGTATGCTTGAGCGGCATTGTCACAGTATGCATGTGTGAACTAATTTCCTAGATCTTATTAGTCTGATATGATATTTCAACACCTTTGAAAATGTTTTCCTTTCATAGAGAATCACAATTCTCAATTCTGCGATGTCTGAGTGAACACGCAATTTTGGACATGCACAATTTTACATCTGAATTGATTAAACTTACCTAAAACGGTCAGCTTTGTTCCAGCTCCGAAGTATGCTTGAGTTCCAGTGTCACATTGTTAATCAGTGCTTCAAGATAGGCCTCAGGTTCTTTTAGTAATCCATCCAAGCATCCATCCAAACATCCAGCCAAACTGATGTTCATTTTAAAAGGTCTTGGCTTCAGAACCCAAAAGAGCTAAAGTGTCACTACAATAATCAAACCAGTGACCAATGTATCCACAGCTGAGATGTACCAGTATGTATTTTTATGATGGGAAAAAATGTATAATTTCAAATAAACGTGAGAGTGAGAAAAAGAGAACATCCATCTGAAGTCAAGTTAAGTGGCGAAGTTTAATTTCATGTGAAATCAAGAGCGTGTCGCTGTTCTCTGGCATGCTGCCACTGACAGTAGATGGTGGGAGGTTTTTGTACGGCGGGTCTATGGAAATGTATCATCGTGCCCCCCCTGTCCCCACGGTGCTAAAACATTATACAAAAACGAAAACACTCTTTCTGCCTCTCACCGGTCCTCCCCCCACCTCACTTTATCTTTAATTCTCATCAAATTCTGAGTCCTTGAATAAATTTGTCAGGTGTTTAGAAGTCAATGTAATCTAAACTGAATGTTTCTATTTCTGTGAGTACTGGGAAATCGAGCAGGTGCACGTGTAAATTGCACGCCCCAAAAAAGTGTAAGTCATAACAATCCCACCCACATCCTCATGCAGAAATGATCAAAGTGGCTGCAGTATCTGCAGCATCCATTCTGACTCCACCAGGAGATGGAGACACAGTAGTCTAATGTTTATAATATCATTTTATTTACAGATGCTGAAAGGCCTGATGTGCTGAAGGGCCTATTAGGCATCCTATGAAACCAACACTAAAAATTCATATAAAAATGTACAATATTCTACTGAATGCTTATACTGAACATGCTCTAATGAAAAATGCGATGCCTAAAAACATTGCTCAGATTCTTAGCTGCACTTAGCTCCCCTTTTGAATAATTACACAGACACACACACACGTGCGCGAACACACACACACATGCATACACACACAATTGAACAC
>JBBPCY010000001.1:45459110-45475655 GCA_037974405.1 Brachyalestes nurse
ATTGGATTAAAACCAAAAGACTAAACTTACCTGTCGTCCAGATGAGATAATAAAAGGTGGTAATGGCAGTAAATCTACCAGACAGGAACAGGTCACTATATGCAATAAAATCAGACAGATTTCAATACAGATCCAATACTGTCTCCTTCTTGTTTAGGCTCCAAACTGCACACAATGTTATGGTGCTGTTGCTCATGTTGCTCATGGTCTTAATATTGTTGGTGTATAATTATTGTAACAATGAAGAGTAATTGATAGTATAATGAAGCTCCTTCAGCTGTCCTATAACAGAAGGGGTAGTTTGTAACCTAAATCCCAGAAAATCAGATGTTATGGTTTAAAATGAGCTTGTTCCACAATTTTTAAGTGTAAAAAGGGAAATATCAGGCCACAAAGATTTCTTGTTAAGTCTTGCTGCTGAAGTCACTCAGTCTTTTGATTTACCTCACATTATGCACAGTGTAGGTCATTAAAAAATCTCAATCTCAGTTTTGAAGTTGGCCATGGTAACCATTGTCAGCAACACATAAATAGCACACTTGCAAACTTGACAAAATTATTTTTAATGCTGTAATTTTTTGTGCATGTTTCACTTTGTGCTGATTACTGACACTAAACCAAGGTCAGACCACAGATCCAGCTGCTCTGTCTCGGGGTTAATGATGATCAGATGAAGGTTTTTGTAGCAAAGTGAGGTAATCTACAGTCCTGTGTAAACGCTGCACAGAAATACACAGCGCTGTCATCCACTGAAAGACTGTTTATAGTCAAAGAGCCATTCTTCCTCCCATTACCGCTTAATGTAATCTTTTCAAATTCTGGTCTCAGAGACTGGAGCTGGACCAGTAAGGTACCACATGAATTTAAAGCCTGTAGCCTGAGTGTGTTTGTACCACAGTACACGGGTGCAGCTCGATACAGTGTGCACATTTGATTTCATACTGATTCTTTATGAGAACAGGAGGATTCTGGATTAGAAAGAGCAGAATCTGAGGAGAGAAAGAAGGATATCAAGGCTATATGATCTAACATTAGAGTTTGTGGAGTTGGAGGGAAAATATATTTACCTGTGAGACACAATAGTGTGGCTGAAACTGTTTCTCTGTGTTGTGTGGTTTGACTCTGAAAACCAAAAGATGATTAGCATGTTTTATCTAGTTGTTACCTGGCCATAAGTGATGAGTGCCCTCTAGTGTTCTACATTATAAAATGTCTCCTTTCATGCCACTCAACCGTAACATTAAAACCACCTGTCTGATATTGTGTAGGTCCCCAGCAGGGCTGGACTGGGACAAAAAATCGGACTGGGCATTTTGAACCTAGACCAGCCCACCGACAGGGGTTGTGTGTAATGTCCAAGGAAGACTTAAACACTGCAATGAAGCGCAAAAGACACTTCCTGAAAAGGGAACAGCTGACATTGATGTGCCTGAGATGATGCAGGAAAGACTACTGCCTTGGAGATACTGACATCATGATAATCAGCTATAAGAGGTTCATCCCAATCTTTGGATTGGTCTTTTTTGCCTCTGCTGAAAGCTTTTTAAAACTAAAGCTCATTAAAATATACATGCATTCATCTTTTGCCACACTCCCTGTTGGATTACTTCTTGAAGGACTCTTATAATCCTTTTATTATTTCAATTACCAAAACTACATCTAGCAGCTTAAGATCTGCAAGCCTCCCCTTTTAAATACAAGCTACTGTATTGTTAAATGCAAATTTTTACATTTTTAGACTTGTGCTGTTTTAGAGAAATAAACATTTTCCTCCACTACCTGAAAATGCAGTTAAATACAATAATATAATTTCATTAGTTTCAGGCATAGCTTTGCCAGGGTGACATTAGGGTCTAATAAGATGGCACGTTTATATTTCCAGCCTTAAAAGCAGTTTTAATGGCAGAAGCTTTCACCCTCACCATGGCCAGTCAATACTTTTAGGCTGTTTAAACAAAATTTAACACTAGTCTTTAGAGGCGTTTTATCCAGGTTACCAGCCAGTAAGAGCCACTTGATTTCAGCATGACGGACTCTAAACTGAGCGCATACTGCAGGGAGAGCTTCTCTCTAATAGAGCTCACACAGGTGGTGCTGATCACTGGTGATTGCTTAGGAGGCCTCACTCTCTGGCAGCAGGGCAGGGCTGTGCTGGCCACCCCATGAAACAACTGCAGTAAATACACAATATGGACAAAAGTATTGGGACGTACCTGTTTTGCAGGGTTTGGGCTAGGACCCTTACTTCCAGTGAAGGGCTTAATCCTAATCTTACCTAAGACATTTTGGACAACGCCATGCTTTGTGAACACAGTTTGGGGAAGAACCTTTTCTGTTCCAGCATGACTGTGCCTGAGTACACAAAGCAGCTCCATAAAGAAGTTGGTTGGATGCGTTCGATGTGGAAGACCTTGACTGGCATGCACAGAGTTGTTCAGTCACTTACTGCTAGCTCAATATTAAGAACACTTCATGCATGGCTTGACTCTGGGAACTGAAATAAAAGATGCAGGGTTATTATGGAAAATGTAGCATCTCTTTTTAATTCAAGCTTATGAAAGATGTTTTCACTTTGATGATAGTGGGTAAGACAGATTGACCAGAACATCATGTGTGGGTGGGCATTTGGCTTATGTGGGGGGGGGGCAAAAACATCTATCCATCCATCCCCTTTTTGTAGGGGGGCAGGGGGTTAAATTATCAGTGACAATGGAACTTTTATTTTTTGTGAAAAAAAATTTACAAGGTAAATATCAATAAAATCAAATGTATACATCATATGAGAGCAAGAACGGAAACATGGCTCATTGTAGTCATTAGGGAGGCTTTTTTTCCCCCTGGAAATATATAATTAATGTGCTAAATTATTAAGAAAAATATATTTGACTAATTTTGTAACAAATATGAATGTAAATTCAGCTAAATTTCCATAAAAAAATATTAATTTTCTTTACTGTATTACAGTAAATTAAATTAAATTATTACTGTATTTACCCTGCTTATACCAAAGAAAACCAGCTTCCATTAACCATAACCTTAAAAACAACCTGCCTGCTATTGTGTGGGTCTCCTTCGTGCCCCTAAAAACTGCTCTGACCCATCAGGAGGTATATGCTCCACAAGATCTTTGTTACACTGTATATATTTTATGGTATGTAAAGGAACTCTGCAGATGTGGTAAGTATGTGCTTCCTTCCAGATACTTCTCATATCACAGTGTATCTGTTTTAGGAGCAAGTACTTTAAACATTACATCCATCCATACATACATACATACATACATACATACATACATACATACATACCTATGAGACAAAACAATGAGAAAACAACAAGAAAGTGAACTCAGCATATTGCCTTGAAGGACTCCTTGGGCTCTAAACCAAACACTGTTCACAGAGCCCAATACCCAAGCACATGCTGAAGCACTGCATTTCCCCATTTTCTGCATTGGTTCTAATGTGGAGCATGAGCCCCCTCTTACAGTAAAATGTATGGTTCACCTGCTCTCTCACCTTACTCCTCGTTTAGGAGGTGTTCTGTGTCAAAGATACAATCAATGCTTTGATGTGTCTTAACATAACATAAAAAAAACATAAGTGCACAGAAAGTTACTATTTTACACATGAGTAACAGGATGTGACGTTACACACTATATATCATTTGTTATGTAGAGGAAAGCATTGTGACCTGTTTTGGCACCAGATCAAATCCAGAGCTCCAGAGTTAAAATACAGTGGAGGATGTTTTTGTGCAGAGGCCACATTGTTTTAAATCACTGTGTAAACTAGCAGCACAGAAATAAACTCTACTGTCCTTTACTGAAAGATCCATGATGATTATGGAACCGTTTTAGTTGCATCTCCTTTGAAATCAGTTTTGTTCTGAAATACAGGCTCTTCATGTTTATCCTGGTAGCACTAATCGTTTCCCCATATTTTGTTTGTACCAGATTATAACATGTAGTTTGGTATGCTGTGTGCACACCAAAAGTCCACAGAATCTCTTCTGGTTTTAAGGACATCAGGAAGGCTCTGCTGAACACTGGAGCTGAAGACCGAATCTGCAGATAGAGACAATCATTATTAGACATACATACTTATGAGAGAAAACAGAGGGAAAACAACAAGAAAGTGAACTCGGAGCATATTGCCTTGAAGGATTCTTTGGGCTCTGAACTCGGCACAGTTTATTACCTAATACACCAGCACACACTGAATGACTGTTTCCTCCTTTGCATCATTTATTATAAGACAGAGCATGATCCCTCTCTACCTAGAGTACTGGTAAATGCAGATGTCTGCAGTGCAATGCTTGAGTTTCCATGAAGCATAAAATGTTGCTAGAACTATATTTCTGTACTGAGAGATGAGATCCTCAAACAGTTTGTCCATTATCAAGTGTGGGACATGGGTGCATGATCAGGTGGTTTGTTACCTTTAGGTAAACTGTGGGTGCAGTTTGTAGCGACTGTTTAGAGAGCCGTGTTTTCAGCCGTTGTGTTTTCTCCCAACAACGAGTGCATGCAGAAGTTTGCTGGTGTGATTGAATTTACATGTCAACAATATGAAAGGTAGGTTTTAGGACCAATACACCATTTTCATTCTTCTTTATGTCACAGCCTATAACCTAGTTTATGTCATAGTCTTAAACGTTTTTCCATTTTTATCTTTAACCATAACATGCAATTCCACACAAACAATTTCAGTTCCATTGGTGGAATAGCCTGCAAAAAGAATTAAGGTTAGAAGGATCTTTCAGTCCATATGACGGATTATATACAGCAAATACATTACTTAAATCAACAACATTTTAAATGGAAATGATAAAGATATATATTTTGCTTGATATGGACCAATGGGGTTTGCCTACAGACAGCAACCAGCAAAAAAAAAACCCACGTTTGTGCCTTTCTAAACGGAGGGCGCCCGAGGAGCAGTGCATGGGGACAGTACCGCAGTGGTGCCACTAGCAGTCCTGGGATTCAAACCCACACCTTTCTGATTGCACAGGCAACTCTCTAACCACAAGGCCACCAGCTGCCCCAAATTATTAACAGAAACAATTTTAGTTCTAATTGAAATGAAGCTTGCTTTTTGAAATTAAACTGGTTTTATGACCAATTGTCTTATGTCTGTGATTCTATTACAACATCATCATTTGAGTACAGCCCTGTTGTTTTCTTCTTCATTCTGCTTCAGATGAAAGTCATTTTGTTGTTCCACAGCCTGACCTCTGAGTAATACAACATGTTCACTTAGTTGCTGTTTAACTGGCAACTTCAAATGAGATTAAAACTCACCACAGACATTGGCTGCCCCTTTTCACAGAAATCAATTAGATACAACAAGCACATATTTCACATTACAGTCTGAGAGCATCTCCTCACAAAAGGTAACATTATTCAGTTAAGAGAGCTGCTATATTTTACAGGTCTATTTAACTCAGCTGTAAAAATTCTGTGGCTTCTTTTGAGCGTTTCATTTTTTTCAACATTGAGCTTGTGTTTGTTCTGCCTCCTTTTTTAAATGTCCACTGCTAATGAGAAATTCGCCCACTCCTTATAATGCCTCTAATTACGTGACCTTGTTATAGACAGCACAGAACATAGAATACAACGGATCCATCTGCAGTGCCGCCACACTCATTACGTGCTCACGGTGCTCCGGCATCAGTTCCAAGGTAGTTATGAAACATGACCTTTCAGCTTGTGTGCGTAAATTCATCTGGAGGTCTGAACATCATAATTTCTCAAATGACCTACATGCACATTAAAATAGTCTCATTAGCTTAGTTTCAGTGTGTGAAACTTCCACAACAACAGCCTGTGTATCCGCATAGTCTCAGTAACTGCTTTGGTTGCTCAATGGTCTTTCAGGCCTAAGTAAAGGGCCCATCTGATGTAGTCTGTACACAATACCAAAGGTTTAAGAGATACAATTCACTCCCCAGTACAGTCCATGGAAATTAAATGAGCTCATTTTGAATTCAACTTTTTTGAGATATCACAAAAGCCAGTCCATGTCTATTTATCTATATTACAACTATATTTATATATACATAATGTACTTTCATTTATTCATGAACTGTATTTTGAACGAGGCGGCCCATAAAACCAGAAGTAATTCTTACATACACCAGCCTTAAAGACACAGTACTAGTCTGTTGTAAGACATGAAGAAAGATGATAATGTAAAAAAAAAATGATAATGTAAAACAAATTAGTGGAGAGTATTATGGTGCATAAATCCATAAAACCACACAACTGTTACAAGTGGACCTCAGGTAAGAAAAAGTACACAAAAAATGTAGGATAAAATCCCTATAAGAAATTGTACATACAGTATGTCAAACTGACATACGTTTTTAAGGTTAAGGCTTTTTGTTTCATTGAAAATCAGCATGAAAGGCTTGAGGCCGTCATGTCTACTGGTTGTAGTTCATAAACAAATATCTATCTAACTATTTGCATATTCCTAGTAATTTTGGCATGTTCTTTAAAACAATGGTACTATTGAACTCTGGTACTATGGTCTTTTGGTTGCCCTACACATCTTATTCAACATTTCCAAGCCCAAAAAGCACAGCAAAATTGATCACCAATGTGGGACACATGTTCAATATCAGAGAAAGAAATGTTTATTAGAGTCATTTACTGTATCATTTATCAGCAACAAATATTTAAACATTGGTCCCTCCAGTTCCTGTTCTTATGTTTGTTATAGAATTTATTACAGTAAATGAGGCCTACCTTTGGCCTGTTCTGTTTCTATAAGGTGGGCATGGTTTGTTAAACTTGGATGGCCGCCTTGTCCACACACAGCAAAGTGCAGGCAAGAGAAATGTCAGATTTCACAAGCAAATAATAGCTTGAAAAAGTCACTTTGGGGAGGTGAGCCAAGTTCCACAGGAGGAGGCATGTTTATTGGTGGGGTTGCTCATAGGTCTTATACTGCCTGTTTCAGGCGGGTAATTAAATGCAGATAGTCTTAACCATTATGTTTTTTTATTATTCTTGATAGCAAATATGAACACAATCTTAATCACTTTATTATAAATGGTCCTTTTTGTGGTTCATTTGCACCCTTTTTGGTTCATTTACACTTTTGTAGAACTGCATGTCACTGAATAAAAGGTAAAACAGTTTTTATTTCTGAATCACATGCAATGTGCTGGTTACAGGGACATGAGGGTCTATGTTGTGGTCCCTGGGTGGTCAGGAGAAAGTATTAAAACCCGTTTTGTTATGTAGTGGAATTCCATCAGCCCCCCGGAACTCTGCAGCGATATCATCAAAAGTACGTCCCTTTGTTTCTGGGAGGCGAAACATTGTATAGATGAATGCTATCAAGGCCATGCACATGAAGATGAGGTAGACATAGGCGCCACACAGTTTCTGCAAAGGAGAACACAAATTCAGGAGAGAAGTTAATACAGTCATGTCACTAAATTTAGCCACTGTCAGATCACACAAAGCTTTGGTCCAACAATGGTCAATATAAAACAGAAAATTAGAACAGTCGTTTCATCATAGGTAGTTGATTTGTGTCCTTTACTCCCTTTAATGGACTGCTGGTCACACAAAATGTACACTGTAGGATATTTCCATGATCAATGCTGGTTTCATTAGGTTCATTAAGTTGAAATGAAACATGCACTTTAAAATATGCCATATCAACTTTAAAAAGCCTTTATTCAGCTCAAATAAATTCTTTAAATAAACAATGTAAATCAAAGTCTCAGTTTAGATGAACAAAAGTAATCAATTCAAACCTCAAAAACACTGCAAATCAACGTTTGCCCTCCTTCATTTTACACAGTGTATACCACATGTACATGCAGTATGGATGAGAAGCTCTCAGACCTGCCTGTGTTCAAAAAGAGGAACATACCAGTAATGGTGGGAAAAGCAGGGCCAGCAGAAACTTTCCTCCCCAGTTAAGCATGCTGGTGAAGGCCATGGCAATGGGACGGGCTGGCTGGTCAAAGAGCTCAGCACCAATGAACCAAGAGATAGGGCCTGGTCCTACCTCATATGCAGCAATCAAGAAAAAGATCACCATCACCTGAATGCTGCGGATGTCTGGGGCTATGTCCTGAGAAGACACAGAGCAGATGGTAAAGTGGGATGATAAATAAGCTCTATCTACTTTCTGAGTGTTTTCCAAAGCAAAAGTATTCATCTCACCAGCATGGAATCTGTGACGGTCATAAGCAAATTACAAAGTGCTACTGACAGGAAGCCAGTGAGGAGCAGCTTTCTGCGCCCTGCTCTCTCCACCAGGAAGAACTTTGAGGAGAGGGGAAACAAACAAAATGTAATTATAAACACGTCAAAGCATAGCATGTTGCCAAATTGCTAGAAACCTTTGATAAAAGAAGACAATCTGGATAACATAAATGCAGATAAAGTAAGATAACACTGCCAGTAAGTAATGTAAGGTTCTTTTCAAACTTATATATACAGTTTTTTATATTATTCTGTTACATCGTATAGTTTATATTCTATTGGTTGTGCTGCTTCTATGTTGTTCGAATCTTATCAATCTGTGTCCCAGTCACACTTTGTTCTGCATGTAATGTTATAAGCACTCACAGCCACTATGGTAAATGCCACATTGATGGCTCCCACTCCCAGCGTCAAATATGTTGCTTCTTCAAATTTGGCCTTGACGAACATTTTAGTTGAATAATTTATGATCTGGAAGAGAAATAAGAGACATGGGAAAGTGTATCACAGGCACCCTCACTGTTATATCAAGCCTTGGGGGAAGAAACCTCTCTAAAAAACCTAATATTTTCTCTATGATAGAGATGGATTTAAATAATGGAATTCAAAAACCAGACCCTGAATGGTGCACCTGGACTTCATGATAAGAATTCAATGAGAACTAATATCAATGTTTTTAGCAGTTTAAACAGTGTTCTTTTTTGCAACCAAATTTCTGGCTATATGTTACAGAAAAACCCTCCGGCAAAGGCAAACTATTGATCAGTGGTCACGAGTTCCAGGCCCTGGAGATTCACACTGTTGTCTAGTTGTAGTTCCAACAACAATCTGCCACATTTGCTACTGCTAATTCACTTCACAAGTCCTAGATTGGCTGGATCACATGCATTAGTGTGACTTGTAAGTCTGGCCTTTATTTTGGCTTTTAGCTATTTGTATGTCTGTGCAAGGCGGTTGCCTTGTGTATCCTGCATTTGTTTAAACATCTCTGGAAGACGCAATACCAACATAAACAGTGGAGGCAGTAAAACCACGGTGTGACACAATGTCAACAGCAGACTGAACAAACCTTTCTGCTTCCTGTTCCTGCCATATTCTAGTGATAAACAGTAATATGGTCTTTCAGCTTTTATGTTTATTGCTAACCTCATAATATGATATTCCTGTGCTGGCAGGGGATGTTTTAGCTCTGACCTACCCCGTAATGGACATAACTTTGAATTCATCCCCTTCCAGGCATCACCAAAGAAAGTAGGAGTGCTGGGGGTGCTGCACTACTCCATGTTGGTGCAGCAACATCCCAGATAGGATGTTTCACTGCTGACAAAATAATTACCTCTACAGCTCCCCCAACAAAATGATTACTCCTACCCTCCATCTACACACACTGACAAAACTGTTCAGCATCCCCTGTATGACATTGTTTCTATGGCTGTGCATACACATTGTAACTGAACTGGAAATTATATCTCCAGACGGAACAGGTTTGGTGTCCACTGCTGTAGAGGTACATAGTGATGGCAAAAGAGCTTTCTGAAACACTAACATTCAGAAAATGATTCATTGCTCAAATTATTTTGTGTAAGAGACAAAAACACACATGGTGGACAAAAGCTAGAAATCTACTCTCCCTGTAGGATGCTGCTGCAGGGTTTTAGGCTAAATATGTCCCTTCTATTTTTTCAACATATCATTTGTTTAAAAGGCGGTTAAAGTAATTAGTAATATAAATCATTGTTTTGCTGTGGTAATTGATAAAAAATGCACTGAAAAAATTTTGGCTGATATTAACGGCTTTTCAAGTTAAATGAGGATTAATTTTGAATCAATCCATTATGGGAATACTAACCGCATTAAATCCAGACAGCTGGCTGCCCAAGTTTATTATTAGAACAAGTATTATAGGTTGTCTGTAACGCCGCCTAATGAAGAATTCTCCAACAGTCACCCTGGCCTCAGTGTGGGATGCTTCTTCTCTCATCTCCTCCATTTCCTCCATCACCTTGTCAGGGTCTCTTCTCAGCTTCCTCAAGGCTGAAAATGTGCAAATGAAGCAATAGCTGGTGTGAATGCTTCAAGTGACCATGATCAGATTTATTTGGGACAATATGTCTGAAACTGTGACCTTCTACATCTCCGACCCACCAGCCTCTGCTTCTTTCTCTTTGCTACGGTTGATGAAGAGGTACCTTGGACTCTCAGGGCAGAAAGGCAAGGTCAGGTATTGAAGGAGGGCTGGGATGAGGGACAGAGAGAGCATGAATGCCCAATACTTTTCTGTGCCAAGCATTGACTCTAAGCCCACCACCTGAAACACACACCAACAACAGCTGAATGCTGAGGCTAGCATTGATGAGAGCTAGTGGTTAATTACCTTGATATTAAAAGCTGAACAATAGATCAACAGAATATGTGTCTCACCATGCCCAGAAGTATGCCAGAGGCAAAAGAAACCTGGTTGAGAGTTGCAAAGGCACCACGGAGGTTGAGCGGTGAGACACCCTGGATATACAGGGGGTTCAGACTCATCACCAGCCCACAGAACAGGCCAAAAATCAGACGGCCCACAATGAGAACTTCAAAGGACTCAGCTGTCTTGCTGATAAACATCAGACAGGCAGCCGCTATAGACAACACATTTGCTATTAGAATGGAGTTCCTCCTACAGGAGGAAAAAGAGGAATGCAAAGAATATCATAAACAACACAAACATTCCTAAAGCATAACAGATATAGTACACTGTTTATGTTATCTATATTTACATTTTGCGTGCATTTCATTAAGACTTGGTCCAAATTATATTAAATGAACTACTGTTACAATTTAGAATATTTATTGTTAAATATTTATGTTATCTAGATAATCATTTCTCACCTCCCATAGGAATCAGCAAGGCCTTTGACGCCCAGTGACCCCAAAAGAGCTCCAAAGTCCTTTATACTGACTGAGAGAGACCACAGAAAGGTGAGACTGTGGTCTGGCATGGATTCATTATTTCTTGATTTCCATGTTGTGTTGAAAAATTGCTCAATGATCTGCATGAAGAAAGACACATATACATGTCAAAGGAAAAGAGGTGGTTAGTGAAAACAGCTTAAAAACTTGCCTGCAGAATTCAGCAGCACATGTATGTTTTATTTATTATTTTAGCTCACAATAGGGAATGTTGTGTCATTACCCACATCCACAAACCTGCACTGTCCTAATGAAGAACTAGCTACATTTTGAGAGAAATTTTGAGAATGTGTTTACAGAAAATATTTGGGATGACTATTGACAACTAGTGTTTGTTGGCTTTAGGGACATCTAGGGTAAGTGGAACATTTGTAAATTAGATTTTCTTTGCCAAACTGTTTGTTAAAAAATAATTTGTTCCTTAGCAAAAACATACAAATTGTGCAGTAACAGTTGCAGAAAATGTCAAATCTAATATTGTTCCCTGTTAGCTCATGTTCAGTTAGAAAATCTACAAAATATAATGACCAGAGATGTTCAAACTTTTGCACACATCTGCATCTGTTCTTTAGGTCTGATCTTTATAGCAGACTAATGGATTTCTGTAATGTATTTATGTAATATACAGTATGGGTTATGCTGGTCCTCCACCTCTGAAATCTTATCCAAACATTCACTTGATGTGGTCTGTTCTTGTATTTTAAAATAGTGCCTCTTTTATTAACATTCTACATACGTTGCTGGAAATGTTGTTACAGTGTCAGGTTTTAAGAGCAGACCACTGAGGATGAATATTGTTAGATGCCATTTGCCTTCCAAACCCAATACATTTAAAAAAGCTACTTTGTGCAGCTACATTTCACCAACCTAACAGACATGACTAATAACTGGGAAGTCATCCTGATGGGTTTGGAATAGAGCATGAAGTGGAGAGAGCTGTGCAGTATCCACACAGACAGCTGATAAATCAACACAGTCCAGACATTGTAGGTACCTGTCTGTAAATATGAAGGCTTCCAAAACCATGAAGGTCAAACAGAAATGTTTCATAGCTTTGTGAAGTTTACCCAGTGGTTCAGGAGGGCAGTGAGATGCGCATGTTGGAGGGGGGTGGCATGTTACCAGTGAGTGTCACTCACTCTGGCTGGAGAGTTGACATTGCCGGTGTGATATCCAATCTGCAGGGAGCCGAACACTGCTGCCACCACGGAGGTCAGCAGCGTCGCAGTCAGCTGACTCTGAGCACAGGTACATGTAATAAATTCAGTAAGCCATAATCAAACATGAGCAGACTTGTGTTTGTTCTTGAGAAGTAAACATTTCTCCTCAGGCATTTCTTATAATTTAACCCCTTAAAGGCTCAGGAATAGCCAGCTTTAACTTGGCATCTGCCATATAGGCTCTGAATAACATGCATTATGTAATTTTTCCCAACCTCACTCCTAGAGGTGCTCTTGTCCTTCACATTTTAGTATTTTCATTACTCTTGCAGAACCAAAAAAGATTCATTGACTAGTTGGATCAGGTCCACTGGGACCATATCACAAATATGGAGACCAGTGGGGCCTTCAGGACTAAAGTTTAGAAACACAGCCAAAGGCAATATAAATGGGTATTTAAAGGTTGATAAGCTCTATCAAAATGTCTTAAATGTATACTATATTCAGCTATATACAAATCTCATTTATTCTCCATCATTGCTTGTCTAATTTATTCACCACTGATATTCAAACACAATTACATCTATATTTCTTTGGCAAGTAAATAACTTTTATATTAACAGTACAAACAAAGAGACACTAACCTCCTTGACCGCCATCCGCCTCCAGACAAGCTCTCACTCCCTGAGGAGTTAAAAAAAAGGAGGAGTTAATTTTCTCGGCTCTTTGTTTAAGATCTTGTCTTTCCAGCTTTAGCTTCTTAAAGTGGCAAATCACACTAATATTCAAACGGGTTGCCTATGGCATATTAGGTCTGGAATCTTCATTATTGATTTAATGGTAATTAGAACTTCACTCATTAATACATCCTGGCATCATTTTTAATTCTTGTACAGACTGACTAGTGCATGCACTTTTCAGAAAATAAAGGCTTATAAATGGTTCTCAGTTTAGATTTCTCAGTTTAGATGCATGAGAATTAGATATTCAATTACAACAGAACAAAAGTTATTTAAAGTTCTTCAAAAATTCTGTAAAAGTCTTTAGATATTCTTTTGGACATTTCTGTTAAAGTTATTTATTCCTGCACATCTCAGTTCAGGCGCATGTCCCTGAGCCCTGGAATTGCTTGAATGATCTTTATCTTACCTTACCTGTATATAGGAGTGAGGCGTGAATACTAAGGTCACCAAATCTGCACAGAATCAGCCTGTGCAGCATCCAGATGTGCTCTGTCTTTCTTGGCACTTCTTAGAACTTCACTGTTCAGGTCTTTCATTTCCTTTCCCACTCATGACCCTCGCACGCTCCCCTCTGCCTGTATCTCTCCGGTAAGCTGTCACTCTCTCACACCTACCCAGGACCACGCGGCTATCTCTGGGACCCCATGTGATCCGTGATGAAGTCGCACCGGCCTGGTGAATTTGAGCCTGGTCTGAAAGAATGGCAGCGATGAACCCTCTGTGGGCAGGCTTGGGCTGTCATTTTTCCAGGAGTGTACACAGCAATGTGTTCACATGGAACTGAACTTGATTTTAAAAAATGTAATTAACTAATAAATCTAACACAAGAAATGCTGAAGATCATTAACAATACATTTTCATGACAGATATTTAAAGGGATGATCCTTAGGGCATGTTTAATAATTTGTTATAGGGAGTATTGCATAGGTGTTTGTGTGTGTGTGTGTGTGTGTGTGATAGAGAAAGAGAGAGAGACAGAGTGAGTGAGAGAGAGAGAGAGAGAGAGTGAGAGAGAGAGAGAGAGAGAGAGAGAGAGAGAGAGAGAAATAGTTACTGTGTGGTGCATTTTACATATACATGTCAAAATTCACAGTAATTGGGGTTAAAGTGATTCCTTTGAGCAACGTGAGCTGAACATCCTTGCTTAGGGCTGAGGAAGTGTGCAGGTGCAAGAGAGAGGGGGAGAGAGAGAGAGAGGGAGGGGGGAGAGAGAGAGAGAGAGGGAAGGGGGAGAGAGAGAGAGAGAGAGAAATAGAAAGCGAGAGACAGAGAGGCTGAGAGAGATAGTGAGTGGGAGAGTCTGTCTGTGACCTTGTTGACCTCCCATATGACTGCTATACCGACTACAAATATGTTTAAATTCATATCTGTGTGTTTACATAAATCCTCAACATCTTATTATATAATCAGTACATAATTATATTTTATTTTATCATCATCATTCTTATTATATCATCATAGTATCGTCATTATATATTACTATTATTATTATTATTTTTTGTCTTATCTATACAAGCTGCAGGCTTGTTGAATACCATGCCCTGCTCTCTGTGGCTGTCTCCTAATACTTTCCAAACATCCAGTCCTCATACAGCAGGGGACCAAAAATAACGTCATCCTAAAGTGTTAAGTGATTAAAATTGTCTGGTGATGATGTATTCCCAGACAGGGTTTCTTTGAGGTTTATATTTTTATCCCTCTGTTGCTCATTCAATCAATCCCACTAAAATATCTATGGTTATATGTCACAGCATGATGTCCCAGTACAGAAGTGGTACAGAAACCTTACAAAGATTGATTCAGCTATAGGACCCTACAAGCATAAGAGGTTAAACTAGAGACAACAACCACAGTCTCAACTGAATCAGTGACTTTTCCTCATAAAGCGTCTGAATCACTCAACCCGTCCGTGAGACTGGGATGTTTAAACATGTTTACACATGTTGATTCTCTAATATGTTTTATTTATCTGAGCTAAAGATGTTTTGGAAGGTTTTCGTGCAAGGCAGGCCCAAGAGTGTAAAATGTGGAGGGTACATGCCCGACTAATGAACCTGAGTGCAGAAGCATTCCGATGTGCAGACCACATCACATGTGGGCTGAGAAACCACTACAGTAAAAGCTGACTTAAAAACAATAAAACTAAAGTGTCCTGCATTTACCCTCAGAGTTCCCAATAATCCCCCCTGCATCCATCCAGCTGACTTCACACACAAAAAATGACTGATTGCATATGCTCTCTCTCTTTTTCTCTCTCTCTCTCTCTCTCTCTCTCTCTCTCAGAATGACTGCTATGGTTGAGAAGCGACAGTATAATGAGAGAATTTGGACAGTATTGTATGTGTAACCCTTATTCACAGTATTCAGAGTAGACATAAAATGCAATTTCAGTCTGTTTTGAAGGTTTTTAAGCAAAAAAATCATGTTTTATTTAAATTCAGAATCAGAAAACTTTAAAATTAAAAAATAAATAAAATAATAAAAGTCAAATAAAATATATTTTTATTGAATATACTACATATAGTATATATAAAAGTAAAATACTATGAAATGATCTGAAAAATATTACAAACACAAAATACTGTGGAACTGTTGTCTATACTGAGTTTATTATATAAGAGTAGTAGTAATAGTAGTATTACAGTATAATAGTGTGTGTGTATATATATATATATATACACACACACACACACACACTAAAACACAAGGTGGTGGTACTAAAACATAATATGGTGGTCGTTATATCACGATAGAAAAATACATATTAAAGAATGTAATTACAATGAAAGAAATTATAATACATTTTTTAAAAATAGCAATAATGAAATGATGTTTTAGGACACGGCTTGTTTTACTGTCCTGATGCCAGTAGAGGGCTCACTTCCACACCTAACCATAAAAGTTAAAACCATAAGAGTTATTTGTTCAAAAGCAGCCCTGACTTTTTTAAATTCCTGTGTAAAAAATACCAGTAATCATTATCCTCATGCAGTTTCAATAGACCATGAATATAATAGCATTTATTGCTTTGTCTGAACACGAAAACAGTAAATCAGCCATTTACAAAATTTTATTTAAACCCTATTTTGACTCTGTAATAACACGCATAACACACTGAATGAGACTGATCTAATGTCTTGTTAAAAAAAAAAAAAGCAAAGCACATGGACGAGAAAGTCTGGCTTCATCCTCAAAAATGGTTTTACCTCTGAAATTAGCAATAAGAAATGTAGGGGAAGGAAAACTGGCAGACATGCTTTTATAACTGGCAGACATGGAAAAAGGCTGGAGTTCAGAGTCAATCAAAACACAATCAGCACTAATCCAAAATATAATAGAAAACAGACGTTCCAGGACCAATCCTTACAGTGAGTAAGAGCTCGCATTTAAACCTCAACCTTTGTTTTACTGGTAAATCGTATACACAAATAAATACACACACACACACACACGGAGG
>JBBPCY010000001.1:45475755-45486958 GCA_037974405.1 Brachyalestes nurse
GTCGCACGCAGGTCTCCCGTAGATGACGTCACGCGTGCGCCTGTCAGACAGACATCTGCCTGCCGCTGACAGGTTACAGTGAACTTGATTTTATTAGTAATGCAACGTTACTTGAATTGTAACGGTAGTCTAATTACCCATTTTAAAATTATAACGCGTTAAATTACTACGTTACTAAAAAAAGAATCAAATTACAGTAACGCGTTACTGCCCAACACTGCTCATAGGTAATGGAAAGATTGTATCTTTCTTCTCTTTTATCAACCTATCACTTTTATTCTAATTTATAACTATTTACTCTTTTGTGGCATGTACAAAGCAATGAAATGTTTCATTAGCGTCCCACTGTTAGCTGCTTTGGACACAGATACAGTGATGTCAGATGTCATGGGAATTCACCTCACTGATTTCACCAGTGGGCAAAGATTCACACCAAGGCTTTTCATTGACTGCATTCAACAGTCTATAAGACTGTGCAGTGATCAATGCATAGCCTGCAACTATATGGACTAAGACACTATTGAGTAGTAGGGTAGTAGGGCAAGATATTAGCAGGGTCAGATATTATTACCAAATGCAGCGATATGTAGTCTCAAAATGCTTGGTATATCAGGCTTTACCTAGCTTTGCTGTTTTAATGTTAATATTGCTAGGGCATATTAGTTGAAAACATGAAAACGTTCTTTGTACACTGCTATTCAGAAAGCCGTATGCAGGTTTAGTGGCATTCTGGTTAATATAAAATGAACATGAAACAGGGGCATAAAAATCATGATTTGAAAAAGTGCAATAAGAGTATACAGGTTGAAGGACACATTTAGGCAGATACACATGCAGGGTTACATTTATTTATAAACAGAAACATTAAAACACCTATCAAAATGACACTAGAAGCAAGATATTACACAACATACCATATGTTAAGGTAATGGTGGATCGACAAGAATGAAGACAAACACAGGGTAATATATACAGATGCATAAACATGGAAAAGCTGGGAATAGACAGGGCAGGACGGGACAGAGCCAGGGACGTGGACCAAAGCAGAGAGCAAGCAGGGTGTGACAGAGAATCTAAATAAATAGAACACGTGTTACATATAAACAAAGATAAGACAAGACAGAAAGGTGCGAAACAGATTTGGGAAAGACAGATGTGGAACCAAAGGGGCAAAACTGTCACAAAAGGGAAATTCAGCTGTACTGGTTTTAGAATTTTAGAATATATTATAATCATATTCAACAAATTAACTGATTTTTTTGGCCTAAATAAAACATTTAGTCAATTTTCAAATATAAAATTGTTGTCTACATTCCACAACTATGTAAACATTTCAGAAATTCCCTTCAGAAACTGTATTTTAAGGCTAATTTTGAATCAAAACAAAATAATAGATAATTTGTGATAATGAAGCATTGAATAATTTCCTACAGAACCATAAATAAATAGTCAGAGATTTACACCTCTTGTATAAAGTGGCGGTGGCAATGTGAAAAATAAGAAAAACTTGTAAAAGAATGTAATGGAGGCGTGTCCTGTGGATCAGCAGCTCAGTTCGAGCTTTCTGCTCTGAATCTTTCATAACATTTCTGCCTCTGTGGATGATTTGAATCAAAACACATGATAAATATTTTAGTGAGACAGTTTAGTCCCTGGACAGATCACAGGGTTTGGCTTGTGATTACAGACAGCACAATCTGCTGGTTGATCACGTCAGTCTCCATCAGCATCAAAGAAGGCACCCTCCACACTTCGCCTGTCTGGAGTGGGCTTCTGAAAGGCAGACAGTGCTGAAAGCCTGTGTGTATGTGTGTGTGCATCTTTAGAGTTCCTCTTGCTGCTAGGCTGCGCTGGGCTAGGTGCTGAACCAGCGCAAGCCCCGGGAGATTCATCACACAAAGAGGTCCATGTCAGCCTCCTTTGGCCCCCCACATATCCAGCCTGCACCAACAGAACAGCTCCCCATTCTCTGCTTCTCCATCAAGCCAGCAGCACACTTCATCTCCCCGCCCTGAAGGACAAGGGTTTAATAACACAACTGAGGGGTGGTGGCCCACAATATAGTGCCCCTGATTATATGGACTTTAAAGGTGCTGACAAACTGAACAGCTCATACACACACATGCTCCTTCTCTGACACAAATGCACACTGGGCTAATGTATTGAAAACATGGCACAGGAGAATGCAAGAGAATAAACCTGCCCCAGTGAGCATTTTTCAAGTTTCAAGATATCACTGCCGTGACAAAAAATATTATATTAAAATATTATTAACCCCTATGGGCTATCAATTCCTTACTGACTTACATGTAACTTACACAGTAATTTTGTGTTGCTAGCTGAAAGATCTTTCTGTTGATTTCACCGGAAGAGGCCTGGTTTGATGCTATTACATGTGTCCTGTGTGTTTGTCTTTTGAAAAAATGAAGAAGCCTGAAAACAAAACAAAACAACGCAATTTTTGCATTTGAAATAACTGCAAACCCAACTGGCCAACAGAAAATAAAAAATATATGAGTGAATGAATGAAAGTGAAGTTGCATATAGCAAATTGGCCAAGTAATTATGTCAGTGAAGGCAAAAACTTTAGCTCACTTCACTGTCTTGTCTAATTTTGCTTTGAGGCCTTCAATGTCTTTGAGGCATTCAGTGTATTCAAGCCTCACTGATAAGCGTGGTGCTGTGTTTCTCTTACGTTTATCAGTGCTGGCATGTTTAAAATGATCTGAATGATGTGCATGTTTTACAGCAGGTATTTAAAATTTACAAAACAACAAATAGTTTTCACAAGCAGCATCAGACCTATTAATAATAAGAGTGTATTTAGTAGTAGGTCTCTTTTTTAAAGGATAATGGGCAAAGTGTTCTAACTGTACATGTAGTCAATAGTCAGTTATGACACTACTTTTGCTTAGCAAGAGAAAAAACTCACAAGTGGGAGCAATGTCTTAAATTTAAAATGTTAGTCCTAAAATTGACTAACAATAAATGTGCAATTTAAAGGGTTAATTGCAGCGATTGGGTCTGAAAGGTCTTACTGTACTTATTGTAGTTATTGTGTGATATCAAGGTATCACAGTTTGTTGTCCGTATCAGTGACGATTCCACTAATAAAGTTTCATAATGTGACAGACAATTCTGGACATTTTATAGAGACTGATAAGTTGGCAGTCATCACCTGCACATTATATGGTAGCATAAAAAAGCTGAGCTAATATGCCCAGTTTTAGCACACTAGTACACAACATAGCACCAAAAAGCCTTTCTATGAAGAGAAATTATGTTTTACATTTTTATATTATTATATAAGTGTTTATTTCCTTGAAAGCAGTATCAGTCATAAGGCATGCGTGCGTTCAAACTTAACTAACAATATATTATATATACAGTGTGTATGTTCTTGCCTGACCTTTATAGACCAATTTCAAGTAATATATTCTCTTTTGCCTGACCTTTATTTGTTTATTTGCATCTTGGTCTGGCACCTAGACCATGCTCGTACTGATGTTTGGAGAAGACTGTGATGTAAAGTAGTTCCAGTCTAACTGGCCGGCAGTTACGGATCTTCCAAGATCAAGGCGGTTGCCTCGGCAGTGGCACTCGTCGGAGCAGCTCCTGCAGATGAACATGACTCCATCTTACCCTGTTCTCACTTGGCTACATTGCAATTGTCTGGTTCACTAGAGCCTGTCGCCATGTGGGAAAGGTCTGCTCGTTGATGGACAGACACCCTTGTGCATCTGGCTGATTCACTCTGCTGCAATCCACAGATCCAAACGTGCACCGTTTATCTCAACGTATAACACCAGCCAGTGCTCATGGGCCAAGCCTGGGCCTTAATGCCCTAATCTCCACTCCCTGCTTCACTCCTGCTGCTGATGCCATGGAAGGAAATAGACTAAATTCATGGGAGATATTTCAGATGCTGCTCAGAGGAGCAAAGTTTTAGAGCTGCCCATATTTCTTTCTTTGAGTGGGAGAGGTCAAGCTGTGTGCAGATTTGAATCTGACTCACATAGCATTTTTAAGGAAAATTTTAGTTTTCAAATAAGTAACAACAACAATAATAATAATACTCTAAAGACAAAGATAAAATGATGGCTTTTTTTACTGGCTATTGCCATGGCAAGCAAGTTGGAGCTCTCTAGTAGCACTTTACTCTCCATCGCCCAACACAACCCAGAATTTTTATATTCAACACTTTCATGATTTTCGAATGATAATTAACGTATCAAGTAGTTTAGGATCTAAGTTACTATAGATGAGATGAGTAAGAGGGAAAAACTTTGAAATTAAGGCTGTCTGTTTAATGCAGATGATACTGACTAGTAAAGTATGTAAAACAGAACCTTTTTGTGGGTAATTTTTCAGTATCTATATGGTAGACCAAAAGAGATTTTAGAGGGCCCTTCAAGAAAGATTGTAAAGGGACTTTGGACCTTTTGCATCCTGTGTACCTGTGCGACTTAAAGCTCCCCCCTCTCTTTATTTACATCTCTGATTCTGTGTCCCTCTCCTCTTGCCTCCACATGGTGGTGTTCTGTTTTGTTAAAAGAAATAAGTGCACAAAAGCGTGATAAGAACTAAAAAATCTTTTTGTTCAATAAAAAACACACTCTGTAGCTATGTTATTAAACTCATGTATTTCTTTACAGAAACCTGATCCAGTTTTGAAAATTGTTCTGTGCAAGTTAAAATATCTAAATATATGTCTTTATATGTCTTTGCGAGTCATAAATGGGTACCTTCATGGCCTTTTCTAACTCCCGCATCCGCCATCTCTTGCCCCAGGGCGCGTGAACAAAGTCAGAGATTTTATGAGGTAACTCTCAGAGAGTGTTTTAGCTCCAGGCACTCTTTCAAATAGCTTGGAGCAATCAGGGTAAGTGAGCTAGCATAGCGGCGTGCCGTTCACCTGATGCGCTCTCTGGCTCAAAGTCCTGGCTGAACAGGGAGGACTCAGGTCGCATTCTAGCTAGTGCAGGTGGCCCCAGGCAAGGAGAGGCCTAGTGTTTTCAATCCATCCCTCTCACCCCTTCGGAGAAGACCCTGTGACGGTACCTGCTGTTTAAGGAGGCCGGGAAAGATGGCGGCACATTGTGCATCATGGCTTCAAAAAGGCACCCTGGAGAAAGAATCGTTTTAAGAATAGCTCGGGTTTAGAGGGCTATGTGAGAAAAGGTGTAGCAGAAACTACTGCTGCTACTGCTACTGCTACTGCTACTGCTACTGCTACTACTACTGCTACTACTACTACTACTACTGCTACTACTACTACTGCTACTACTACTACTACTACTACTACTACTACTGCTACTACTACTACTACTACTACTGCTACTACTACTACTACTACTACTGCTACTACTACTACTGCTACTACTACTAGTACTATTACTGCTACTGCCACTACTTCTACACCTAGTACTACTACTGCTACTACTTACTACACCTACTACTACTACTACGACTAAACCTACTATTACTATTACTGTTACTGCCACTACTTCTTCACCTACTACTACTAAACCTACACCTACTACTACTACTACTAAACCTACTATTACTCCTACTACTACTACTACTACTAAACCTACTATTACTATTACTGTTACTGCCACTACTTACTACACCTACTACTACTACTAATACTACACCTACGGCTACTACTAATACTGCTACTACTACTACAACTACAGATACTACTTCTACTGCTACTACTACACCTACTACTACTACTACACCTACAGCTACTAATACTAATACTACTACTAATACTACTACACCTACAACTACTATTACTACTAGTAGTACACCTACCACTATTTCTACTACTACTACTACTATTACTACTACTACTACTACTACTACTAATAATAATAATAATAATACAAGAAACCTGTAGTTTTCTTTTAATGTAGGCATATAACCTTAAATTTGTAAGCTAAAAATGGCTTAACTGAATTACTAGACTGAACACATTTCTTGTGTTTAACAATACAGATCAAATGACAACAATGACGAATTAATGGATGGATGGATGAATGAATGAAAGGAAGAATATCCTTTTCTACCTCTCGACCCATACATTGTTTCAACAACTTCGGAACACACACCCACACTCTCTCACATCTCTAAGCAGCTGCGTCATTATAAAATTCTTTTGAACTTCACACTGGAAGTCAAATGCCACATGTGTCAGCGCAAGACAGATGTACTGCAGCTGCATGTAAGCTCCCTTTTTTCATCCACCCACCCACCCATCTCCTTTAACCAGCCCACCTCCATCAACACCCTCAAACCCAGCTCTGACACTGCTAGCATCTTTTTCTGCAGATACAAAGCCAGCATCACTCAGCAAGGCTTTGCTCTAAGGGCTATATTACCACTTTTGCTTTTAACAGCTTCATTGTCAGCTTGTTTGAGCAAGACTGTTCTGTTAAGATGAGGCCTGTGTTCAAAAAGCAGTTGTTTTAACCTAGGAGAAAACATTTTTAGGTCAATATCTCAAAAATGACACATTATAAGGGTGTATTATACATTTTAAAGATTTTTATGTATTTTAAATCCCATGTTATAGACTGCAAACTCCAGGCTGACACATTTTTGGTTATCTATATAAAATGTAACTGTTTCTGTGGTAGGCATCCTCACTACAGATTTTAGTTCAGATTTCCTCTGATTCGATTGGAAAACTGGTTAGATATTAACCAGCTCTAAAGGTAGATGAATGGGTATCTTCATGCATTCTTTTCCTGTGACTTTGACAGTCATCTCAGTGCCTTCATGCTGATAGTTTGATTAGCTGTGATTACAGCCATTCTTACTCAAATGATTCGAAACGTAATGTTTAGAGTGTGATGGTTGCTCAGCCGCAGTCTGGAAGCACTTCAGGGGGCACACAGACCCACTGCTCCAGGTGGGGGTTGAAGAAAATGGAGGGCAGCTGTGCACAAAGGTGCAGCCGGCCAAACTCTGAGAATTTACCCACCTACAGCTCTAAACAATAAAATCCATATATGTTTCAATGTTTGAAGAGTGGCAGTGTGTATATCTGGAGGCCACATTATTACTATATATAGTAATAATCTGCACAACATGGTTTAATGTTCTGACTAATCAATATCTATTTGGAAATGGGGACCACTACAATAAAAGCAACTTGTATGATTATACCATATGTCATAACATGTAATTGAATGCACCAAAAGAGTAGGCTAGTTGTGATTTGTTGTGCTGTATTATGATGATGCCAGCAGCACACTAATGGGACATATAGGTAAAGTACCACACATTATACGCCAAGATAAGTGAACAAATATGTACAGAAACAGTGTAGAATAAACAGACAGACAAGAAGTTACATTAAAATGTGTATTTTCAACAGACAGTCAATTCAATAGTGATGAGCAGATGTTCAAACAAATTTATGATGAGAGCAAAATATTTTACTTACACACAAGTTTCTAAATGATGCTGATGCTGCGTTTAGGATTTGCCATTGATTGCTGTAAGACTGATGTAAAAGGAAAGACCAATAGCACATATGATACATATTTACAACTTGACTGTTTCAATTTTACTCTTCTTCCATGAGCCAAAGCATTGGCGTCCAAGGATATGTCCATAAACAAACAAATACACACATGGAAACCAACAACAAACACACAGTGACACACACACACACACACACACACACTCACACACACACATGCACAAACATAAACAATAACAAATCTCATCTTTCCTAAATCAGGAAGCTAATCACATCACTGTTGGGAGGAGGATTATTTCTGTGTTCTGGGAAAATTACCATCTGGGTTCTGGAAGATAAAATCACTTTGTTGCAGACAAGGTATTATTATTATTTTATTATTAGTATTAATAATAATAATAATAATAATAATAATAATAATAATTATAATAAATCCCATGTGTGCCAGTATGGATACATGGGCCATAAAACCATATTAGTCATTTAGTTCCACCAAAATAAAAAAATAAAAGTGGTTAAAAATAGAATTGGTTTGTAATTAATAATGGATTGGTAATCCTGCTCCCCTTCTTGCAGAGCTGATCTTGGGTAGTTGCTGGTTGAGGAGAAAACAGATAGGGGTTTAGACTTCTAGACTATTTGGGGTACCGTCCCATGGTACAAAAAATGAAATTGTACCCTCAAACATAAAACATGGTCCTGTAGGCCCATTTGTGTAGCTTTAAAGGTAGAGTTTTAAAGGTAGACTACATTCACTTTCCCAGTGGAAAGGTGCATATTTAAATACTTGTGTGCTTTACTGGAGACAAGGTTTAAGGTGTAGGGTGTCAATGCACCTTAAAAATACAATCATACTGGAATAAGGTACAATTATGTTCCAAATTAAGGTACTGATGATTTACACTGAAGGTTCCCACCCCAGTAACATGGTTTGCCCCTTGAAAAGTACATTTTCAGCCATCTCTGATGAGTTTCACTGATTCTAAAGCATCTCACTGTCTAAGCAAAAGCACTGTCTTACAACTTCATTACCATTATAGACATTCATTTTTTAACCACATTTCTGGACCTGCTTGCTACAAAAACAAAGAATGGTGATAAATAGCACTGTTACTTTGGGCTCTATAACTGATCAGTGTATTAATTTGTCATAAGGTACTGTATTAACATACGAATATAGTCACGTGCAAGTTTGTATGCACCTGGGAAAATTACATGTTCTGTTAATGGAAGTATAAGCACACGTCATTTACAGTAAACACATTTCTGCACATTTAAATGCACAGTTACTGTTTATTTGCTGAATTTAGGGAAAAAAAACTAAAATGTTGCCTGTGCAAAAGTTATGGCACATTTTTAAATAAGTTCAGCAAATGAATAGAAATTGTGCACTGGCATTTGAAGACAATTTGCATATTTAAGTCTGTTAACAGGGTGTGTACAACTAATGTGATGGAGGGAGGTCCAACTTTTGCACTTGACTGAGGATTTCAGGCTTTACTGTGCCTACATTCCAGGAAAGAAACAAAAGGAACAAAAAATAAACAATAAGCAATGTCTCCTCTGATATGTTACATTATTTCTTCATCTTAGGGAAAATGATTGAACGGCACATAATGGAAAACAATGCATGTATGAAATACATAAAGCTAAAGAAATATTGGGAAAATGTTTGTGATATACTGTGTGTACCAGTGCCGGATTTGATATGGGGGTTAGGCCGGGTACCAAACCAAGTGTTCACCCAGAGTACCATACAGGCTAGAACCGTAACTGGTGTTCACATCTGAATCTATAATTACCGAAAGAACTTGTATGTTGCATGTTATGAATAAGTATACTGAGTAATGATCAGGTTATGCTTACTTTAATCTAGTCATGCTACCAACATAAAAATGACATCACATTACAAACTGGCCGGGTGGATCTATTACAGAAAAGCTGTGGGAAACCAACCAAGCAACCAACTCTTGGACTCTAATTTCAACAGACTACATGGAATGTTAATTTCTATTGATTTGTTACATAATTTGTATGGTGTAATACTGACTAGATCTTGCAGTGAGTTTAGTTATCTTTAATACACTTGATAATAAAAGAAGTTTCGTGTTTTATAGCAGGTAGTCAGTCACATGTACGAGTGCCACATTCTTATTCTTAAAAAAAAAAAAAACTTGTCGGACGTCATACTCATAAAATGTTTACAACACAACTACAGACAGAGAAAATGTCTACCAATGGGAAGAGAAAGTGCAAATATTTTGGCTCCATGTATCATTTCATCATTTTCTTCAGGAACCTCTTTTTTCCTTATCCTTTTATATTTCTTTTTTGCTTCAAAATTCGGTGTGTTCAAGTCGAGAGCAGATGCCTCCCCTCTGCACCCCCTGCTCTTGGCTCATCTTCTGGAAGCTTCTATCCTCACACCAGACGACCTACTGGGAACACACAAGGTAAGGAGATGGAGAAAAGGGTGCGTTCACTTCACTGGCCGGCCAACAGATGTGCTAACACATTCATTGCGTGACAAGACACCAGCATTCCTGAGCTCGCCATCTCTCATGCAAGAGAATACACACACGCAAATATGCACACACACACACACACACACACACACACACAAAATTGTTATCATACTAGACATGGACCATTATATATGTGTAAGGACTTACATGTACTAATGATATAGGCCAAATATGTACGAAGGCTGTCAAACCATAATAGTAAAGATTTTGTGCAGTTAATTATATTTTGCTTTTTAACTCAAATTTACCCTAAAAGAAAGATTTTTTTCTGTAAATGTGTTTATTACTTTCAGTAATTCAAATACATTTAAAATCAGCTTTTTATCACAGAAAGCTGAATGGTAAAATCAAGATTTCAAGAGTGTCCAGTTTTCATTGTATTAGGTCAATATAAAATGTCTTTGAGAATTTTAAACCATGTTAAAGGAAAGAAAATTTTTAATCACATTCTACCATTATCTGTAATTTGGCCACCCGTTTGTCCTGCCTCTGAATATCACAGTCCAATCAGCGTCAGTCATGTTCAGTGTAGTTCTGAGAGTGAGAGTGAATTGCAGAAACAGCAATTAGAGTAATATCTCCAGCTGTTAGCAAATAACTATGATGTTAAGTAGATGTGCTGGCTTGCAGTGCATTTATCTCTGGTTAATCTGTCTAGCTAACCATCACTTGGTCTCTCTGTGTCTTGCTTGCGCCTGAAGAAACTGTGAGTGAAATACAACTACACACATAGTTTAAGAACAATGAGTTTAAAACACTGACACAGACTTTCTAGTCTCTCAGTCAAGGGTCAAGTAAGAGAGCCCTTTAGCAGAATTTTGCTCCAAAAGACATCTGAAGGTGTTCTGTGGTACCTGGCACCAAAATGGAGAGTAAATCCTTTAAGTCCAGTAAGATGCGAGGCTGGACTTCATGGATCAGTCTAGTTTGTCCTGACCATCTCACAGATGGGGGTCAGCATGGGCACTCTGACTTGTCTGCAGCTGTTTGCAGCTTACAGAAGCTTGTGCAACCATTCTGCAGGATCATACCAGACAAGCTAACTTTCGCTCCCCCCACAACTCAGTGAGCCTTGGGCACCCATGCCCATGCCACTGGTTCACCAGTTGTCTTTTCTTGGACCACCTTTGGTGGGTACTAACCACTGTATCCAGAGAAAACCTCACATCACCTCCCCTTTTGG
>JBBPCY010000001.1:45487058-45534932 GCA_037974405.1 Brachyalestes nurse
TTTCTTGGGATTTAGAAATATTGTTAATTATGTACTGTTGAAATAAACATTACTATTACGTGTTTGTAAGATATGTATAATAAAATGCTTTTTATATTTTATAGTGATTTTACACTAAATATGAGGAGATTGAGGGAAGAGCAGGAGAGAGAAGATGCATCAGAATGTGAGGCAGCAACAGCAGAACATGAAGGTGAAGTAGGTAGTTAAGGCAAGAAAATCAAGCTGCCCAGGGTTCGGCGAGGCGCTGAGTTTGTCTCGCACCGGGGACGAAGGGTTTGTTTCACTAAAAATATTGACCAGGAGCCGCCATATATATATATATTGTCAGTATATAGTTATTATTGGTAATATGTAAAGTTATATTGTTAAACACTCCAACCTAACAGGGGCAGACCCAAACACCCTGGTTAGCTGTCAAGGTCTGAGTGCTCGGTTAGGGGCTCCTGAGCTGATAAGTGACTGACCATTGCGAAAGCAGTGAGGCAGATCACTATCTCTGTTGACCATTCAAGAATGAACTTCAAACAGGGGTCAGCAGGGTGCTTAAAAGAAAAGGCCAATGTGTATTGAAGTAGCGAATGTCAGAGAAAGTCACAATGTGAATTTTAAATGAGGGTCGATGTTTCATGCCAAAACTGCACATTTTTAAGGGTGGCAAGTAAAAGCTAACATCTTGACTGACGACTGAGTGCAAACTTGGGGTGGAACTAGACGATGTAGAGCCTTTTAAAATGAACATCTCCTGTAATGGAAGCTGTTTGTAATATGCTGTTTGGCCTTTGAATTTGGTCTCGTTTTGTGTTATCTCTTGTTTGGAGATTAGATAAAGCCTTTGAAGAGATGTCAGACTTTGCCCCTTGTCGCTACTTTTATTTGCTCTCAGTTTATATAGTGGCTTACACAGCTATAGCAGGGCTGGCTTTAGACTGACAAATTATCCTGCTCTCTCCTAATGAAGTCTGCTGAGCCAATGTGTCTGTCTGTCAGCATCTCATTGAGGCTGTATGATTGGGATTAGGCTTTCCAGTTACTGCTAATGAGGTTTTTTGATGTTGATTGTGAAGTGAGATGCTACATGAATGGCTTGGTATAGACAGACCCATTATTAATCCAGTCGTGCAGTTTTGGCAATCTTACATGCTTAATTTCCCAAATGTCTGCAATGGCTTATTCTACTTATGAGGCATAATTCTATGACACATGTCCCAAATTTGAGTTATGCTCAAGTACTAAGTCCCTCACTGAGTCAACAGGGTCGTCAATGATCCACCCTAGCTTGTCTAGCCTCAAGTCAAGCAACACATTCCCGGGCCATCGGTGCCAATCCACGTAGCCTCTGTTACACAGTTATTATTCAAGAACAAACAATATCCCTGCATTGCCCAGTGAAGGCCTCTAGTCTAGTGTGATAAGACTGGCACTTTGCTTATCATTGCTGCAGCTTGGCCTCGCTTCTGAACAGCAGTTGTGTTTTCTGCCAGTGCTTGGCCTTCAGTGGGCTGTGTGTCTGACTGAGCCCACCTAGATAATGTCAGGAACGTAATCAGGCCTGTTATTTTTATTCCAAATTCTGATTGGAATAAATTATTTCTAAACCCTATAGCTTGAGAAAATCTGAACCAACTACTGCCTGACAGACTTCCGCCTGAACCCGGCTACCACCTGACAGACTTCTGTCTAAACCCGGCTACCACCTGACAGACTTCTGTCTGAACCCGACTACCACCTGACAGACTTCTGTCTGAACCCGACTACCACCTGACAGAATTCTTTGTGAGCTTGACTACTGCCTGACTTAATTCTGTCTGAACACGACTACAGGCTGACCAAATTCTACCTAAATCTTACTGCAGGACAACAAAAGAAAGTTTGTACATGTCTGTAGCACAACAAAACATTGTCTGAACCTGACTGAACCTATCTACATTTGACCTTAACTGACAAAATTCTGCAAAATTCTGGCAAAATTCAGCATAAAGTGCAGTCTTATCTAAACCTGACTACAGCCTGACAAATTTCTATAATTGTTGTCTAATAATATCCTTTCCAAACTGGCCACTATCTGCTGGGAATCTGCTACTTTAAGTCACTTTGGAGAGACATGCAAGCCATCATCAGATCATCAATGCATAAAATAAAAAAGAGCCTAATAATTAGTTATGCAAAATATCCGAATAGTAAAATCCACTTTACTTAATGTATTCATCAATCAATGCCTTCAAACTGTAAATGTTAAACTTCATTCCCTTCATCTCAAATTAAAAAAGGAGTGGAGGAAAACTAAAGCAGGACAAAATGCAAGATATTTTACAAAATGTATTTAATCAGCTAAAATTAGATGGGCCTTTAGAAAGTCAAATTTTAACAGAAATTGAGTTTGTCAGGAACTGAACCAAATTGGACAAATATTTCAAGTTTTTTTCAAGAACTGGAGGCAAAAAAGAATGCCTTCCTCTCTGGCGGCTGCACAATTCCGCAAGCATGTTTGGCATTCCTTTGGTATTCCTCAAAGAGAAGAATCCTTTAATTAAGTTACTTGCCACTGACAAAGTAGCAGCCCCTGCAAGTACTAAATGTTGACAGGTTCACTGTCGGTGTATCAGCCTACATCACAAATGCCTGAATTATTAAGTACGCTGTCAAGCATGTTTCTACTTGTAGCTTCGCCAGCTATAATCATCATTGGTGAATCATATGCAAACCTGTATAACAGGTCTCTCACAGGCAGCCTGCACTGCATGGCAGAATACGAAGCGTGTCAAGTTCAGAAACGGACGGAAAATGTCCCCATGTGTGCAGTACGCACAGTTTACAGTACAAACATCTAGCCGGGCTTTGTATTTCCATAATGAAATGAGTCTTACCTGCCAGAAAACATAGGTGTCATGCAGCCCAGGAAAATCATGTGCTATTTTGGCATTAAGTGCTAACTGTTAACTGCCACTTCAGTAATGAATTGTAATGTAATGATGCTTCCAGAACCACAAGCCTTGTTCTGCTGGTGTAATGCCAAATAAGATTGTCTAGGGAACGATGCATGTGCACACAAGTGGATGTAGCCCAGGGCTGCACAATACAGGCAAAAGATGCTATTGCAATTATATCGCTGCATGTCCTGTGATACACCAAATCCCTAAAGCTGAACCTTGGAATGCGAAGCTTTTGATAGATGTGTCATATTTACCCTGAATTATGTGAATGCTTTGATTAGAGTGCAGAGACCTTCAGTGGGGCAGGTGCTCAAAAGGTAACATTATTTTGTTATCATATTTCTGGGCATTATGTCCAAAGGAGCGGGTGCTTGACCCCTAAAGACCCCTCAACCCACCCAAACATGTCAGAAAAAATCTGTAAGTGATTTGTGAAGGCTAAACAGCTGAAGTGGGGTCACTGCACACATGCACGTCCTTTTTCACACTTTGGTTTGACCCTTGATATCTGAGCCATTTCACAGTTACATTTATGGCATTTAGCAGACGCTTTTATCCAAAGCGACTTCCATTCCTCAACTACAGGGGACAGTCTCCCTGGAGCAACTTGGGGTCTTGCTCAGGACCCCAGTGGTGGTATACTGAAGGTAGGACTTGAACCCATGACCTCTTGGTCCAGAGGCAAGTATCCTAACCACTAGGTCACCACCACCACCAGTTCTTTAAACTTCTTTTCTTTCCCATATTTTTCCTATAGTATATATATGTATATATATATATATATTTGTGTGTGTGTGCATGTGTGTGTGAGCAGCAACTTTTTTGTATGGCCCGGTTACTAGGCATTACTTTTTTACTGGGAAGATCGTATAAAGAGTGTTGAGGTGATCCTGTTTACCCAGGGCAGAGGTCTCAAACTCTGGGTCTAGAGGGCCGGTGTCCAGCACAGTTTGATGGTTCTCCTCTTCAAACACATTCACTAAATCTGACAATTAACTGGTGAGGTGAACCAAGTGTTTTTGAGCAGGGAAATCACCAAAACATGCTGGACCACGGCCCTCTGGGACTGGAGTTTGGCACCCCTGACCTAGGGCCTTTGAAGTATTTAGGCTTTCAGGTAATTTGTGTCACTCAGATTTATATATTCCTCACCCCATAGTCAGTTTGTTCTACATGCAGGCATGTCCCTGCAACGACACTGGTCCTGTCTCAGCATGTTGGGCGAGGAAAGGAAAAGACAGTTGTTTTTATAACCTAACAATTACTTTACACATATTCCTAATATATCTGCAGGAGATACCATGCCTGAGACCTAACCTGAACCATGGAAGGAGGTGGTAAACCAAGAGCATGTACAGTCCTCCAACAAGGGGTTAAAACTAAAGTGGGGGTCTTTAGGGACTGGCTGAACTAGTCAATCATTTGCACATTAGAGGGGGATTTAAGCTTATTATTAGGGATTGCCTGAGCTGGTATAATGATAACTGTTGTACTCCGTATCAGTCATTTTACTGTTGGTACCATTTTAAAACAACTCATGGCTAAGGCCCGCTGTTCACTGTGGGATAACAGCAACATTATGCATGTATTACACTTCATGTAAATGCATGAGAAGCAACATCAGGTTTGTTCGATTATATATCGCAATAATCTTACAACGACACTAATCACACAAATGATGATCCATGGCTGAGAAAAGAGAACAGTGCGGATTGCCCATTCAGTCTTTTCTGCACATTAGCTATTTAAATATAAGGCAGGTCACTCGACATGTGAACTCAAGGTTGGCAAAGCCTACATCAACATCTTCTCTCTCTCTGAACTCCCTCCGAACCCTCTCTCACTTTCTTTCTCTCACTCGCACACACTGTTCATTCCAGCCACTCCCTGCTGGCTGCGTTTGTGCATCATAGCCGAGATTTTGGACCAAATTTCATTGCCAAAACTGTATGACAGTAAATGGGCCGTCATGGAGCATGCCACATTAACTCTCACCACGATCAAATAATTATTTCACAATTTGCGACAGTGCAAACCTGCCTTGGTCCAGAGCATGGGTGTTCTAAGGACTCTTATTGGCCTTCTTGCCTGGAGGTACCCGGTCATTAGTCAATACATGTGCGTCAGTGCATGAGCAAGCTTTTTGGTTGTAATTAAGTTTCATTACAACATTTTCTTTATCCATTTGTACCAATTTATAAATATAATGAGTTTTTGTAAAGAATAACAGCTGACGTATAATGCGAAACACATTTTCATTTCTCTAATAAAGATGGTGTTACTCATAATAATAACAATATTTCCTGAATGTCTGAAGAATACTCCCATCATAAAAAATAAATCTTTTAAAATTTATTGTAACTATATATCGGCTGACAAAATATTGTCCCCTGACGATGACTCATAATCTTTCCAGAACATAATTGCATTGTGTGTGCGCTTAGTGATATTGTTTATCCATAAGCTACAATTCAGAAGCAAGTGTGAGACACATGCAAGATCATTTGATTTGTATAATGTGCACATCTGAGGAATTCTGGTCTGTGCGTTGTTTCTATTTAGTTGCTGCTCCTCTCAGTCGGCACTAACCATGTGCTTTAGGTCCATGTGCTTGAGAGACGGCTCCGAGGCCAGCCTTAGGGAGAAAGCCCATGGTCTGCACTGGGGAAGAGAGCGGGTGTCTGACAGGTTGAACTGACACTGCATGTGCTCTGTGTCAGGGAACGGTCAGCCAATGCCACTTTGAGCAGACGACAGATACAGCGACTGTGGTAACAGCCAGATAGCATTCCTCATGCCTCAGCTGTTTGAGAGCTTCATCTCACTTTTTTCAAAGTCTGCTTTCACTACATTGCCTGCTGCTCTAATATGAAAAACCTAATTCCGTTTTTCTGTATTTTTCCCCTCCATGTGAAAATTGCCTGCTGCCCTTTACTTTGTGTGAACATTTCATGATGAATGGATCCACAGAAATGGTCCAAGATACTATCTTATTACCCTGATGTACAAAGCACACCCTGGGCTGGTTTCCCAATCATGGCTAAGCCAAATCTTTGAGTAAATGGCAATACCAGGTGTAGGTTTAGGCTTAATCTGGAGTCAGATTATCATTGAGACCATCGAAGTGTTCACATTGAATTTCCAAAATAATTGATATTGTACATGCTGAATTATTGGTGTGTGTGTGTGTGTGTGTGTGTGTGTCCTGGCAGGTTCTCGAGGTCGGATGAGCTGTCGCGCCACAGACGCTCTCACTCTGGAGTGAAGCCGTACCAGTGTCCTGTCTGTGAGAAGAAATTCGCCCGCAGCGATCACCTGTCCAAACACATCAAAGTCCATCGCTTTCCACGAAGCAGCAGGACGGCACGCTCTTCGTACTGACCCCACATTACCCCCCCAACACCAGGGGATTGGAAAGCCAGAGAGAGAGTAAGAGAGACAGATGAAGAGAAAGCACACAAGGGTGCTGCATGAGAGGAAACACTTACGCAAGTGATCAAGTAAGAAACGAAAAGAGAAAAGAAATGAGAGGGAGGAAACTGGCTGGGAAAAAAAGGAGGTGTGCAAGAGTCTGAGATGAAGAAAAATCTTTATTGTGGTACTGTGATAATTTATTGGATAAAAACAAAGAGGAACTGAAGAAGAGCATGAACAACTGTTACTTGACACATCGCCAACGATGTCCTAAGCTTCTTGTAGATTGTATTTTTCTAGGGGGTTCATGGTAGTTTTCTATTCAAGTTTTATGAACAAATGTTGCATTATGTTTTATGCAAAGTATGTTTTTTCTACATTGAGGTAAAAACTGTTGATGTCTATGCCTATCTTTGAAAGCATCAACATTCCTGTTCTATTACCATTATTGTAATGCCTCTTCTTTTGCCAAGGTGAGTCTAATCGTGTAGTTCTGCAAAACCAAAAAAAAAAGAAAGAAAGAAAGAAAACAGTACACAGATGAGTTCGTTTGAACTACTGATCATAGTCAGGACTGTGCCGTTATAAGCTATTAGCAAAAATACATGGAGCTAATCCACCCACCTTATAAAACTGTGATAAGCTTCAACTCCGTGTTCGAACGGGTTTGAAACATTCATTAGAGTCAGACCACGGAGTTAAATACAGCCAAACACGCACAGTGGTCATTGTCTGATGGCAAATACGTGAACCAGCTGGCCTTCTGATCAGTATTGAAGAAGTTATATTTTCATTATTTCAAAATTTATTTGTTTTATCACAATCATTTATTTTCTGTACTCCGTTTGTCTCTATATGTTTTCTTCTTTCTCCTGAAAACGAAGCTATTCAAATATCAAAAATGTGACTGTCGAGCCTTTTTGTTGGGTGTATCATTTTGGGGCCAAGGTACAGTGCCATGAAAGAGTATTAGAGTATTAAACTGATTTCCTCTATTTTTGCAGATTTGTCATGTGACCATGAGGAAACACAAAACATGTATTGGTGGAAAAAGTCCTGCAATACCTTTCACCCATGTGGAAAAAGTAATTGCCCTTTCAAAATAAATATTTGTGCTGCTTTTAGCAGCATCCCTTCTCAAACTGGAGATCAGTCTTCACATCACCATGGAGAAATTTAGGCTCACTCGTCTTTGCTTGTTTTAATGAAGCCACTTTGGGAGGCTTTTGAGGAAGTACTGCTCGTTCAAGGTCAAGCTCATTTCATCAGAACTTTACTAGGCCACTTCCAAGACCTTAATTTTGCCACTCAGAGGTGGACTTACTCATGGAGTAATGATTAGACACTCTCCCTTAGGACTTTATGGTTCCATGACATGTCACCCAGGCCCAGAAGCAGCAAGGCTTTCCCACACATGTTTAACTGCTGGTGTTGTGTTCTTATGGTTAAATGCATTTTTAGCTTTATGCCAGATGTAACAGGAACCTCATCAGTTCACACAGCATTATTCCAAAAGGCTTGGGGATCATCAAGGAGCTTGATGTCAAATATGCGACAAGCCTTTATGTTTCATTTGGTTTCCATTGGATTATGCCTGGGAATTCCTCAATGGATATCGTTTTTGCACAGTCCCTTTCTGATGATTCTAAACATTAAGGCTGACCTTGTCTGAGGTCTGCAGTTCCTTAGATGTTTGTCTGGTTCCTTTTGTGACTGCACTCTTGGAAAAATTTTGATTCTCACTGTTCAAAATTTAGAATGAGTCCCAGAGCCCTAGCCTTTCTAGTCACTTTCTTTCTCATGTCTGCCAGAATTTCTTTTGATTGTGGCCTAGTGTACTGCTTGTTGAGTTCTATAGCCTACTTCATATTGTTAGAAACTACCTCTGTAGATGATTCGGGGCAGTAATTACGCCTCAGTGTGTTTAGTCTAATGGATCCCAGTTCCCAGCTAAGTTTCAGTTAATTGGTTGATTGAGTGGGCAATTGCTTTTTCACATTGGTCTAGTTTGTGTTGGAGATTTAAATAAATGAAACTATAGTTTTAAAATTGTAATTACCCTGATGTACAAAGCACACCCTGGGCTGCTTTCCCAATCATGGCTAAGCCAAATGGCAATACCAGTTGTAGGTTTAAGCTTAATCTGTGTTTGTTTGAATTGTCTTTGTATTGTATTAAATTCACGTGAAGAGCGGAAGCATAAACGTGTGACAAATATATAAAAATATGAGAAATCAGGATTTTTTTATGGCACTGTATACTGAAGTTCAGGCACTTAAGTATGTAAAATGTTTGCAGTTGTTAGTACAGGATTGGAACTGTTTGCGTATTGTTCAGAAAGAAAGTGTGTAGAAAATGATCACTGTCGGTCAATAAGATTATCCTTTCTGTATGGAAGGTCTATGCATTTTGTCATTGAGCTCTTATATAACCATCTGAGCAGCCTTGCACTTGGAAATTTTTGCCGTCCATGGGACAACAATGCCTATTCACACTCACACGTATCAAAGATCCGACTGGAATGCTTCATCTCTGACCTTGGGTTCATCTCCGATCTCTGACTTTTCACTGTTGTGCCATAATGTGTTATTGTATCAAAGCTGGACAACAGAAAATGGACACATAAGGTGCTAATCTGTTCAACCTCAACCATAACCTGCTCCATATCTCCATGAGGAGAGCTTCTTCTGGACTTCTTCTGAACTATTCAGCCTTGAGAAATGTAGTCTGGAACACACCTGGAGAGTTTAAGCTGGACGCTCTCAATGGGAACTCCACTCATGGTCACAGCTGGACTAACGATATGATATGCTGACCATATCTACAAATGAGGAATGCGCAAAATGGCCAGCAAATGCTGCTGACACGAGAGCGTTTTGTTTTGAGCAAATCAATGTTTTACACAGCATTACTCTTGCAGCTCGATGAAGTATTTTGGGGAGAATTTCACAGCTGTTTTTGGAAAAGCAGCCTGCCGAAACAAACCCTGAAACAGAAACAGACACAGCCGAGCCTCAGCTTAGTTCCATTAACAGGGAATTCCACCAATTTTTCAGGATTTCTGCGTAATTGTTGAGATGTATGAGCCGTTCAGAGTGGTTTGATGTGAAATGTTCTGTTCTAGAAACACTGAGTCAGAACTGTTCACAGTGGTGGAGAATGGAACCAGATGTTTGAACCATTTTATGTGTCTAAAAGCTCCCTCAAAGAAAGATATTGCATAAATGAATGGTTATAAATGCTTATACATAAAGGCCTGATGACTGGGACTAAACCTCAATTTTTAAAATCCATGCATGTTGAAGAGGGTTTAAGGCAAGAGAAATTAGGCCAATTCGTTCACATTATTATTCTTAACTATAAAATGCTTACAGAGATTCACTGAACCATTTCACATCAAACCACTCCAGATGAGTTTACATCTAAACCTTTGATTTATCCTGCAGTTTTGAAAGAATGGTGGAGCACCCCTTTTAGAGTTTAGCATATTGATATTTGAGTTGGTGGCCATTAGTTACAAGCCAGTGCTCAGATTACAATACACTGCCTAAAAATGTTTGGGAATGCCTAGCTTTTCTTAATGATTTTATTAGAAATGATTGTTTGCTTCATCAGCAACAACAACATCACCTGTGCTAGCATCACAACAACAAATGTGTGCTAGCAATAGTTACAATACTACCCTGATTAATGTATTATTAAATTGGAGTAATGGTGAAGGCCATAAATTTAACAAAAGTTTGGGCAAGAAAACTAAAAAAATGTCCAACCTGATTTTCATATCAAGAGAATCACTTTAATTAACATGAAGCTGTTGCAAGATATAGCAGTAGGTGTTTTATGTTGACAGGTTTTTTCTCACTTCATTGAAAGCTAACAGTGAGAAAATCAAAGCCAGTGTGTCCCCAAACTTTTGACGAACAGTGCACAGGCAGCTACAGAGAGGTGATCATCCATTATCTGGTCAATAGTCATTAAAGGAGCAGATAAGTTACCTGTTTTCCTCAAGAGGACGAGCCTATGAAACAATAGCGACTGCTTAAGAATAAGTGATAAGATGCTGCTGCTGATGTGCTAACAGCACAAAGCCTTTTCAGAACTGACAGTATTTAATCTCCGCTGTGCTGATCCCACAGCAGAGAGGAGAAGGTTCAAAGGGGGATCTACTCTTTTAAAGGTCTTGTACATGCCAATTTTGTGATGTTAGCTGTAGTGCAGTCCTAGAAGATTAGCCAGCACATTAATGCTGCATCGTGTGGATGCAGTTGCTGTTAGTTTAGTGTTATGGTTTAATTCTTGGGTTAATCACAAGGACAGGTTTTCTAATGACATGTTGCACATAAAATGATCGCTCTGCTAAACGTCTTTCCACACCACAGATGACACAGGACAAAAAACAAGATGCTACGTTCTTCAGGTGTCTCGTGGTTAGAACCGCGCGTTCCTCTTCGTCAGTTTCTCTCAGTGCCTGACCGACAGCGAACCCGAGGCGGTGTGCTGATAGTGATGCATTCCTTCCGATCTGAACAAAATCTTTGAGATAATACTATCATTCATGGCCACAAATGAATGTATAAAAAATGGAGTTTCATCAGAGCGGGGTCAGATATGATTCTGGAAATTTCCCCAGGAAAATGCAAACGCAATGTACATAAAAGCAATTCAATATGTATAATATATTTTTCTTGTTCTTTATGAGATGCATTTACAAATAAAATGGAAAAGATAATTTTATTGATGTCTGATAAGCACCTTCTTATTTTATCATGAGCCCCGATTTTACAGTTTTATGGTTACGTAGTTGATCAGCCAAGACATTGTTGGCGTCTTTTGTATGCTTCTTTAGTTTCAAACTGGCGAATGCAACTAATAACCATTGGAAATCTTTTGATTTCTTTGGTTAATACTTTATTTAAGAAACTAATTAGTCTAAATGGATTTTTCAGAGATCTTCATGATGATGAATTCAAGCAAGTCGTAGTCTGACTATTCTGTTTGCCCGATTCTAACATCAGTTTTACATGGGTGGAGTAATGTAGTCCTACCACAGGACATCTGTAATGAAATCTGTATAAATTACAGAGACAGTGTCTATTTGGCATGGACACGTTGCTATCAGATCAAAAAAGTTCCATATGCTAAATTCATCCAAATATGTCTAAAGTGTCCAAAACTTTCAAAATGTTCCATTTAATCAGAATTTCTTTTAACCTGACCAACTACCTTGCTGTATTCAATAAAAGCAGCATGTGGTGAATTTGGGAATTGCCATTAGTTTGTGAATTTACAGCCAGCAGTTAACATTGCCATATAAATGTTTTTTCTGTTATTTGATGTTCAGAGTTGTACATTGGAGGTATAAGTCAACTTTAAAACACTAGAAAGTGCTTTTTAAGGGGCTACATTCTTTAGAAAAATAACCAGTAACTGTTTTTTCTGCAAATCACCTGGGATTCCCTGAGGTTATTTCTCTGGTTTCTTTCATAATAGGCAAATGGCACCGCAATCTTAAAACTGCTGACATGCCGGATTTGGATGGGACTAAAATCACTGAGAAACACCAGCAATTATTACATTAACCTACCTTCTCACGCACAAAGTCTGTCCAAATAGTACTTTACTCTCAAATGTTGCATACTACAAATGGTCAAAGGGCAATAAGCTCCAGTGATGCAATTCTTTGGGCCATTTTCCCAGACCAAGATTAACTCTATGCTTAGACTATAAATGATTTTTAACAGTGAATCATCACTGACATTAAAATTTAGCCAGAGTGGCTTAATCCATGTCCAGGAAACTGACTCTTTAAATTACATAGCACTGACCAATATGAGGATTCATAAAATATTTTTTATTAAAGGCTTATGCTTCATTCCATTCTCTATAATCTGTTACACATGGATTACACTGAGTGGACTCAAGTATTCAGACACTGTTTTTGCTGTGTAGAATACTTCCAAGGCATATTCACTTCACATTCACATTCAGTTCCCACACAAATACCTTTGGACTTCATACTCATTAACATGGACTAAAAACGTATGTATTTCAGATACACAGATATGTGACAAAAAAAAAAGATTTATTAAAAACGGACAGTAAAAACAAATTCAGATACCATAAATTAATAGTGTTAGTACTTAGGTGGCGAATCCATTTGTAGCCTTGTGACGTCTACATGAAAGTTCTATTTGTAAGAATAGACATGATTGTGGTATATTTGTTATTTATTGTTCTTTGTGTGCCTGCTGTTCCTGGTGCTTTCTGGTTGTCCTGCAACTCTTTTTTCATGTGACTACTGGCTTCTCTCTTTCTTCCTTATCAGGAGTCTGATGCAGTGGTACACTTTTCTCATGTTTAGGGTCTTTGAGCTCTCAGGGTCTTTGCTAAAGGTCTTTGCTAGAATTGTTAAATGTTGTTCCTGAGAACTTTAGGAAGCTCCTTTACCTGCACCCCGATTTTACTTGCATGAAACCTTTCCTTTAAAGGCAACATCTTCTATGATGCCACCAGGTACAATTTGTGCAAGAACATTTTACGCTACATTAATAACTAGATTTGCATTTATTATTATATGATATTTGCATCTATTATTCTAACGCAGTGCTTGCCTTTTTTCCATATTAGTTGAAATTTTTAAACAACTCTTTGTTTAAGATTATGAGTACATACCATTTTTTGTATATATTTGTACCTACGGAGTGAAAAGACATTGAGTGTAAATTTGAAGTGGATAGACGCAAAAGAAGAATATTAAATAGCAAAAAACAAAAGTACAAAATAATTATTTAGTGCATATAATATCCCCTTCAGTGCCAGCCCATCTGCAGAGTCTTGTTCATGCTGAATGTGCTGAGTCATGGTGCATTAGGAGAGAGTGTGAGAGAGCCGCACTGCTGGGTGCTGTGGCAGACTGTGCTGATTTATGCAGTTTTCAATCATTAGCACATGTGCCTGCCATGGAGATGAGAGAGCGAGGACTGCACTGGATGAGGAAGTACTCGGTTTTAATGGGCATCCACTGGGCAGCATGGCAGCCGGACAGCCGTCCACCCTCCAGGCTCCTATAAACATAGACCTGCCTCTGGACAGGATCTAATCAACTACCTCCAGTTACTTAACCTATGCTAGTCCAAACTATAGATCAGATAAATTGGATGTTTAGCCTCTCCTCACTAATTTTGCAAATAATGGCCTTATCCTCTATACGAAGTAGTTACCAGTAATATGAGCTTTAGTGGGTGTAGGATTTGGAGATCACCTCAGGCCAGAAGCCTCCAGTCTCAGTTCTGGTAACCCCACACTATGCACATTTTTATGAGCGTTTACCTAGCACTCTTGCTTCAACTATTTAACAAGCTCCTCGTGGGATGGGTCAGGTATGTAGACTTGGGAAGACACAAAAATGAGTAGAAAATGGAGTCGCCAGGATTGAAAACCCCTGACCCCATTTGTGCCTCAAACATTGTCTGAGAGGCAGCTATTAACCCACATTTCAGTTTGGTAAGAAATGCAGATTCACCGCAGAGAAGCTTGCTTAAACCAGATAAAATAATAAGAAACATGTAGCTTTATCTGCTTTAGCATGCACAACAGGAAATACTAAGCTGCCTCATGCTGCTACAGAATGTTCTGAAGTTGGACAACATACCAGGCTATACATTCAAAGAAAACACAGATCATGAGGCACATATGCTTTTCTTTTGTGCATCTTGAAGCCACAGATGGTCCAACCTGATGACTTGTGATAGGTGTGATAGTGATTCTTGATCCTATCGTGAATTAGAGGCTGTTAGGATCAGTAAAATCCAAAGCCTGCTTTGTCTGAGTCACTCTACTGCTCACTTTTGTGTTTTGGGTCATTTTCATGATGCATGACCAAACCTCTTTACACTTTTAGATCAGAGACACCACAAAACTCTCCTGAAGGATTTCTTGTGGCAACTTAAAAATCACTGGTTCCTCAATGATTACAATCATTTAGCAAAAAACAGACCAGAATTTGATTTTTGAATGCAGTTATGTATTTTATACACATTTTTGGCACAGTTAACATTTGTCTCATCTGCCCATTGTTATGCTGTTATGTTTAGAGAGCAACATAACATAACTTCTTTTAAAGAACTGTGGTTCCTCCTTAGTAATCTTCTGTAATCCTGAGATTAGTATTAGTATAATACTGAAATTCAGTATTTTTCTTATTGTAGACTGAACACAGACAGATTGCCTATTAAAATTACAGGCTGCAGCTCCTCATCTGTAACCCTGGGATTCTCTTATTTTTCTTTGGGAGTTCTTTGGAGTGCCCTTACAATGATCTGTGCAGGATGGGCACTCCTGGAATAGTGGTAATCGGTCAATAATTCATACCATTTGTAGACTGTCTATCTGTCTTTTTGTGACACTTCCCAGTCTTAAGAAATTGAACAGCTTTTACAAAAACCAAAGTGTTGTTTTTATATGTTGTCAAACCCATACCTGAACTGATTGGAACATTTGATTCTTTTTCAAGAGGTTATTATGCTAAAACACCACTCCCCTATCCTTCTTTTAGAGATCTAACTTTGTGCAAACTTTTGCTTCAACCCTAATCCAGACCTGACACTGGAAACAAATTGCTCAATGAATCGATGGTAATGAAAAATTGTTGTCCGCTGTCTAGTTTTATGGGGGCTCTGCTCTGCTCCTGATAATGTTTGATGTTTGGTTTAAGTAATGGCAAGATTAATTAGTTAATCTTGATCCATCTTAGCAACAAATGTGAACGTCAGAGGTGTGTAAAGGTCAGAATTAATCTTTGTTTAGGAGTGTAGATGAAGACAGCACTGACTTCGATGAAAATCAGATGACATGATCAGATGAATTTCCTAGAAGAAATTCAGAGGATTTACAGCCTCATTCTTAGCCTATTCAACATGGAAGTCTTCTGAGCCTTTTAGATATCTAGATTTTTGAGAGCAGTGGATTATACAGGCTGACACATGAGAGGTTAAGGTCTGGGGGATGAGTTTCACTGCAGGAGCGTCTGGGCCACTATTGAGAAAGTTATATGTGGCTCAATGGAGTTTGCTCTGCTGGCCCTGGTACTTGGCAAGACTGTGTGCCAAAAACTTGACAGGTTTATTTTGGGAGGATGGGCTATTGTTGGCCAGAGGGGCTGTATGAGCAGTTGGTGTGGAGGCAACCCTAGGTCATTTGCACCAGAAGGCAGAGAGCACGGGAAATAAGCAGGCTTGAGATACACTATACAAGTATTATAAATACAAATCCATATATACAATATGCAAAATAGAACTACTGAGTATTCATAATACAGACATGAAATATGTGATTACAAATAATGGAGATTCATAATATAGAAATGAAATGTGTTTATGCCTCTTTATAGTATTCATACTACAGAATAGTTTTTTTTGGAGAATAGTTTTAGAAGTCTTACCCACTAAATAAAATAAACATACAGTTTTTAAAAGAGGAAGTCGCCAAACAGCTTCTTTACAAACACTGAAGTTCCTGCTGAATTATCTCAGCTCTTTTAAGAATGATCAAACTGACCAATCTTTGTTGACAGCAGCTGTATTGTACTGCAACAGCAACATCTACTGAAGGTGGTGATGAGAGCAATTTTGGAAATACATTCAGAAAATGAGTGATTTTTTCAGGACACATATGTATGAGGGTCAAGGCAGACAGAATGCAAACACTTAATAAAAAAAAAATAGGTTACAAAAACAAACACAAAAGAAGGGTCTGGTTACACAAGTATACAAGAGAATATTAACAGGTATAACAAAGACACAAGCGTGGTGGATATTAAAGGAGTACAAACAAGTTTAACAAAAGCATAAGCAAAACAGACTAAGAGATCATTTTCAACAGTGGGGTGTACAAGAAATTTACCTAGAATTCACAAACACAATCTAAAATACAGGCGTGTACACAGATTGGACAGAGGGAAACACCTGGGCAGGGGAGGAGTCAGGAACAAGACAGGTGAACAGGGGGCGGGACTAAGGTGGGCCCAAAACAAAAACACTCACATGACTCATAAATAAAGCCACATGGAGGATATAAACAATGACAGTCATGAAAACAGGAAGAAGAAAGAATCTTACAAAAAGCCAAGAAAATGGAAAAGACAAGGACAATGTTACACATACTAATTACATATTTGCAAAAACATTTACAGAAATTAGTTAAAATCATATTTGGTTAGACAGCTCATTTGCATTCTGCAGAAAAAGCCAATTGTGATACCAACTAACAAACGATACGTTGCGTGGGCCCAGTGTGTGCACACACTGAAATGCATTTACATCTTACTTACACAAGGCGAACTAGAGACACTGAAGGAAACAAACTTGAAAGATAGGTTTGCTCAGGCCACTGACGCTGGCACCCATTAAACCCCCTGGTGGGAACGACTCTGAACACAAAGGAGCGTTTGTTAGCTGTGAGGCTTTGTTTTTCCAGCAGCATTCAAAAGGACAGATGACAGATTGTTGTGTGCAAAGAATATAATAAGTAATGCCAATCAGAACATGAAAAGCTCAGCTATTACATGTTTTCTTTTTGCTTGGAGGGGGGGTTTTAATGGAAGTATCAAACCATTTACAGTAATAAGCCCTGCTACACTTTTCCTACACAAATGTAGGAAATCTCAGCTTGAGAGAGTGTGACTAGCATAAGTGCTAGCTATCATTAGAAAGTGTGGAGTGACAATCTGAGAAGGGGGGGACGGGAGGGGGAGGATGGGGGGCAAACTTTGCCACCAAGCTTTGCCAAAGGTTACTGCTAAAGGCTTACCACTGTGTGTGTGAGTGCATGTGTGTTTCCATCCTCTGCATAGATGTTAGAAATAGATGGCAATAGCTAGCATGTATTAGGCAACAGTCCTGATCAGGTGAGGACACCAAGTAACATGGTATCACAACGCTCATTAATGTGCACTATTTATAGAACTGTGGTGTGTCAGTACAATATGTCTTGGAAGCAAATGGCAAATTATCAGAGCAAATTTTTAACACTTGCTTGATTTGGTTTTGCATTTTGCCATGTTGTTATGAGAAATGGGATGTTGAAACTTGAACAACACAGTGAAGAGTTTAAAGGGCTAAAGTATTTACTGTAAAGCTGCAGTGCACAATAAAGGATATGTTATTTGAATCTCATATGCTTCAAATGTCCATTTTGGTTCAATCTGCCACATAAAGTATACACTTAGTGTTTGAAAATGAACGTTTGACACCAATAGCTTGATGCTAAGACAACAGAGGAATACAGGTGCTAGTGGAAATTAGCATTATCAATGCAGTGGTAATTTGATCAAAAACTATGAATGAAAGCTACATTTCTAGGTTGAATAATTGTTTATTATTAATAATATTCATTCTATCTTAAAATTCTATTTAGGAAAATGTGTGTATTGTATGATTTTATGATTCATGAGGTGGACTGGAGCTTTGAGTTTGGCCAATCACTCCAAAAACTACAGACATTGCATTTGTTTCTAGTATAAAATCTTGCACCTATTAACAGTGCTCATTTCACTGACCAAATCTGTGCCAAAAATGTTGATCAGGTGACTTTTTTCAATGATGAAAATGAGGCAAAAACTAAATATGTGCACCTTTGAAAATAAAAATGTAAAATATATTACTGTTATTTATGTTTATGAATAATAATGAGATAATAACACAGAGACAGACAAAAGACAAGCTTATTAACCATAAGCCTTTTTTTTTTGTGTAATTACGTGCATGCATGTAGTGTCTAAGATATGCACAGCAATGTATTACGAGCATATGATTGGTTAATACATACAGAGTAATGGTCACTTTGTTTGGTAACTCAAATCATGGACAGCAGCCCATTGGTTCCTTTTCCAATACTGACACTGTGCTGGCCCAATCACATCTCTTATCATGTTGGAGACAGAGGAGCAAGTATTTAAAATGTGAATAATCGAAAATAAGACAAAACGGCATTTAAATAAAATATGACTAAAACTTGTGTGTGTGAGTGGATGGTGTGTGTGTGCGTCCTGCGGTGGGCTGGGACCCTGCCCACGAAGAGTCTCTGCCTCGTGCCTGTTGGCCCCAGGATAGGCTCCGGTACACACTGGCCTAGTGAGGTTTTATTAAATTAATAAATGAATGAATGTATAACTAAAACTTAGTTTCTAATGTTTCTTTTCTTTGAATAAAACTTGACTAAAACCAATATTGATCATATTACTTAAATATGACAAAAACCAACGTGTATTTTAGTAGAGGAGGCGAGATTCCACTTTTTCATGTCCGATACTGATACAGATATCTGATATATCGATAGACATCCGATATCATACTTTTTCCAACTAAGTTATATACGTGTCTGTATGCACTTTGAATCCAATTCCTACTTCCTCTAGAGAGCGCTATGTAAAGTTATGAAATTCCAGTTTCTACACCCCTGTAGTGCACAGTTTGTCCATTATGGACTTCTGCACGTATAACTGAATTATTATTCAGTATACGGATAACTCTATATTAGACACTGTTTGGCTGCAGGATAATGTATTTTAATCCTTAAATAGTAGGAACCAGGGAGCCTTTCGAGACACTTCCCTGCTGTTTATCTATGTTACTCATTTTCATATTGGTGCATCTCTCTTCACTTTGCATTGCTCAGAGTTTATTGAAACAATTACATGATCATTCAGGGGTTTTCTTATATCAGATACTGTGATTTTTGCCCACATCCAACCGATACTGATACAGAGAATCAGACTGACACATCCCTATGTAGTCAAAAAACTAAAACTAAGACTAAATCAGCTGTCACTTAAATTACAGAATGACGTTCAGGTAAAACTAATCCTAAACATGGCTAAAAAGAGATGTGGTTTTCTTGTGAGGACAGTTCTCAGAACAGCTTTGAATTCAGCTGTTAGCAGAACCAGTTATTTCAGCAGGATCATACCATTCACCCTGGGGAATTTTGGTGTGGCCAAGCATTCCATCAATTAACACGTATTCTTTGTAAAAAGAAAAAAAGTCAAAGCATGCACATAACTTTCTCTCTGTAGTTTAAAATCAGTTCATCAGTTTTTTTCTCAAACTTTCTCAGTCATCCTCAGCTTACCAAACCGGAGACATGTGATAAAGCATTTTGAATACAAAACATTATTAATGCAGCAGATGATTCCAATAGTGCCAAAGTGGTTTCTGTCATGCTTTCATGCTTAAACTTCAGAAAGCATGCATGCTGCGTGTCTTTTGTTGAATTTTGAAGAACAGGCCCATGCCAAGACTTAAATGCTTTTTCCATGTGTGAGAAATGCAATGCACTCTCAGCACATAATACTGTTCTCTGGGCAGATTATTAACAGACCAAAACCGCTCCAGGCCTGTGTGCATACAGTCGCAAACACTGTGGTTATGATATTTTTGAATCTATAAAAAAATTATGCTGATGATCATGTGACAGGCAAACATTAAATGGAAGAGGCCCAGAATACAGAAATATTTAAAGCAGTTTGGTCTGCAGTTAGGAAAACCACAGGCCCTTATGTAACAATGCACATGGATGCCTGGAGATCGTTGTTTGCGCATTCAAGAAGACTCTTAATTTTGGGAAATACTATACTCATCAAAAGTTCTGTAGCGGATTGTTTAAAAATATATTTTTACATGATGTTATATTTTTACATGGAGTGATGTGCATTTACATCCTGTGTCTAAAACAAGAGATTTCTGTTTTTGTAATTAAAAAGTGTATCCATAGAAAGACAAGCAAAAGAGCCAAGTCCATTTTGTTTCATGCACTTTCAACACTGAACAGCCAATCAGAGAACTCACTCTCACAAAATTTTAATTACGTATGACATGTGGGATGGACTGGAGGCTAAAGTCTATCTGCAGTCGATCAGAATAGTCGAATTCACATCGACTAGTCGTTTGATGATGTCATCACACACACAGCGGAGGAACACAGATGTGCAATTCTGAGCAACTTTTGTAACATTAACAGTCAACACGACAAATAAACAAAACAAAACAAAGGCTGAAACCTTTTTTTCTGGCAAATTTAAGTGTCCGTCTGAGAGGGAACAGTTTAAGCAGGCAGGACGACTCCCTGCAGTGTTAGCGTTAGCCATGCTAGCTAGCGTTAGCCTTGTTGTGGCTGTGTTTACCTTTCCTTCGGTACCGCCCCTTTTATGAAGGGACTACAATAATTGGTTTAGTCACGGAACGCGTGTCAGCGTCAGCCAATCAGAGGCAGAGACTGCATTGTGTGTACACAAAAGTCTTCAGAGGCACTAGTCGACTCTTTGTGTTAATGCCCTACTACATACTATATTATGTTACGTTTACTATTATAAGACAAAACATTTCAAAGGTTAATGACATGACTCCAGTATATAAGGATGGGCGACTGAACGTTCTTGTCCTGCTCCAGCAGTCCATGGTTGCTCGGCAACATACTCTATCCATGCATCATCTGAGCAGCTTATCGTAACCGCTGTCATGGGGGATGCTGTTGCCTGTCCCAGCGCTCACAGGGCAAAATAAACACCCTGGACAGGCTGCCAATCCATCACAGTAACATTCTTTATTGCAAGTACTACTAATAATAACAAATTATTTATTGAAAAAAAGGTTTATTGTATTTTATGTTCCCCTTCAATAAGACACATGAGGCTGTTCATTTCAGCGATTTTACTCTGCTGTGCATCGGGCCTGATGCTACCCATGCCTTTGAATATTATTTGTGTTTATTGTAATATTAGCATTTTTACACTAACTTAACACTACTGCCAAACCTTTAAGGATAATTTTCTCAGGTGCATAGTACTGTGTAAATAATACAGAAATAAGACATGATTTAACCAGACATTTCAGTTACTCAGCTTGAATTAACTTCAGATGAAGTTTCAGTCAGTGTTTGAGGACAGTTAGGGACTAGTGGAAGGACAGAAGAGTGCTTGTCTTCCGAGGATGGCAGGTCGAGCCAAGTCGTACTTGAAGCTTAAAGTGTTCTTGGTACAGAGTCTGCCTGAATTGCCTGAATTGCCTGAATCTGTCTGATTCAGGCAATTCCCTTTTTAAAGTAAATATCTGCTAGTCTGTTAAATATTACTATATTATATGTTACATTGTGTAACTTTATATGTTATATATTTTACTTATTTTATTATATACTGGAATCCATTTGTTTATCACAAATTAAAACACACCCACCCTCCATTCATCATTGGACCAGTCAGTCATTCTCAGCACAGCAGTGACATTCACATGGTAGTGTGTATGTGGTGTTGGAGCTTTTACACACATTAAGTTCACAGTTAGATTGAACAGTGGTTTTTCAAATCCTGCAGTCAGGAACTGGCCATTCCTGAAGGCTTACACAAACTGTGTATCAGTACATGGCCCACAATCTCTAAGCATGCACCAGCAAGGCGGAGCTGAAAGGCAGGATTCTGTAATAACGGTGCCAGTGATGGTATCTGCTCACATTTTGCATCAATATAAATTCCGCTCAGGCCCAGGTTCCCTGTGGAGTCTTATTTTCAGCTCGTCTAGGTGCGTGCAGCACTTACCCACATCCTGCTGGTGTGTTCACATTCTCATTTTGCCATAAGTGCAGAAAAGGACACCAGCTGTGATGGGGAATAGGTGCAGGGATAAACACTTTTAGAACATTCATGTAAAGCTTGGGTTGATATTACATCATATCATTGCTGTATTTGATAATTGTGTTTTATGAACTGATTATTTGAACTGATTTGTTTACTAGCTACCAGGTACTGACACAGTCTTTGCCTAATGTTGGCAAAGTTTCCATTCAGTCCTTGTGGAGATTGTGGAGATTCGCCACTGTGCTAACATTAGCTTTAAAAGACACCTGATGTATCCTAACAACCTTTCACATACAATTAGCATCACTTAGTCCAGTTTAGGGATCCTTAGTGGTACAACCATCATTATTGGGAGTTCTATCCCTAGCAATGCCAGATCCAGCCATGGCCTCCCTCCCACATCACACAGTGCAGTGCCAGCCAGCACAGGTGTGTTAGTGGATATTATTACAAACTACTGCTATTCAGATGTACAATTTCCTGTTGCAAGCTAAATCATTATCAGTACATGTAGCATTTTTATTATTATGTGCAGTAGTCTTGCCATGTGCAATTTCACTACTAATGTCACTACTAATGTCACCAATGTCCCTTATGTCACTATGTATGTGCAATAGTCTTATCGTTATCACTCCTCACGCCTCTCCTTATGTCGCTTAATAAATTGTGCAGTCGTTTGTGTGCTACAGTCTTATCATGTGCAGTATGATTATTTACGTGCAGTAACAGACTTGGTATATAGAACAACTCCAAACCACCATTTCTGTTACTAGTTGTAACGCCCTTGGGCAGCAGCCACCAGAGGCCGCTGTTGTTAAAGTTTAGTTAAAGGACCTTTAAGTTGAAGTTACACCTGAGTTTCATGATTATCATTATGTCAGCTGTTTTGTGTTTAGTAGACTGAGAGTCCTTAGTTCGCTGTGTATTTAAGTCCCTCTGTTTCAGTTAACCATTGTCCGTTCACCCTCACCCTAGACTGGAGGTTTGTGTTAGCTCAGGTTCCATTTTGTTCCTGCTTTCGGGCCTTCGGGCCTGTTTACTGTGCGTTTATAAAATAAAGACAGAGAAACTAAGAATGGAAGTCTGTTTTTGTGCCTCCTGCCTCCGCGATCCAGCCTCGGATGTGACACTAGTATTTAAATCCACCTCTCTTACTGAGCACAGCATTTTGTGTATATAGTTTATTTAGTACTAATCATGTACCCAATATTTTCTGGAAAGTTTTATTTTGACTTTATATTATATATTTTATATTGCTTCTTGTCTTTGTGTCTCTGTGTGTCCGTGCTGCCGTAACATACACAGGTTTCTCCGGGACCAATAAAGTTTTCTAAATCTGATTCTGTTTCAAACAGGAGTGGTGGTTAATGTTCTCCTCCAAGCGTGTTGACTTGGGAAACTCTTGCTATCATTCACCATACTAGCACTGGAAGTATTGTGATTGGTGGAGAACTAGCTAGTAGATGGAACTGAACGTTCATTCATTCATTCATTTTCTGTAACCGTTTAGTCCTTACTAGGGTGTGGAACTGAACATTCAGGAGAAAACTGGAAAAAATAAATAGTAAGGAACTCGAACATGTGGTCAGGAATAGTAAGGCATTTCCGTATTAGGACTACAGTTTGTCCTTAGGTTAAATGGGATTTGATCAGTCTCACAGCAGTAGCTATAAAAGAACACAGTTGTGGGCCCAGCGTAGTTGTTGAAATCAGTCACCAAAAGAGCAAAACTAGCCACCAGCCTCTCAGTAGTGAAGCAAAGTAAACACAGAGTCACTGTGTAGATGGTAAAACCCAGTTTAAGTGGATTATGCAGGGAATATACAATGTACGGGAAGTCTTGGCTTTGTGCCACGAGACCACTCATCCTGTCTTGGGCCACAGTGACAGACAGCACTGCCTCACACAGAGCTGTCCACTCACTGTCTCTCACCAGCCTACACACAACACAGCCACAGAATGCTGATCAGCCTGCAAACCCTGCAGGCTATACAGGGAAACAGGGGAGCGAGAGAGAGAGAGAGAGAGAGAGAGAGAGCAGTAGGACTACCAAAAAAGAACAATACACAGAGGAGAGGAAAGTCAGGCAAGGGAAGGATGCAGGATTTGATGAGGGAGGAAGATCAGAAAAGTTACAAGGAGAGCTGAGATTTATGGAAGGAATAGAAAAGAAGGGACAGGGATGAAAATAATGGAGAAAGCACTGGTGGAGGGACAAGTAGGAAAGAAGGCATGAGCACTGAATGCACTAGAGCATAAATTATGGCCACTTTGAGCACCTCTCTCTCTCTTTCGCTCTCTAATTCTCTCTCTCTCTCTTTTCACTCACTTTTATGAATATCACTGCAGTGGAAGAGGAGAGATAGATAGAGCTGAAAAGAGAAAATGACACACAGCATGCAAAAGAAAGACAAAAGAGGATGAAGAAGGGAAGAAAGGCAAATATGGAATGCATTTTTTCAGGATGGTTTTATCAACCTACGGGATGCAAACCTTAACACTGTGATTGGTAAAAATAAGCAAATGTGCCCAAAATGTTATTAAGCCCCTCCCAGGGCCCATGAGCACGAGGCGGGGACTCACCCTGGGCGGGGCGCCAGCCCACCGCAGGCATTGTGTATACTGTATGCTCAAAATTGAAGTAGTTTCAAATACTCTTGCTTATGTGTCTTCTGATACAGTATGACTGTACTGTAAGCTTTGTCTTACAGTACAGTCATATTGTAGTCAAAATGAACGTGAAGTGCTGAAGTTGCTACAAATAACTATTGGGGCCTGGGAATACATTTTTTGAGCAGGTAGCGCCGGTACTAAAAAAGTTCACATATGTTAGAAGTCACTAATTTTAAAACAGGCTCTGTTTTTTAATTATTTTTTTCTAAGAAGAGGAGATTTCTAATAATATGTAGTATGAACTTGGGTTTAGGTGTTCAGGTTTGAGATACCTCTGCTACTTGAGATGATTGTGATATTTGTGACGTTGTGTGCGATGAGTTGACCAGTTTTCCCAGTGGTGTTCCCAATGACCATAAAGCTTCAATCCTTGTTACATGAAAAACTAAAAGCAAAACTTCACTGTGTTTCATCATTATTCAAGGTGACGCTCCTCCACTGTTTCTGTAAGCATTCAAAGAGACTATGGTTTGTTTTAGAGAGGATATGCTTTATTTGTCACATGCATAGTCTACAAGTACAACACACAGTGAAATGATTTCTCTGCATTTAACCCATTCACCAAGTGAAGCAGTGGGCTGCTGCCAGTGAGGCGCCCGTGGAGCAGTGTGGGGACGGTTTCTTGCTCAAGGGTACCTCAGCGGTGACACTAGCAGTTGGAATTCAAACCCCAACCCTCTGACTGCAGGAAGAGAGTGATGGGACACTGAGAGCATGAGAATTGGCTACCGGACTACTGAGGACTTGAGGGATGTTCTGCTGCTGTTCTGCTCATACATTAAGAGTCGAGTGACAGCAGCTCCTGAGATGCACTGGATCCGAGCGGAATGCACGTACTGCATCTAGATGTAATCTATGCGTGTTTGTGTGGGGGAGCAAGTGAGTGTGTCTGAACACAGAAGGAGGATGAGAGCGTTCTCTCTCTCTTTCTCTCTCTCTCTTTCTCTCTCAGTCTCTCTCTCTCAGATGTCATGTGGGAAACAGATCGTTCCTCTGTGGTCAAAACACAATCCTTCCTCTGCCTCTACCTTCCTGTGCTCATATTTCTCTCGTTCTCTCCCACTCTCTCTCTCTATCTCTGTCTTTCTATCTCTCCCTATCTTTCTATATTACATCACTAATTTGTTTACTTACTTTAAGTAGTGATAGTACTGATGTTATATTTTTCATTCATGTACATATTTGAATTAGGTCAGGTCTACGCAGCATTATTTTCAGAGTAAGGGATGTTCAAAAATCACCGTAAACCCCATGTATGACATGAAGCCAGACTTTTGTCATGTCTGTCATATGAAACCTTGTTATTTTTAAATCTTGTTACACTGACTTACAATGAAAGTTTTACTTTTTTAACTTGCTTACTATATTTACCAAAACATGATGTACTGTAAACTATAAGACACATGACAAAACCTACACTGGGCTTTTAGTGGTGCTGTCAGAGTCGACATGATGGGGCATGGGACTCCTTTTGGGCCCATTAATCACAGCAAAGCTGAGAAGCTGAAGAGCTGAGGAGATAGGTAGGGAGCCCAGAGGGACCCCAGATTGCTTGCAGATGGGAGTGGGAGAGTTTCAGTCAAGCACCCCCCAACCCCTCAGCACAGCCCATGGGGGGAAGGGCCTGCTGTGTAGAGTAGTCCTTGGCCCTGGAGAGCCCATCAGACTATGTGTGTGTGTGTGTGTGTGTGTGTGTGTGTGCAGAAGAATGGAAAGTTAACAGCAAGTATCTGAGGGTGGGGGTGATGCAGGTGTGCTCCCGGTCAGATCCTGGTATGTTTGTGTTTCATTACACCCAGCAAATTTACTGCTTACAGCTACCTTAGCTGAAATGTAGATGCTTTGTAGATGTATGGTAACAGACAGTGCCATCAAACACGACTATATATTTGAGTCGTAGAGAGATAACCTGACTTTTATGTCCATTATTTAGTGTGATGACCTTTGGGAGCTTTCAGAGAGAATCTGAGAGTTTGTCTCATTTGTCCACTCACTAGAGGACCCTCTGAGGTCTCTGTCTGAGTGTCTGTGCACTCAGTCGCCTCTATTGCCTGCTCCCCTTTGGCAATTAAGAGGCTCCAGAGAAGCAGTCCACTTTGGCCTCTTCGCATTCAGCAGGATAAAGTGGTGAAATGACTGTGCCATTAAGGACACAAAGCTTCTCCACGGACACCCCAGCCCCTCATCTGATAAAGCACAGAAACCAGATCCAGTGCACCTAAGAGCAGCCTCACCTGACTGCTGATCACTGATTAGAGCCCAGCACAGGCCGGAGGCCGGGAACAGACACTGAGGATCAGTGCAAGAAAGGTTACACAACGGTACGCTAGAGGATGAATCACTGACACTAAAGCTCAAGAGCCCCATATTCATCATACTCCACCAGTACCTGTAAACGTACAGGAACAGCACTAAAGCAAACATCAAAAGGAATGTAAAAACTTTCAGTCATGATGTACAGTTTTCTGTAAAACACTAATTTATAGCAGGGGTGTAAACCTTTGACCTCAGAATGATTTGATTCAACCTAAGTGCATTATGATATAGCCGAGTGAAAAAGTGTGCAAATTTCTGATCAGGTTACTGATCAGGTTAAAAATAAGTAAAAATAGTTTTAAATCTTAAATCTTAAGAGCACAATTTCCAGTCATTTGCTGCATTTAACATACAACAAATGGGAAAAAAATGCTTATTAAAAAAATAATAAATGTGCCGTAACCTTCGTGCATGTCACATTTTATGCTTTACCTTTTATGCAATATGTAAACACTAATTAACAGTAATTGCTCATAAACATCTCTACAAGTCTGTGGAGGATACATCTGCCTTCTTTATAACTATTAGAACTAATTATAACATACTCATATTTCAAAATGAATGCAGTTCACTTTCAGACTGATGTGACACAATGCATCATAGCATTTTTACAGCATTCATTTAAAGCCTACTAGGTGTGCAACATTTCAAATACAAAAAAAGACTGTAAATAACCAAAAGACTGGGAAAGTTTGTTTTGAAACAGTGCCCGAATACTTTCTGATAGGGCTTTCCAAGAGACATTAAGAGAGATTTACTCCCACAAATTGCTGACTATTCCAGGTAAGACATTTCAACAAGCAAGTCACTTCCATTTTAATAAACTCTGCATAATATATTACCATGATGTCACACATAATTAAGAGGAAAAAAGAAGGGTCGTGAGGCAATTGCTACCAAGCAAATGCGTCAGTGTCTCTGAAGCTTTTAGACTACCTAATGCATAAAGCTGCTCTTTCATGAGGCTAGTGACCAGAAGCCAGGCTCACTCTCTCTGTCACACACACGCATTCACAGACACACTCTCTAAACACTAAATGTCCCTAGCCCAATAAATCAAACTAGTAAGGTCAGCACTTGGCCTAAAATCTGATGACACATCAATATCATATATTTGATGATATTGGGACAGAGTAACAGAGTAACTAACAAAATGCATGGCTATTGTGATAAACTGTGCCACATCACAACGCTGTGTATGCTTTGCTGAGCATATTGTAGATATCAGTATAATTTAAAGCAGTATGTATAGTACTTAAAAAACAGTGACCAAGTGCATTTCATTAAAAAAGAGGAGAATGAATTTTACTGGTACTTTTTTTCAAAACATCCTCATAATGGGTTTGTTAATGGTTTAAAAGTAAGTTTTAATGCTTATTAATTAGGTCATAAATGAGAGGGGAGAAGGGAGGGGGAGAGAGAGAGAGAGGAGAGAAATAACTCTCAAAACAAATGGTCTGGAAGGATCATTTAACAGCCCTCCGTATTTCCACTAAGAGCATAAAAGTTAAGCTGTCCCACTGGACAGTAATAATTAGCATATTTAGTGATCTGGGTATCTTCGCCACATTCAGAAGAAGACAATCTGATAGAGGCAATAAGGTTACACATAGTCAAAAAAAGGCAGACTGGCTTAAGTTTTCTGTATATTACTTTGTGATTTCGAATCAATACATGTCAATCATTTTTTCCCCCTAATTTAGTCACCTCCAATTCCAACTCACTAGCTAGGACCCCTCCATTGACATGATACTACCAACACTCAGAGGGTGAGGGCCAGCATGTTCAACCTCTGAGTCACGTGATGCCAATCATGGCACATTTTCACACTGACCCAAATGCAACCTCATTGGACAGTTTAATGCAACTTTATTGGATGGCATAACATGGTTGGAGGAGAGAGCTGACTACCAACTCTGTTACATCAGCTAACAAATTCCGAGTGATGGAGGAGAGGGAGGGCCACCCATGGGTGATTTTGTCCCCTCCAGGGCAGCTCCAGTCCAGTATTCCAATCACAGCACCGTCTGCCAATAAAAGACTACTGTAAGCATGATGCTATGAGACAGTTGTTGGTGTGCGTGTGTGCACTGGCCACTAGTGGTGAAATCTGCGCGCGCACCTGCAAGAAAGCAGCCGACTCTCACGCAGTGAGCGTGAGACCCACTCCTCAACAGTAGGTGGCGCACCTAATGATGCAGCAGTCCTCGGCAAATGAAGAACCCACCCTTCCACCCCCAGCTCAACGCTCGGCCACACGAAGGTTTTTGGAAAAATTGGCAGCCCTGAGAAAGTGTCCAGCATTTGGGGTTGCGAAAGTTGACAACCCTACTACCAATACACATACATTTATAAATTGAATTTGTTGCTTTTAGGCCAGGAAAAAGCCTGCTTCAAGTTACAGAGTTCAGATATCATCTACTGGTTGGACGTCTTGGGTGTGACATGTGAAGGTGCAAAATGTATCCGCCCAGTTAGTATTTTCTGTTCCCTGTAATGACTTAAAACTGACTTCCTTACCCAAAAACACAGCAAAATGTGTGTGCTTTGGAAGAGTTACATCTTGTAATACATTCATTGTCCAGTCTGGCTGTTGCCAGAAAAGTTCATGGAAATGTCCACTGGCTTCCATCATTGTTTTAGATACGCTTGCAGGGGTTTAGTCCCAAACCTTGCCTGTGCTCATCAATTTTACATTCAGCTTTGCTCTAGTGGCATGACATAAAACTGTCATTTAGAAGAACCATGGTCCAATTTATCAGTTCTTTAAGTGTGTGTATAGGGGAAGGGGTGTCTCTCTAGGGGGGTCTAAAGCAAACCCTTCAGCTGGGGGCAGAAGAAGCCCCCTCAGCTCTCAGAACGAACCTGATGTTTATCCTGGCACCGAAACCCATGGTGTGCTGGGCCTGACGTTATGCCCACTCCCAGCCACTGTTTTTTAGCTTGAAGCGGGCAGCGCCAGGGTAAACACATGAGCTCAGCCCTCGGTGGGCCTCTGCTGGGCCTCTGCTGGTCTAGCACGGCCCATAGGCCAGGGTAAACAGCCGCGACGCGACTAATAACAAGGGAATCCCACCAGAGAGAGAAGGAGAGGGCTGACGGCCTGTCATCACACAGTAACCACCTAAATATGAACAAGATAGTCAGCCTGAGAAAATTGGACTCCTCGTGAGGGAGAAGGGAAAAAGGGAAAGAGGGCAGCTTTTGCTTACATAAAATGAACACACAGTAGCTTCTAACATAAATTATGAGAGATGATCTAGGTTCAGTCTTCAACACAAAACTGCTTTGAGAATACCAGTCTTAGTGTCGTGTGTAGTGGTGACATTTCGTTCATTTTTATGGCTCACAGTAAGTCATACTGTGCCCTAATCTACATCAACAAGTCTGCACCACCTTAATGAAGAGCTGAGAGAGTGTTTTTTATAGAAATACTTTTTGTTAGAATAGTTTATTAGAAACATTAGCCTCATTGCTCTAGTTCTAAGATAAAGACACATAATTCGGGCTGCTGTCATGTCTTGGCTGATCCACTACTTCTGGGGAAAGTGGAAATCTGTGTAAATCAGATTTTCGCTATTCCTTTAACAGTATGCTTACTAAGGGCTAGAAGATGATGATGTCTTCAAGACATCAGGATTCTCAGCATTAAAGAAAGAGAAAGAGAAAGAGAGAGAGAGAGAGAGAGAGAGAGAGCGGGGGGTTGACAGAAAGAAAAACATATCAAATCACAACTGCCAGTGGTTTTGTTTGGAAATGACATCCTTATGATTCTGGATTTACGATAGTGGAAACATTTTACTGACACTCTAATGGACTGTCAATTCTTATCTACGAGGCAGGACAAATGAACTGTGCAGAGAAAAGTGCTCCATTACGAACATGAGTAGGTTTCAGTCCAATACAAACTGTGGAACGTTTTCTTATGGCACGGCCAGAAATGTATTATTTCTGTAGGAGAGAATTTGAGGCATGTTAAAAGTCCAAAATGGGATGAAGCCTGATTTCACTCTTCAAAGGAGGAGCAGGTGCATCCTCCTCGAGCCTGCCAACCTGGCCGGGTCAAATAAGGGTATGATCTATTCATTCTGCAGCAGAACACATGATGACCCTGTCTCAAGGGCTTCCACTACCTCACCACACAACACACTCCGGGCCTTTCATGAATTGCTTAAATGGATTGCTCAGCCTCATACCCTTGGTGTTTACCTACTGTCTTTCATTCTAAGACTAATAATTGACATCAAAGAGTCGATTATTAGTCTTTTGGGTCATAAAAATAAACAAATAATCACACAATGTCTTGACACACTAAAATATGAAAATAACACACACACACACACACACATATTGGCACTCAGGGAAGGGATGTACTGAACCAGCTGTATTATACTCTTTACCTCAACACTAAAATGACAGTAAGCTTTACTTACAAGTGATTCAGAATGTTAATGGATTACACGTGGAGCCATTTGCAGCAGCTGAAGCAAATGTTAGTGAAAGCGATTAGTGGGGCCTTACTGAACAAATTTGTCCCTTGCCTTGTCCCCTGACTGCTCCCGCTGCTGCTTGTTGTAGTACCTGAAGGAAACAGAGAGACATTTAAAGTAGCCCACAGAACACATGGATGCACATACACAAAAATACCCTCACAAACATGGCCTGCCTAGAAGAAGAAGCATTTGAGGAACATTTTGCACTATCAAGTCCTTTTCCATGAGAGCAGTTTTCCAGCAGCAAGATGAAAATGGTTCTTACAAAGATGCCAGTGTGCTTGGAATTGACTCATGGGCTCTAGTCTCTGTTAAGGGCCCAGGAAACCTCAGGAGGCCTTCTTTTCCAGTTTTCTTTCCCTACCATTCATTATGAAGCCTTAACTGCCAAAGAGCACCAGGTTTTAACTGTGGGCTCATGTGACTACTATTACTTTTTAGTGATGCTGAAATCCTGTGGTAGCGTCCTCCTAATTCCTAGAAAACTGTACTGGCTGATTAGTCAATTAGTTCAACATTTGGTTCTTTCTGTTTTCATACAACACCTCATCATTGTCCTAGAAACATCATATAAAAAATAGCACTTGAAGGGACAAATCATTCACACAATTGTCTCTACGACTGTAGAATATGTCCATCCAACCATCCATCCATGTATTTTATCCTCATTTGACGATATGAAACCACTTGATAATCAGTAATCACCTTCTTTATTGACCCCAAGGCATCCTTTCAGCTCTTGCAGGGAGATTGCCTTGTCCTTGTTGAGATCGCAGTAATCGGTGAACTTGCGAGCGCATCGCTTGGGCTTGGCTTTCTTTTTCACGTAACGCTTAAAGGGCTTCATCTCCTTTTTGTTGATGTCATGGCTGCCGTTGTTGTCCAGCTGAGCAAAGTACCAGTGCACCACCCGTTCCTCCAGCGTGTGGCTGGGGTCTGGCTCTGCAAATCTGGAAAGATGCAGATTGAGGCCAAGTCTTGCTTTGCAATATACTCATGTTAAACCTGAACTGGGTCCCTCAGTGATGCTACACAAATCTTTCACCCAGACTATCCAGCAAATATTACAACTGGGACCGTGCCTTTCAAATCAAATCTGTTTAATTAATACACATTGTATATGCAAAGTTGAATATTATATTATTCATAAAGGTGTGACCACATTATCACATCATGCCCTGTTTTGAGAGTCGAGACAAAATGTTACCGCTGATGGCTCTTCTTACCTCCCACCACCAGAGGGAGTTGGTGAGTTAATGGCTTGTACCATGTCTGTTGTGAGGGCATCCAACAAGCTGGTTATAAATTCTATCTTCTTTCCCTCTGGGCAGCCTATCACATATAAATAAAAGAGAATAGAAGTGACCACAAGCTTATCCTGTAAGGCAATAGCTTTCCTTTAAACACTCTGAAATGGTTGCCAGTAGAATATTCCGTTTTTTCTAAATGCTGACCTAGAAATTCACAAATGCCCACAAGTACATGTGTCCAGTGGAGTTCTTTTATAAATCTGTGCAGAGAGTATATTTATGCAAGAATGAAGCAAGTAGGAAAGAGCTAGACGTGCAAGGTGACACGAGTGGTCGTCGAGCACCCAGTTAACTTTTACAATGCGTTGCCGAACACCTTGGGTAGCGCCTATTTAATTGCCCCAGATGCAGGGCCATAACAGCATGCATGCCCAGTGCAAATATTTCTGCCTTAATTGTGTCTATTAAAGCGTAACTTCAAACAGGAGAATGTAATAAGCGTATCTTCTAGGTTTTACATTTTCACCTCTCTTATAGTCTCTTTCGCTTTCTCTTACAGATTCTCCAGCTCACAGTAGGCTCCTCATTCTCCATTCTTTCTCCAGTCTTTTTTTTTTTTTGTCCTTTGGCAGGCCGAGGGCAGTATGTGGGCGGTGGGGTCCTGGGCCATACCAGGTGAATTTAATTACCATCAGCGTTGCAAGGACAAGCACTGTGACGCACCGCCTCACTGCTTCTCAACTCGGGTGTCAAATTAGAGCATATGTATTCATACCCGATCCATCTGAAACTCTCAAGACATATAGTGTAGACTATACTGGATGTGCGGAACATGAAATGAGTCAAGCTGTATTATGAAAATCTCAGTTCAGTTTATGTTTTTTGTTGCTTTCTTCGATTTTAGATGGTGGAGAGGTTATATAGCTGTCAGAATCACTCTCCCAACTTCTTTAGAAGCGTGCCAGAGCTAATTCTGTAACGATGACACCAGGGAAGCTTTGGAGCTTTGTTGTGAGGTGGCGGAGCATCCAGCTAGAGTACGTAAAAATAATTTCCTTCAACCCCCTACAGGCAGCGACACCACACCCGACCCCCCCACCTCCTCCGCTTCAGCCCCTCTCCACCGGTCCAACTAGCCATAAACTGTGGCACACATCTGCTGCACAGTCAGGAGCCATGTTTTACTCTGTAAATGTACCAGATGGGGAATTAAAGAGGGGTTACAATGAAACTTTAAATGAAGGGGAGAGAGTAGATCAACTAGAATAAAGCAACAGAAAGCAGTGAAAGGGGCTAGGAACCTTGTGAAAGCCTCCCACTTGAAAAGAAGACCACCTTGAGGTGGCAACACATGGGACATATAATCTCATAACTCTTTGTCAAACAATGTTCCCAAGCACAAACAAATACTGAAAATTCTTAGTGTATTCAGATGTTCACAATTAGGACCAGCTCCAGTAATATTCTCCAGTCAACACTCCAGTCAACATGAACTTCTGTAACCTCTTCATGCAAAAAAGGGTAGTTTAGCCTTTTAATTTACTCCTCTAACTAAGTAACACTCTGTGAACACTGTCAGTCTGCCAGTTTTTAGATGAAAAGAAAACACATTATTGTCAATTCGAGCAATCAAATGAATGTGTTTCAGACTCCAGTCATTTCTTCTAAGTAATTTGAATAAGGGCTTCAGGCATCTAAAATAAGCTATTAGTGATTTGAATCTTGGTCTGCATACATGCTTGCACTTGTCCATAAAGTGTAATACTGCATGCAACACAGACAAGGCAGAACTGTATCGCTGCTTCTTTCTGATACAACTGATGCATGACTTACTAATAAATATAAGGCCCTCTGCATCACCTATTTGAATGTATGTTTCAGGACTTTCTCTTACTATGGACCAGAGAGAGTCACAAGTGTGAGTCTGAGCTGAGTCTTAAGTTTCCAGGGCCCAAGTCAAGTGTTGAGTAGAGCATTTTATTTTAGTCTCTTAGCTGCACAAGCAATCATGTCAGGTTCAACACAGCTTCAAATAATGAGTCTTTCATTAGAAAAACCTCCAGTCTGACAGAACTAAAGTGATACCTGTGGCCAAAGTGTTTAATTCAACTTAAATATTCATACGTTTAATGAATGTGATCTGTAATTTACCAAAACACCTGATGGAAATGAGAGGTTTTATTTCTTTATTACATGACGTTTACTGGTTTTAATTTGAATGTGTTTGTGTTTTCTTTTTCAAGTTACTCTGAGTCTGAGTGACTAACTTTAATCCCAATCTTTGGAAGGGCCTATAATGCAGGTTTACAGAAAGTTTAGGCCTGTGGTTTCTTTCTTTACCTGTCAGGTCTCTGTCTCTGAAGGGGTCTTCCATCTCAAACACCCGGGAGCGAGCTGCACTGTCACATTCTGGCTTCTTATACCTGCGAGAGAGGGGGTGTTTGGGTGGGGGGGAAGATATTCATCACCCCTGGAGCAGTTTTGAACTGAGACACAATGTCAAGTATAAACTCTTGGAATCAAAGAAATTGGATAAGTGAAAGAGCTGCCCGAGCCAAAACCAAAAGAACATAAACCTGTAAATCTTGTTATACCAATTCTAAGAAAGCAAATGGAGGAGTTGACTTTTAAAGCACAGAAGTAACCCCACAGACAAGCGCCTTTTCCTGGCTTTTTAAGAGAACTTGCAAAAAGAGCAGCTTTGCCTTTTTGCAGAACCTGGTTTGCCTTAGTTTTATACTGTCATTAACGCTGACAGAGGGAGAGAAAGAAACAAACAATGTCCTAACACCTCTCCGAAAAAAAGGTGGGGTGGGGGGTGAATGAGCGTGTTTCTTGTGAACACAATTGGTAATCACTTGCGCTTTGCCGGGGCATGTGTATTTCATCTCACAATTTGATCAGTGAGATTGTTTTTTTTTCTCTCACTGTGTTCCAAAAACGAGTGTTTGAGGCATGAGAATGCATTCTCACATCTGGGGTAAGGAGAGAGCTAAAGCTGTAACCTTTAAAAGATCTGTCTGTAAGTTCAAACACAAGTGGCAGGGTGGGCTCAGTGCCTGAAGTCAAACTGCAAACTTTTGCCTACATTCAAATTACAATTTTTTCAAAGAGAGCAGTTTTTCCAATCAACCGCGAGGTTGATTTTATCATTTTTAAGAGAAAAAAATAAATATAAATCGTTAGGGAGACACGTTCTATGCTTAATGCCTTGAACTCTAAGAGATGTCGCATTAATTACCCTCATAACTACATGTATGTTAGTTTAATAGAAATGACTAAATAATTCAATATTTCATAGAAATTAATGAAATTTTAAGTTCAAGGACAATTCAGCAACACATCGAATTTGCAGAACCGTTCAATTACCCCAGGTGAAGTCGACTGTATATCTTAAGTTTAGCATAATGCAATGAAGCTAACATTGTTAACAGATACTATAAGTTAATATTCCCCCAAATTATTTCTGTTAAAACATCCCCAAAACTTGAGCTTTTCATTAAGGTGGTGCAGATTTGTGGATATGGTTTAGGACCCAGCATGACTTACTTCAAGCTATAAAATTGAACAAAACTTCACTGTGTAGCCTAACGCTGGGGTTAGCCTTTTTAGATAACAGGGTCTGTTTTCACAAATCACCTCAGTTCACAGAAAGTCATACTGTGTCTTACCAGTATGTGGTTTAAGCCTGCTAGGGTCTTTGTTTTTTGGTTACACAGGGAATCCTGTGGTTTAGAGGAGGTTTTAAGGGTGTTTTGAGAAATTTTCATGACTTTTACTCAGTTTGTTAGCTTCACAGATCAAGTTAAAAAGTAAACTTGGACATCAAATGTGTCTTAACTGATCAACAACTGCAATAAATCAAGAACTGGGTAAATGAGATCTTTTTACGGAGTTTACTAAAAATGTGGCTCTCCAAGTGACGCCGTCTGAACCCTCTCTTTTGTATTTACCTGGCTGAAGTTCCAGGTATGGGCCTTCCAGTGTCTACCAGCACACACCAGCAGTAGCCAGTGGACTGGTGGCACTGGACAGGCTTGTACAGGCCCAGTGGTCCACAGTCTGGGATGAAAATGGCCTCTCGTGGGTTCTGTCGAGCCTCATCCAGTGCACTCTGTCTCTCCTGGTCACAAGAGGGTACTTTCTCTAGAACCACAGGGAACATTGTCAATCCAAATGCAGATCAGATCAAGCCTAAACAGAAACGTGCATCTAATAAAAAATACAGAAATCTGTTTAAGTTACAGTAAAAAGCACAAAACATGAATTGCAGTTTACATACCTACAGGTTACACAACAACGATAGAATATTAAATGCTGCAGATGAAACCGATACAAATGCAGATTTACTATAGGGCCTACGTGCAAACTGTGATTACGCAACATGTAACCGTACATTCCTCATAGTCTACAATATAGCTGCTCAGCCATATTGACTAACTTACATCTGCCAGAAGAAATCCACTGTTGACGCAAAGCGTTTGATGGAAAGTGGAAGTGCTTGTTTAAATTAGGACGGGCAGAAGCTCTGTGATGGAAACGCTCTCAAGAGGCATCTTTGACCTTTCCTTGGGCTCTGACACTTCACAGAGACTCCCCCCTTATTTATGAATGGCATGGACACTTGAGAAACGTTCGTTTAAATGTTTTAACGCCTTGTCTCATAAATCTCTATTTATGTTGAAATCCATTTAGCACATCACTCACTTACCGTGCTCAGGCCAAGTATAACAGCGGCACATGTTGCAGCTAATTCTGCTAGTGCTGCACTGAAGAGGGCTTTTTACCACCCCTAATTCCTGTCCTTTTTAATCAAGTGTGTTTATGGAGCATTAAGCCTCAACAACAGCATTCTCAACCACTTTCCCTTGCGACGCTTCCCCACTGCGGAGGATTTGTGACAGAACACATGGTTCAGGCTGTCAAACAGGTGGACCAATAAGACAAATGTGAGCTTCTGTACTACATACATACACACACACAAAAACACACAAACACAGGATCATCTCCCAAATTCATTGACAGACACAGTAACTCACCATCTCCCAAATCCTTAAAAATATTCTAATATAATGACCCCAATCATGTCATACTAGCTCATGTTACTCTCTGGAGTTTGTGTTGTGGCTAGGAGAATTTCTCGGATAAAGAGGGGGGTATGGGGCCGACTCCGGACTGTGGGAGATTTAAATGGTAAAGCATGCTACGGTCCAGCCAAGGACTGCAGAAGCCAAGGGTTGTCTGAGCCTCCAAATGAAAACCAAGATATACAACCTCACTGGCTGTAACCAAATACTGTTGTTTTTGCTTTTGTGTCCTTTGCAAACAGTTCTGGTACAGGGACTGACAGCGCTGGCATGCTCTGGAACAGGCCTGAGGCGTTTTACGTGAGACCTGGCTGGAAGGGGGGTGGGGGGTGGTCGGGGGGGGACCTGTTTCCAACAAGCGTTTGCCATCGGAGCGCCAGTATGAGTCAAGGCTCTTGCTCCGCGCTCAAGTGTTCTGAGCTGCTCTCGCTTCTGGCCAAGGCTCTTCACATCCAAATTATTTAGCAGTGTTTATTATAGTGGGGGTATACTGGCGCCAGGCAGCTGCGATTCCCAAAAGAAAATAGTTTTTCTTATACACAGAAATGAAAAAAAAATGCTGGACAGTTACAATTCAATCTTCTCCAGTTTTTTTTCCACAGTGTGCATGTACTCCTTCAACATGAAACTTTATCTATGACTCTTCTCCTTCTGTCTGACTTCTGGTACCAGAGGAAGAGATTTCTGTGCAAAAACGTGCAAACAAATAATGAGGGAGAGGACAGTTGAGGTGAGAACTCGTTGCTTTATGCTTTGTCTCTGCTGTTTACAGGCTTGAATTGATTAGTTGACATAAAGCAAGCTGTCAGTAAACTCTTCTGATTTCCTTAGAATCACTGCAGAAAATCAGTGCCTCCTGTTCCTCATCTCGCCAACTTCAGGCCAAACAAAACAGCTCTGAAGTGCTCAAACTTATCAGTCTCCTGTAAACATAATGTTCTCTCTCTCCTTCCCTCTCTCTCTTTGTCTCTCTCACAGACACACACACATATGCATGCACGCTCCTAGAAAGCCTCTTGCTCCTGTACTCTTTGTCGAATCACTTTCAGCTGTGGTCACTCTCTTGTTTCCAAGGCTCTGTGGGCAGTTAAAGCCAGAGTCAGGTCTGTGATGGTAGAGAAACAGGGATGATACTCATCTACAAAAAAGTAACACCTTTTTACTTATTTGCACTATTCTCCATTGTTTATTCTATCATCTCCCCTGGTCCACATGGACAATAAATAAAATAAAACATTAAACATAAAACAAGGAAACATCTTAAAGCCATAGTCACAATACAGACAGTTTTGTCCACTTCTATTAATATCTTAATAAAAATTAAACATTATATGTTAATATGTCATGTAGGCACTACATCCTGCTCTGTGTGTTTATCTAGTTTATTAACAGCATTTGGCAGATGCCCTTATCCAGAGCAACTTACAGCTTAGCTACAGTCCCCCTGAAACAACTAAGGGTTAAGTGTGTCGCTCAAGGGCACAATTGTAGAAAGTGGGGGGTTTGAACCTGTAACTTTGTGGTCGTTGGGTTCATAGACATGTGTTTTACCCGCTAGGTTACTACCACCTTATCTTAACCTGCCTAGATACCGCAGGAAAAATACATTTGGAATTTAAAATAATCATGAAGAACGATGGTAGTATATTTAAAATAAATAAAATACCAAAAATCACAACACCCAGTCTTCAGCTCGAAATCTAAACAGATGTTAAGTGAAACATCTTAAACTCTGAATATCCTTATTCTCATAACTACATGATGTGGTTTTATAGCATTTACTGAATAAAGTCAACTGAACAATCTGTTTTAATGTAATAACTGAATTATAAGCCTGAATTGTAAAGGGTAAAAATCACCTAAATTACTGCAAAGTGCGAACCACCACAATGCCCTGGGCTTTAGAGCATAAACTTGATCCAAAACTATCAGTACACTTCCAAACTGCGGGATGATGGTTTACTGTCATTGTCCTCCCAGGACACTGGATGCTAATTAGAAGCAGGAGGAGGCTCTACAGGATCCCAAACAGCTGTCAGTGCAAATCAGTCTCTGACTGTTTCCTGCAGAACAAAATGCCCACTGTCAAATCATTGTTTTTGCTCATGCTTTTGTGGCAGAGCGAGGAATAAACATCTCAGCTTTCTCTCCACCCACTTGAGCCATAAAGGCATACAGTATACTACTGTCATGTCATAGAACAAGCGGGTTTTGAACAGGCTACTGGAATTACACACATGCTTAGATGCACAAAAACACACTATACACGCATGCAAATGAAGTATGAACATGTGTGCTCGCACAGACACACAAACACACACACACACACACACACACACACACACACACATGTATTTCTGCTCTCAATCAGGAAACCCACACATTCCCTGCGCTCTGATAATTCAATCCCTTCTCCTACACTTTCCTCGCTCATGCATGAAACTCCCCCAGCTTTGCGGAGCTGACTAGGCATGCCCAGAGGGTGCCATGTTCATCTGAAGGAAATTGTGGAGGAGACACAGAGAGCTAAACAAATTACACCGAAGAGAGACGTGCAAAAGACAGGCTCCATAATGCAAGTGGAGTTGGGTTTCACACTCCTGGACTTGTTTTATGTTGAATCAAAAACATCATGCAATCAGCACCATTGAAAGTCTTGGCATGTACATTATTATGTCGATGCCCTGAAAAATGTCTGTAGGAGCAGAGCTGCATGGCTGCGAATGTGTCAGCACAAAGTTTGATCCACTGACACATGTTTCATTCATAACTGCTACTGGCAATGTACATGAAAGGGAATCGTGCATGTTTACTGAGTTGAACACAGAATATGTCAGCAATATTAGACTCAATCTGGTCCTCAGGGCCCCCAAACATATGGGGGTTCCTTAGGACCAATTTAAAGACTGCTGGACTGTACACATGGAAAATACTTGTTTAGAGGTATTTGAGTATTTTTGTGTGAACACTGGATTATGAATTTTGAATACCTACACACAATTACATAATTAAATTCAATGTAATTTTATGTATATAGCGCTTTTAACAATGGTCATTGTCACAATGCAGCTTCACAAAATGAGAGAAATTTTTGTGTGTGTGAATGTGTGTCTCTGATGAGCAAGTCAAGGGTGACGGCGACATATTGTACAAAAGTTTGGGCACCCCTTCAGCTGATATCAGTTTTAGGTATGGTATCAGAGCTTGTTTGAGTCGTTATGCCTTAACCCAAGCCAGGTGTAGACAATTCCAGAGAGTAATAATTTATGGGACACTTCAAACCTCTCAGGGTGTTGTGCTAACACTCAACAGTCAAAGGCTTATCTAAATGACTGAAACCCAGATAACCCACTCCCACAAAACAAGAGAATACTATAAAAGATGGCTAAACACTTCTTGCTTGTGGTTTTCTATAATGTCATTAATAAAGGGAAGTTGGAAGCTAAAAAGTAAAAAAAAAAAAAAACAATCAACATCTCCTAAAATATATGCACTGGTCAGGTATGCAAAACAAAACATCATTTCTGCTATCAGGGAGATTTGGCGGGCATGGGTGTCGTGATGTACTAGCTCTATGGAAGGATCATCTGGTAAACTTTATTATAATACCACTGCAAAAATCAAGACTTGATGTATACAATACAATGATGGATTTTGGAATCAAGTGCTGTGATTCCTTTTTGGCCTCTTAGGCCACAATCATCAATGGTACATTCGAAGAAAAAAGCATTTCTGTAAAAAAAAAAAACACCTTGTCTTAACTGTTAAACATGAGAGTGGACCTATTTGGGGTTGTGAGACAGCTAGTGGCACAAGAAATACCAGGATAGAGGGAGAAAAGGACTCTACTAAATTTCAACACATTGTAGAAGTTAATGTTGTATTGTTAGTGAAGAAACAGAAGAAGAAAAGACATTGGATGTTACAAGTAGACAATAATCTAAAAATACATTAAACTCAACCTTGAACTAGTTCAAGAAATAAAAGATTAATATTTGAATAACATCTTAAAAACACTGTGTCTGCATTACAGTCTAAGAATATTTGAGTTGAAAGAAATGCTTCAAGAAATGTATGGAGGCTGCGATTTCAGCCAAAAGGGTGAAGGTCTTACCGAGTACTGAATGAAAGGGTGGCAAGACTAGCACACTACGCACATGCACGGGTTTCATGTTTTATTTTTTCCAATATGTTCCAATATTTAACATACAATTGAACATGCCACAATGATGTAGAAATCTCAACATGGTTATGATAACAATCACTGTGTTGAACACGTAAACTGTTGACACTTACCTGGCCTTCTGCTGCTGGAGCTGTTCTGCTTGTTCTCTATGTAAACCAGCTGCTTGATCCACAGCGTAGGGGCAGTAATTTCTGTAACCACCAAATGTACAAATAATCCAAAACCACATCAATAGCACTTGAATTCTTATTTGGGAGGTGAACTTACCATCGCCATCTGGGACGACATGGGTCTCCATGGTGGGCGTGGGTTTGGAGCCATCATCTGGATTGAGAGTAAGAAAGAAACGGAAAGAGACTACCATTATTGAGGTTAATACAATCTACTCTCCAGAACTGTTGAATGGTTGGGATTTGCACATGGCCCGGCCAAGAGCACAGAAAACAGACAGAGATAAAGGGTAGGAGACTCAGAAAGAGAGAGTAGATAGAGATTAAAGTACATAGAAGATTTAATACAAGTCTATTCTTTACTCACACTCTCTTTATACCTCACTCATTCACTCAAACACATGCACACAACGACACACACAATTCAGCCATTTGTAAGACCTTTCAGTCAATAGAGTCTACAATAAATCTCTTATCGTGGGATTATCTTCTCTCTTTATATGCAGATTCAGCATTTAATTATAGCAAATGTGCTGTATCATGGCTGTAGTGTCCTACAGTACTTACCCAGATATGTGGTATTGCACTCAGCCCTCTCTCCTTTTGGGCCCCATCAAGCACATGAAAGCCCTGGCAAGGGAGCGGCCATGCTAAAGCTAAGATCAGGTGGTATAGGAGGTTGGATCACAGAATATCATTGTTTAAATGGTAATTAGGCAAATGAGCTGCGCCTCAAATAGACCACTCCACTAGAGGGCCTCACAGTGGTAAAGTATACAGGGTATTCCATCCATCTTTTTTCATGCATATTCTGGAAATAGGCATTAAAAACCTGGATGGAAAAATCAGAAATCCAAAAAGAATGTCTAAATACCACAGAAGAAGGTTGTGTTTTTACTATGAAAAATGGTAATGGAATTTTCCAATAATGTCTCCACTCCATCTGGTGATAGCAAACTTGACAACTTGACAAAATTCTCAACTGACGCTGCAGTGTCATTCCCAGGAGTTTGGTGGGCGATGGCAAATTGTAACAGCCACTTCAGCCCGCTCCACCAGGCTTCTCTGAATTGTTATTGCTACAGCCAGCTGATGGAGAAATGTTAACAGTGCTCTGTTGAGAGCTAATAATGGAGTAAACCACTCCATCACACATGATCTTGTGTCTACATGATGTTATCTTCAAAATACTGTCCATAACAGTAGCAGACAATGATTTTCATTTCACCAATTCACCGACAATTCATGGCAGGTATGAATGGTAGCAGCAGTAGTTAGATTTAAAGTGTCACACCTACATTTCTATAAGCCATGAAGGGTTGTTTAGAAAAAGTTTCACTCTAAATGACAAAACATGTAATGCATTTTACAGCTGGAAGTATGAATGATAACCCTTTAAACACATCTAGGCTGATTATCCAGTAATTAAATGTAAAGTAATGGCCCTGCAAAAAATTACACAACTTTTCTCTTCACTCCAAACATCAGTCCATCAGTCAAGACATGTTTCGTGTCCAAAGTTTGCTTGTTTAGTTTATCACTGGATGCTAAAGCAGCTAACAAGTAATAGAAGCTTATAACCAGAGATTAAAATTGTGCAAACTGCATTCTTTAGCCATCCCACACTTGCCTCAAACCACAGAGACTTGTTAAGTAATCTCAAACAGACTTGCTTATGCTGTTTCTGACACTGTATGACACACTGTTGTTTTGTCTATTTTATAGGCAACAGTGTGTCATGCGGTGTCAGAAACAACTACATTTGAGACACCGAATGTTTGGTGATTTTCACATACAAGCTAAATGATGCTGCTTGGCCTAAGCTTTCCATATTTGTGCCAAACTAAATAAGCAAATTTGAGACATTAAACATGCCTCAGCTAATCAAGTACATTTGAGGTAAAAGGAAAACACTGTAAATTCATCCCCCCACCAACTGTCATTTAAGGCCTACAGTCTAGCAAGTGGTTCCTTGAAGTTTAGGGAAATTCCAACTTTTCCAAATTTCTGCATAACTTAACTGTTAAGGTCGACTCTTAAGAAATCATTTAGAGCAGTTTATTGTGAAATGCTCCATTGTGGAGAAAATTACAGAGTCAGAATTGTTCACAGTGATGGTGATAGCAACCAGACGTTAAGCTCCCTCACAGAAAGCGACATTTAATTGTAATGAATTTGATTACTGATGTCTGTGTTTCATGATTGTTTAAACAAAAGTCATTATAAAGAAATCCAAATCTATTCGTTTCTCCACAATGAGCATCAGAGCACTCTGAAGGTCTTTTTTTAATAACTTAGTCATTAACATATGCAGAAATGTATTTGCATTACAGACACTGCAACCCTTGGTGCTCATTACCATCATTATAAAGCAATGCGAGGGTCCTTTTTTACACCTAAGTTTTTAAACTATGCAGAAATTTAGGCAGAATTCCCCTTTAGGGGTTAACAAACCTACCCTGAGTGTCTCAGTAAGACCAGGCCGAGAACAGAATGTGCTGCATCATCACTGTGCGCCTGGCTGGTAGTGACACTAACATCTGTTTAACAAGCGCTCAGCCATAGCCTTGCTCTGGGAGAACAGCATAATGTAGGCAAAGTGTAACACGATCTGAAAAATGAGAGTTAGAGCCAAACCCTGAGTGCGCTTCACAGTCACCCCCCTCCAACGCACATACGTATCCCCTTCTGCCGCTGTGGAGTAAACCTCTGGCCACGCTCACACCCCGCTACACTGCCCCTGGGGCCTGTAAAACGACAACCTGGCTTTCCAGAGTTAAGAGCTGAAAGGCTGCACCCCTGCTGCCGTTGCTGTTAACTTCTGTATTAGTGGTTTGAGATTTCACTGCTGTGGTGGGGACCGGGGAGGCACTGGCGGTTGTGGCCGAGGAAGGGGAAGGCCTGCAGATCCCAGCCTTTGATCAGAGCTAAGTCCTCACACTGGTTGTAAAACCTAACAACTGGAATATGTTTTCATTGTTTATGGCCCCACGAAGCCAAGCACCTACTTACAGAAACTCAAGCCTGGAGTCAAGCTCTGACACAAATAAGCTGTTCCTGTCAAATAGGAACAGAATACCAAGTTGGATAAATTAATGTGACAGGATAAAAGAAAAAAAGGCCCTTTTCCTGCAAGTTCACAGCCTACAGTAAATGCAAGGAAATTGGTACATAGCGGGGGAAAAAACATCCATTAACGTTCTTCGTGAGTGAATCTCCAGTTGAAGTTTTTCTTACTGTTACTAATATATCAAACCAGATACATCTGTAGACACACACACACACACACGCACACACACACATGCACATACAGACACAGGGGCATGCACATGCACGTACACAAGCTACAGTATATTGTAATCCCAACTTGGTTCTGGCAAAAAATCAGATTAATAAAGTACTAATAATTACTGGCTCCTCTTACTTTGCCCCAACTAGAAGAAAACAAAGCTATAAAGGGTTTATATCAGCATGTAAAATGTATCTAAATCCAAACTCTAACAATCTATTAAAAAAAGATTAAAAAATAAATAAAAGAAGGTAACTGAAAACAAAACGACAAAAAGTTCTGGGTATTATTCTGGGAAATGTATACATTATTTAGACTTTATCTCTGATGTTAATCTTATCTCAATATGAAATATCAAATATCAGCCAATGTTGATTATTTGTTGGAATTTTTAGCCTTTAAAACTATTATGGTCATAATATCCATACTGACAAAACACACTCACATAAACATGCACACACACACACACACACACCACACCACATCACAAATACTTGAATGCATATAGCAAATACACACATGCACACACACACACACACACACACACACACATACACACACACACACCACACACACACACACACACTCACACACACATTCACATGCATGCACACATACACACACATCCACACACAATAAATAACTGTCAACTGCTTTGTGGAGCTCAACTCACCTTTTCTGCCAGAGCTAGGGGGTCCTGGAGGTTTATCAGTTACTGAACCTTTAAAAGAGAGCACATGTTTATAAAACACTTAAAACTGCAGACTTTACATTGATTAGGGAAACAGAAATGTGTATTAGAAAAGACCCACATTTGTCTTATGCAACAACATGCAGTCTAGTAGAGTCCTAAATTGGCAAAGCCTGCAGTATCATCCAGAACTCACCACAGATAAGACAATAAAGGGTTAAATAACAATGTAACAAATTCTTAGAAGCACTCTCTGTATGCAACATTTATCCACCCTCTACCAGAGTTCTCTAAGATATAAAATATTATCTGATTTTCTCAAAGGGGGTAATGTGTTCTGTCATTAGAATGCTGGACACCTGTCACTTATTTTGGTAAATATTCTTATTTTAGCCACGATACAGGTATGTAACACAAAACTGAGGAAAACACATTGAGACAATATTTACAGTGACTATGTACAAGGTCAGCAGTCAACGTGCAAACATTCAAGTTGGCATGCATGAATACACCAAATTAGAGAGTTACACCAATTAGAATGTGAGGGAGAGAGGAATCTGAATGAAAGGCAATCTGGAATGAAATTTACTACCTGTCAATCCACTTGTCCCAGCATGAGTTCCCATAAATTCACGGAAGTTTCCTGCAAACGTGTGTGAGATATTTCACTTTTTGTCATGATTCATTTCTCTCTTTTTTTGTGACAGGTGTCCATCATTTGAATAATGGCTGGATTTATAAAAGCTCACTGAAAGAATGTATTGCAGTGTAAGATCTGTTAGAGGGTACTATAGGTTATGGGTTACAGGATATGTTGATGTCCTGAGATCCAATATCAAAGGAGTCCTTAGTTCCCAGTATTAAAGGAGCACATTGCTGGAAAGGAATATTGCAAGAAACAATAATTAAATTATTGGGTCTTACACACGACAGTAGGGCAACAGGTAGAGTTAGATTGTAACTTCAAGTCCTAACAATAAACCTGCCAAAAATGTTCCTTGTGTAACATCAAAGAAGAACTGTTTCCTTAATAACCTTTCAATTAATGCTCTTTAAAAAAAGATGTAAAAGTGTAGGAAACCTTTTGAGAGTTTAAAAAGCCTCCATATGATATTAAGATTCTAGGAACAACCTTAAAACGATGGAGGTTTTAAAGTTCAAGGAATCACCTGATGTAAAAGTTCTTGAAGAAGCCCTTAGATTGGTAAAGGAGGTTCTTCATACTCATACATCTCAAAAAATGGTTCTTCTATTTGATCAGGTGAAGAACCCTTTCTGGCAGCTTTTTTTAAGAGTGTGTCAGCACCTGCTACATTTTGAACGTCATAAACACAGAAGAGGTTTTCTCTACTACCTTTTTAGAGGTCATTTACTGTACATGGACTCAAAGTGGGTGCAATGACCTACAATGAGTGCAAAGATTGTAAAACAGCCCAGAGAATTTGTGGAAGCCCATATCAGTATAAGATAGCCTGTCACTGCAACATGTAAAAACACATGGGGAAAAAAGCTAGACTAGAAACAGGTGCTCCAATCATAGTGCAATCTAGTTCTGGCACGGGTCCAGGGTATTATCCTCAGGAAAATTATAGCCATTACACTAAAGTATTCCCATTCACTTTCACAGAGAAGGGCTCGCCTCACTCCACGCATCTTCCTCGGAAAGCTGTAGCATGTGTGTGTGTGTGTGTGTGTGTGTGTGTGTGTGTGTGTGTATGTGTGTGTGTGTGTGTGTGTGTGTGTGTGTGTG
>JBBPCY010000001.1:45537915-45552745 GCA_037974405.1 Brachyalestes nurse
TAAGACCCTGAGGTTTCATGTGCAAGAGAAAACCTCAAATTATAGCAAAAAACGTATATTTCTGGGCTGATCTTGCCCCCATCCCAAATATGGGATGAAGCCCCATGGACAGTGAACAGGTTAAATCTGTACAAGCTAAGTAAGATGGAAAAGAACCATAAGAGTCGGAGGTACGTGAACTAAAGCGGTTCTTCTATGGCATCGTGTAAAGAACCCTTTATGGCACCTGAGTGGTAAGAACCTTTTTGAAATGTACAGAACCTCCAATAACCCTTAATTATGTTAAAGTTCTTCATATCCTTAAATGGTTCTTCACACTCACATATCTCATTAAAAATATTTTATAGGAAATAAAAATGTTCTTCTACTGAATTAATGAAGACTGTTGTGTTATGAAAAGTGCCATCAGGGAAATCCCCAAAATGCATAACTACCAACACAATTAAATACATTCAGAGCACAAGAGTAATGTACAGTATTACCTTAGATGGACAGATTTTTATTTAATGCAATATTGTGATAATCATAAATATCATGATACTGAATGTTTATATTAGCACATCTAATTTAGATCCCCTTGCCTTTTTTGATTATAGAAAACACACTTGAAACAGAAGGAGTAATTGTCAGAGACTAATACTTGAACCACTGGCTTTTCTGTTTGATGATTTCAGAATTCTCCCTACTATAGTCAGTGACTGTTAAAAGAAAGGCAAAGTGAAGGTCAGCAATCAGTAGTTTCACTTATTCTTAGGATTGATGGACCACATTTGGCTAATGGTGATTTTTATCTAGAGCTTTTAAACAATGCTTTATAAATGACATTTGTAGAGATAGAGTGGGATTCCAATTCCTAGTGTCCTTAGATCTTGTGAGTGAACATGGTCTGTAAACACTTACATGCATACCAGTGGGTATAAAATGAAAACCATGCTCTACTCTGACTGCTAGGCTCAGTTCTCTGGAGACTGCATGTTTGCTCTGATCTAACACATCCATCTGGACACCTGTCTTGTAAAGCGTCAACAGCTGATAGAGGTACAGCTTCCTTTACACTGACATAATCTTACAAACCAACCATGAAGCTCAAGTACACCACACCCCAACAGACACACTAAGCACAACATTTCTTTTGTGACAAGTTGGTGTCCATGGGATTATCCCAGTAAAAAAATAAATGTGTACTTTAATGATCAGGGTGTCATTTTCATCTAAGTAAAAGTAAAGTGGCCCTTTACAGTCACATGTGAACACACTACACCACACAGTGTGAACAATGTAAAATTCTTTCTCTGCATTTAACCCATTCACCAAGTGAAGCGGTGGGCTGCCACCAACAGGGGTGCCTGTGGAGCAGTGTGTGGGACGGTACCTTGCTCAAAAGTACCTCAGTGGTGCCACTATCAGTCCAAAGATTCAAACCCAAGGCTTGAAAACATGAACACTGAAGTAAGATTGGGTCTCGTTAGCTCATGTTATTTTATTCAGTGTCTTGTCAAAGGCATGAGCTCATCATAAATCAGCATTCTTTCTCTGAGAAGTTTAATATATTGGGAATACATGTGTCCATACCTACGAGCTCCAGCTCTTTACCCTCTGAAGACGGTGTGGAAGCAGGAAGGATTGGAGGCTGCACCCAGTTTTTACCTGAAATGTAATAGAATCATAAAACTCTGCCATACTAAAGTTGAGCTGCAAACCATAAAGGGTTGATTCCTGCACAAGAATAAAGCTTAGTCATGGACTATATGTAACTTTTAAAGGAAAATCTCCATCCCGTGTAGCCCAGGACTAGGCTTAATCCCTGTCTGGCAAACCCACCCGCAGTAGATTAATTTATCAGTATATTGTAGGTTTATTATTCAACTATTTACCTTAAGACATATTCTCTATCCAACATGCATAAAAAGCCATGGGACTAATAACGGGTTATCTTATCTTTACTAATAATATCTTTTCTTTTCTAACTGCTAGGGGCTGCACAATATTGTGATCATTACTGATATTACTGATATTACAAAATGCTACACAGTGGTTTGATGCTTCAAGGCATTCATATAATCCTATAAAATTAAATTGTTTTGGCACATCACTGATTTAGGTATTTTAATATATTGCATATATAAGGCATTTCACATAATATGTTCCAAAGTAGTGCTAGCATTTTATGCATCTCTAATAGGCCCATATTGGAAAATGATTTTTCCTCATTTTTCTTCGATACAACAGCTTGATGCTATATCCAAGCACTGCTTCACAACATTCTGTTCACTCTACAGTCCAAATCATATATTAACAACCTGCAAGAAAGGTGTAAATTCATTGATTTGTTTTCCTGTCATGCAAATTTACATACACTTTGAAATCATTTGGAGTGTATGTAAGGATTGGACTGTTTTTTGAAGCAAAATGTTTTTGAAGCAAAATACAGTGGCCAATCAGAGTAGAGCTTCTTTATTTATATATCACTCATTACTGCACAAGTGACAAAAACAGCCTGTTTAATTTTAAGGGACAAAGGGAGATCATGTATGTTGTGATTTTGGCTCATATAAATGTCAGAATGTCAAGGAACATCAACTACAAGAAAAATGTGGGACACAGGCTCTTTTAATGGACCATTTCCATAAGAGAACATACCACATAAATGCTCAAATGGAGGACTTGAATATATGACTGGCATTGGAAGAAGAAAGCTCTAAGTAGGCACTTTACCCACCTCTGCATCTGCCCTTGTAGGCTTGCGTGAGTGTGCGGTCCTTGCATTTTGCTCTCTGCAGCTCACAGTTGCTATCGTAACTCCGTCCATCCGAGCCACACACAGGCTTGCTGTGGGTCTTGGAGCAGACAGTCCCGCACTGGCTCTCTCTGTCCCCGATAAGCCACTGCACATATAGAGCGTGATCAGTTAGATACAGTTAGATACACTTGAACAAATACTGCCACAATATACAGATTTACAAATACATCTCTTCTATTCAGCAATAAACAAATCCTGTGTATCCACCTTTTACATGCATAATCCCTCCTTATTCATGCCTTACATGCAACTTTTCCACAGACTTAGAATTAAGGAAAAACAAAATGTACAAACCTCACATAAATACGCAAATGTCATAAACAGGTCTTCGCTATGGGCATGCATATAAAACAACAAAGCACGAGGTAGCAGAGCTTTCGAAGACCTTAATGACTTGCACAGCTTTAAAAGATTTCCAGTAGCAGAAAAATCTCTCGGATCCCATCTGCGCTACTACCATTCAGATGAATCATGTGTCTGGGAAAAAGCTGAAGCAAAATGATGCATAGTATTATTATGAGTGATGTATTGAGAGTTATCAAAACAAAACAGAAGATTTACTAGGCAGTCAGCTGGTTCTATTAATGTCAGACTCCTGGAGAGATGCAGGCTCATATGTTTCACTGATTCATACAGTTCCTTAAGCTGTCTCCAACTACCCAGCAGCAAGACAGAAAGCTTCAGATCATCCCACAGACAATAATAATGGCACTTTTCTCCACTCTAGATTGGACTCATGGCGAGGATATCGTTCCTTGTAGACCTGACAACAACGAACACACATTGTTTTATTCTTTTCCACTTTCCTGTAGCCACCTCAAAATCTCAGCATCCAAAACCCCAGCATGAAATTTAATCCCATCAACTGTGAGAAGCCCAGTGAGAGAAGGAAAGAGAGAGAGAGAGAGAGAGAAGTGGAAACACACTACTCATGAGGGGTCAGTGTAGGAGGGTACAGGCCAGCCAGCTACGCACAACACCAATTTGCTTTGGACTGCTGTCCAGTTGTTTGTTGATCATGCAGTAGGAGTCAAATATAATGGTAGACTCGCAGCCCAGCAGGTAGACTACACTAAGATGCACCGGGAAAAGAAAAGAAAAAACAAAACGGACCATTCCTCACAAGAACACTGACAACACGCACACACATACTCTTCTGGGCAACAGAAGGAAACGTTGCTTAGTTACTGATCCTCCCCATTTGAAAGCAAATCAGTAAGTACAGATTTGAGAGGCTGCTTCAGCCAAAACAAAATGCGATCCATGATTACTGCTGAAGCTCAAAATGAACTGTATCTGCTCAAATCAAATCAAATCAACCATCACTGCTGCACCAACTTTTCCAGAGTTTATGCTGGTTAGTGCAGGTGTGTTTTTGGATTTCAGCATGCAAATATCTATATATTGCCACTGTAAAACCCAAGTATCTCCACATTTACCATTTTTATAAGTATATAAAAATGGTACTTATAAATGGTCATTTATAAGTAAATGTATTTTTTTAATTCAAGCACTTATTTTGGTTTATCCATCACTAAAGGTTCACACAATGTGAAGATATGCCGTGTTCAAATGTGAAAAATAGAGTTATAACTTCTAGTTTTCGTTACAAAACAATAATTATTTAACATAGAAATGCCACTGCTTCCATTGCTACCAAAATGAACAAAACGTCACTGTTGAGCTGAACATTGTGGACTGATCGACTACATCTGGGACAAGTGGAAAATTGCATAAATTTGATATTTGCCAAACCATTCATTTAATTAAATAAACAATTTGATTCCAAGTCATTTTGGAATGCTTCTCTTTATCCACAAAATGTTCTTCCCATGTAAAGGACAGCGTGTTTTCTCAAACGGTGGAAGCAATAGAACAACTACAGGTTTCAGTACATTAATCACACCATTATGAATAATATTATACAGCCATGCATAAAACATCCAAGGAGACTGTAGACCTAGGTTGTTATGAGAGATGCTCCAAGAGCCAAGTCTTGTTTGGCTGCTGATGTCAACACCACATGAAATGTAACGATGAGTAATTTGAAAGTGCCAATAATTCAAATTAATTTTTGGGAGACTCCTCTGCACAAACACTGGACGATCATCCCGTCTCTAGAGTGTGTCTTAATACCCACAAGGGTAAAAATGTCATCCTTATATGACTCTTTTTTCTAAGAAAATAAAAGTATCATGTGAGTGCAAAGTAAATGTGGTAATGGATATTAAAGTCATCTCTTGGTGAAGTGGGAGCATTCTGTTGAAGGCAGACAAAATAAAACTGAATTACTGCTCCTGTGGCAATGGATGGGGGGAAGCACTGCCCGTAATTTCACTTGTAATTTTTATATCTTCTTACTGGCTTTAGTCAAGAACAGATAAATTAAAAAAGTAATGCTTAGGCAACCTGAAAGCCTTGACTGAAGCCAGCCAAACTACTTTCGCGAAAATCTGACCAGTCTAAACGCTAGGCTATAAATGCAGCATCTGAATCAAGCTGTTTTAAAAGGTGAGTGGGAACACTGTGAGCTTTCATCTAGTGGGTGATGACTGCTCCTGTTGCTGTGTGAAGCCAGAAAAAGAGAAAGCAGAGGTGCCTTCCATCAACAAAGAGCCATAAGACCCCTTGGGACCTACAGCTGTCTTTGGTTTACCCCAGCTAAGAATTTAAGCATTATAAACAACAACGGGATGAAGGAGTTTCAGAAAGTCTGTATTGTATTCCTTAGGGCTGGGATGATGAAAATTAATAAATCATCCATAAAAATATAAAAAATGGTTAAAAATTAAATGGTTAGTGTTTAAAACCACAGGTATTTTACTATAGCATTTTATAGTACAGCCTAAGACCATTGTGCCAAACAGGGCTGCCAAAGCCCATTTTTACACACTGAAAATATTTGTACGCAGTACATCAAAGCTCTTTTTTATGCTCGGTGCTCCAAGGTAAAGTAGAGTATCCAACTTCTCCACACACACACAGCCCTGCTGCAGAGCTTCAGCTGTGATGAACCATGTCTATGATTAACTTTTCAAACGGTTGTCTTTGTTTTTCAGCAGTGTCTCTTTGAAAAGAAATGATAACATTGCCACCATTACATCTCAATGGATCCATTTTTTCTTTCACTTCGCCTTCTTCCATGTTTAATAAAAGTTAATTTAAAATCACGTCCACTTTTTTCATGCTTGTCTCTGAGTGAAAAGATCTGCTAAACATTAATTTTGCCCACCACAGTGACTCACAGGGCTACCCACCTCTGTGTGTAAACAAAGCAAGTACTGGCCTGGATTTTCCAATTATGGACTGGATCACAGAACGAACGATGCTTACAAACAGGAAAAAACAATACAGCGTAACTGATGGTTGTATTGTCATTGTTCTGATAAGGTTCATAGTCAGCTGTATGCTTATCTTTACCAGATAACTCTGTTTATCTTAGAACTACAACAAAATTAAATACAAATTACAAACAGACCAAGTCCAAATTGGGCCCAAATGGGTCTCATGCGGGACCCACCACAAAAGCTTAAAGCCCGGGGTTAATTTCCAATGTCATGTCTGGGGGCAGATGGTTAAACAGCCCAGGTCAAACTGGAGGGGGACAACACATACACAAAGAAGAATTAATGAACATAAACAGATTTTATTGTTTATTTTCCACAAATGAATGAAAATAAACAGATTTTAATTAGTCGATCACATTAGCAACAATTTACACATTGCATTCTTGAAGGCTACAGAATTGGCGGAGCCTTTAGATGTTCAGGCAGCCACAGCTGTGGAAAGTTCCCTTAATAAAGGCAAAAATCCAACAACAAGGCCAACTGAAAGCAAGTCTGAGATATGGAAGCTATTTTCAATCCTAACTAAGATAAATTGGAATCAGCTACCATTTGCTTGTGGCGATAAGTCATTTTTATGTTGTTTAAAGCCATACACCGTCTGCCAAAAATAACCACTCTGGGGTTTGATTCTTGTTTATGTGTTTACTGGTAATAAATAGACTATGCTAAAGTTCACAACAAAATTAAACAGGCCTAAAGACCATGATTGCTTTATTATTTCAGCAGGAATGTATTTATTTATGAATAGACTATTTCAAATAATGGATGGGGCTGGGCAGGAGGGGGACAAATGCTTGTAATGTTCTTGTAGAGAAGGATAAAATAGGCAGATAGATGGACATATGCAAAATCACTTGTTTTCATTACATTACAAAAACAATGAATACACAGCCTATATTTTCATATGTGAATGGTATTTGACTGAGTAGTAAAATTTACATTTTGAAACTACAATGCTATTTATATACTACATCAAAACTGCTTAAAACTAAGAAAAGAAAATAATTCAGTTTTTCATTATATGGGCCCTTTAATGCACTTAACACTAGTGATATTCAACTGATGTAATAGTGCAGTACCTAGGATATATTTCATTTTAAACTGGTGCACATTAATTTACAATTTCATGTTTGAGTCTTCATCCTCAAATAATCCAAATCCAATTCAGGGGCTCTGTGGCGTACTGTCTGTTGTTTGATCATTAAGGGAACTCCACAAAATTTACTTCAGCTGGATGAGATTCATTTGGACTGCGCTGTAACACCACATAAGAATTCAGTTCAGCTGGAGAGAGAAAGTGGTCATTCAAAAAACAAAATAAATAAAATAAAAACACATTAGCATCAGCAGTTTGCATGATGAGTGGTAAAAGCACAGAAAGATAGTAGGAGAATACCAATTCATTCTTTCGAACAAAATCAGCAACAGGCCACACATTTGGGTAAATGTGCTTCAAGCCTAAATATCAGTTCAGCATTTAAACTTTCTGGCTGGAAATCCACTGGCAGGATACTCAAAGCTGCAGATATGAGGCGAGTGTAAAACTTCTAACACAGACGCATATTTACTCTTGGCAGGGTAGCTGACGTGTGTATGTGTGTGTGTGTGTGTGTGTGTGTGTGCGTGTGTGTGGTAGCTATATCGTGCCAGAGTTGCTTTCTCTGTAACGTGTGAAGCGCTCATTACCTTTTAGATGGAACAGCAACAAAATAACAGTGGCAAAAAAAAGCCTTCTGATTGGCTTACAAATGATTTGCAGCCTAAAGGGTGTCTGGCACTCTGAAAAAGAAGCTTTAAAGGGCTCATGTCATGTAAAACCAAATTTCCCTATTTTAAGTGGTTTCCTTGTTGTTGTTTTTTTTTTTTATCAGTTCATTTGGTCTAGCTACGAAAACAACTGTTTTCTCATTGTCCCAAAACTATGCATTTATACACATAGGCCTATCTGCTTATTAAGCCTACAGCTGTTTACCCACATTCATTTACTTTGAAGTTAAAAGGAGTGTTTCAGACTGGACTGCTTTTTAAATGAAGAGCAACAAAGGGCAGCCAATCAGAAGCGATGTCATTTACATATATCAGCCTTAAAAACACGACCAAACCTGACTACTTTTGTGAATAAAACTGACACAAATGTCACAAAAAGATGGTCCTCAAGGAAAGAAAAAGAATGCAAGAAAAATGTAGGATATAGGCCCTTTAAAAAGATACATTTAAAAAAAAAATAAAAGAAACTAGGGTTCGTAATCCATGCTGGTAAATGACATGTGTTGAGAAAAGGCAACCTGACCCCAACGATAGGAACAAAAACAGGAACTCTAATCTGTGAGTGGGAGTTCACTAGATTTCATTCAAATTAGTCTGTAAGTAAAGCTATGAGTGCAAAAGCTATGACCTTAACCCATTCGCACAAGCTAATTCTTTTGAAACCTTAAGTCTTATGAACTTCCTGTCCGGCTCACTGCTTAAGCCAGAGAAAGACAGTTTAAGCTTGTTTGAAGTGCATATCAGGTCATTATGTGCCATCAGACCCAATAAGTGGGACTGATTCTTCAAGGAAATGATAGAGAGCACAATCATAGGAGTAATCCCTTTTGTAGGATTATTGAACAAGCAATTTCAGAACTAACAGGAAATCTTCTTATCGAATTTCCTTTTTGCTAACTCTAATACCCAACCTGGCTGGAGAACAATCCTGACAGCTCATGAGATGCATCTCAATAATACATGGGCCCACCCGGCAAGCAGGAAGGATTCAAGCCACGCTGCAGAAGGAAATATGGGAAAATATGCAGCAAGACAGAACAGCTCAATAATCTGGTGCTAGAGATAGACGGCAAAGGAAATTCTTTGACCATTACTACCCCACTAATGTTGGGGATTAAAGATCAAAACCACCTACAGTAGCCACCACAAATTCGGTTCATGGATCCGTTGAGTCAAAGCGAGAAAGGAGTGTGGAAAGGAGTCAGAGAATGACTTTCTACATGAACCATGAGTAAGACAGCTCTTAATCAGGCTAGCAGACAATACATAGGCTCATGGCCTGGGACTATCATGCTTGGATATGAAGTAATAAACTGGCCGGAGACTCAGTGCTGGACAACAATGGTCTGAAAGCAGAGCTATGGATTAAAATTAATTACACTGGTTACAATCATTTTGTGCTTGACCTTGATATGTATTGACATTCATCTTTATTGACAAGATGTGCTTTTATTGACATTTGTTGCTGTAGTGCATTCTTTTATGGGTTGTGATAAGAGGTCATATGTTCAAATCCTACCTTCAGCATAACACCCCAAGTTGCTCCAGGGAGACTGCCCCCTGTCATTAGGGAATGGAAGTCGCTTTGGATAAAAGTGTCTGCTAAAATGTGTCTGCTTAGTGTGTAACCACACTAAGATGTCTAATGCAATGTTTATGACTTGCTTTTAAAGTATTCTTACAATTTATTACATCTTCGGTAAGGTTTAAACAAAGCCTGTCGATTTTTACCATTGTCCACTTTCATGCTGGTGGGCTGGAACTGTCGCAAAGATGGCCTACGAAAGCAAACAGAGAAGTTGTGGCTGACCGACAACTTCCTTCAAAATTATGAAAACAAACACCTTAGACCTGGCAGGCATACGTATGCATTAAACTCCTCTCAGCATGTTTCGTAAAGCATGATGGGGCTTTAACGAATAACAAATACGGCAATAAAAAAAATTTAGTTGTGAATATGTGCTTCTCGTAACTACAGAGGGAGAAAAAAAAGACTTGCTTTTATCCTGTTGTAATTGAAGGCTCTGGGAGGCTGGCAATCTCGACGGTATTTCCCACAGTGTGCCATATCATTATGCTGATACCCACTGCTATCTCTCCACAGCAAAATGCCTTAGCACTGACCCAGAACACATTCTCTGTGTCAGAAAGCCTCCCTTATCCAAATCCCAGCTGTCTTTCATTGTGTATCAAGCACACAGCCCTGTCTGAGGCCCACACAAGCAGCACAGCCTTCTATACCCTTCTCTTTCTCTCTCACTTTCTCTGTCTATTGGTCTCTCGCCCTCTCTCACTGCAGCTCTGCTGCCTATCTGCCTCCCTACTGTCTATTGTAATTAAGCCTGAGTGCAGCACACAAGTGCATGTGACAGAAAGATGCTCTAACGCAAACATACGTGCACATAGTCCTTGTCACATCAAACCCTTGTGTTTGCAGCAGCAGTTGATAAACGGGCCAACAGTAAAGATACAAAATTACAGCGATACAAGGTTTGTCACAGCAATGATGACATTGACATACATGCAGAGCATTATACACACACTCTTCCACCCACACACACATACACACACTTGTAGCTTGTGTGTGATGTGAGCTCCTCCAATAAAAATCAAGGTGGGAAGGGGTGCTGGGACCAGGCTCTGATCTTTAAAGCTGGGAAAATACAGTCTTGGCACGGGCCATGGACTTGCCGAGCTTTGTTTGTTCTTTACACACTTTTACGAAGCTCTTGGTGATGCACTCGCCCAGGTATGCTGTAGGCCCTGCATCTGAGCTCATCTCCAACAGCCTTTGAGAATTTCAATCGTTATTAGCACCTTTATTAGCCCAACATGCGCTTTTTGCTGCATTTGAAACAGTGCCACACAGAATGGTGGACAGTTCACAGATCCGTATCATTGTGTGAGGCTACGGAATAAAAATGGATTATTCGGCGGTTGGTCATGAGAGGGTTCACACACTGAACTGACTTCAAAGAGCAGGAAATATTTAAACATCCTAAGCAGGGCTTGCCTGTGTCATAAATGTGACTCTGTTTGTGAAATCCATTTTAATCCAAGATCCTTTTTTATAGATAGATTAAGGCTAGTCTTAGTCTAAGGCCTAAAATAAAGTCAGTGGGAATTCCCCAGTGAAAATCTGCTTAGCTCTTAAAATAAGCCTCATATACTGATAAAGCATAGTGTAAGCTGACCAGATAGATAGATAGATAGATAGATAGATAGATAGATAGATAGATAGATAGATAGACTTGGACCTTTTCTATGGGACAATTCATCATGGAATTTTAAAATACATGACAGCTGTTGTTAAGTTTAGTTTTAAAAAGTTTAAAAGCGTAGTATATGACCAGGCTATTTTTGACCAGAACATTCATGACTCTGGATTTGTAGGCAAATCACTGGGTCATGCATAAGTATTCCTTTGACTGAGGAAGTTTCTTTGATTGATTTGTCAGATGCACTTATCTTGGCTATCTGAAATACTGTATGTCTTTTTTTTCATTTTATAGCCGGTTGCTTCCAATTCTGGGATTGAGTAACATCTTTCAAGGTTATGGAACAGAGAACACATGTGGTACTTGGATATGTAACCCTCATATTTCACTATAAATCAGAAATACACTGTGCCTTTTCCTTTGCAGTGCTTTCTGTAGGGGACTGTAGGCAGTCGGGATGAATCTATGTTCTGTTTCTCAGGAAACCGACGGGGAAAACCTGCATTTGAACATGCTTCAATACAAGCAAAATGACTACTTATATTACTATTTGGTGACAAGCACTACTATAGATTGTAAATTATCCCTGTAATATTTGCAATATATTATATTCAGTGTACACTGTTTGTATCCTGTGTTTCCTTTGTGGACCCTTTTGCCGACTGGCACTCTGACACCATGCAGACTCAAGGGTCATGTTTGTCATATCATTGAAGAGGGTAAACAACTGTGAACCATTTCCACATGGCCTTCAGACATGGTCAGTTCGTGCTGGACGTTTCAACAGACACTTTCAGTGGGTACCTTGCTTTACTCAACTGTTGCACCACTTGGTTAATTACTTTTCTTTTTCTTTTTCATTCTTTTATCACTCTTATGCTGTGGAACCTCAAAAACGGCCAGGTGAAAGTGCTCTGTGCCTGAATCACGAATAAATGGAGAAATGGAAAACTACAAGTCCTCTGATGGCAAGAGAGGCTATTTAACTCAATCAATTTTGGCTTGAGACGCAATGTGCAGAATCCCATTATTGGCCCAAACGCTCCCTCCAACACAGCAGCCATAACTCCCCATAAAGCTTTCCATTCTCATGGTGAAGTGAGAGATAAGTTAGCTGTAATGAGGCACAAAGGGGAGGACACTGTTTAAAGCATTTAACTTCAGCTTTTCTAATATCATAACCTTGCTGACCTCCTGTAATGATTACACCAGGGCATTTTAGAAACCTCTGAGGCGCAATAGGGAGGATGTGTTTAGCATTGTGGACATAGTTTCTCAGCTTTTCTCTCCATTTTAGAGTACATCAGCTTACCTCTCTCTCTTTCTCTCTCTCTCTCTCTCTCTCTCTCTCTCTCTGTCACAATTACACTCACATCACCTGTTATTGCTGTCATTCCTTCTCAGTTCAGTGTTTAACAAAAGTGAACAAACATATAAAAATATTTAAAAATAGATATAAATAATAGATTTTGAAAAGATCTACACAGGCCAGTATATGCAGACTTCAGCTGCACAGGTATGAATAAATAATTATTTCTACAGAAACTAATATTGATCATAACATTTGACAGTAATTGACCATTTAATAAACTCTCTTTATCAGTTAGAATGAAACAGGATGCTTCTGTAACTTTGCCCTTTTAGGACTTGTATATCCTCACAGCCAGATCAAAATCTTGAATCTCCATTCCTTTTCTTTTAACATCATTTGAAAATATTTCCAGCATTTGCATTTGCGTTTTTCCAGTAACCTGTTTTATTTTAAGAAAAAAGGATTATTTTCTCCTTTTGTATTTCCACTTGGGTCTCTACTGCTCCTTTAAACACTCCAAGCGTGAAAAAACCATCAATCCATTTTCTGTGAGTCAGTTGAAAGATTTTGGTGTCAGGAATCATATGCTTCTATGAGCCGTTTGGACGGCTCCCTTATTCTGACGTCATGAGATGGAAATTTGCATAGAACCTCCTCTCATCTGTCGAGCCCCGCCCACTAGATTAGTTGAAGATCCACCCTTTTTGTCTGCTGGTTTTACGAGCATGCATAAGACGCTGAGCACTACACTGTGGCATTGGCGAGTCACATGAAGTGTTGTGTTCATCTCGCTCTGGGTCCAACTCGGGGTCGAACATATAGGGCTGGATAGCGCCTCTGTTTTCTGCCGTGGGGAAACTGTCAAGAATAGAACTGGTGAGATCTCTTTATGTGAGAGTGATTTTGTGCAAAGACCTTCATGAACATGTTTTGTAACCCATAGACCTATTATAATTTGTTTAAAAAGAGGTATAATATGTCACCTTTAATACACAGCAATAGCTGACTGTAATATGAAAGAAAGATGAAACTTCTTTTTGGACCTGTCCAACCTCAGATATTCAGGGCCAGCATTCTTCAAGAAGTCAATAAAATGCCCCAGTACTCTATAACTCCGCTGGAATGCATTTATTAAAGCAATGTGATATTTAGGCTAGATTTCAGTCAGTCCTACAGCTCTGTAGATGGTCACAGTCAAGAAGTCTTTGCAAACAGTCCATTTTTTTCTAATCAGAGTAATGTGTGAGTGTATCACGGACTCATCTATGAGTCACCACCCCCTCATACCACAAATATGACAGTCCCTCTGCGGCGTGCACAAAAACCTCTCTCTCGGCTCACTCTTTCTCCCTCATTTTCGCTCGCTTTCGCTCTTTCTCCGTTGTCTCCGCGGACCATTAAATGGACATTTACCGAAAGGACAAACTTGCCAAATCATTCTTGTGCCTGAACTGCTGTCAGGTACTTGAGTTTTTTTTCTATCTCTCAGATGGAAAAAATGCTGTAACTGGGGCACATTTCAGAGTTTTGTCTGGCTAATGTCATATCATTGACTGGAGAGGATGGGGGGGCCGAATGAGAAAGAAGAGCAGGGAGAGAGTGAGAGAGGAAAGAATAAAGATCATCACCATGACTCAGACTTTACTCACTTGTGAGAAATGACAGGCTGACAAATGAATGGACAACAAAGGTTGGCAGAGGAAAAAAAGTATTGGTTTTAAATACGGCCTTATAGTGGCACCATTGAGGATCTCCTGCCCCCGCCAATTGATTCAGTTGTGAGGAGGAGGGAGGGGGGGAAGAAATTCACAACGTTGTCTTTGTTGGAAATGTATAAAATGCTGCGCTGGAGAGGCAATGGCTCTCTCCTTTCTTACAACCCAGAGGGGTGCAATGAGAGCAAAAGACCTAAGCGACAAAAGGGCAATGGGTGCACTCAAGTATCACTGACAAACCCACAGGACAATGCGACTCCCTCCACACACAGCTGTACTATTCAGCCTATTCCATACACTAAACCGTTCCACAGAGCTTCAAACAGGCCACGTTCCCAATGGCAAGACTGTTCGCTCTGGAACAGGAGAACGTCAGGTCGACCCTGCAGCTCTGTACCCCAGCCTTTCTGTCAGACTGAATCATCTCCACGAGGCTGAAGCCGCCTTCCTATTCGCCAGCTTCTTGTTTGAATTATCAGTTCCACCTTAAATAGAGCAGCAGTTAAGGCTTCTGTACCTACTACTTAAGGTGGAAGGTGAAAATGGAAGAAGAAACTAGAGAATAAAATCATGTTGCTTGCTCATGGCTTTTAGTGGAGATGACAGCATCAGAGTGCAATAAGAATGTAGCTTAAAAGTTTAATATTTCCCTTTGTTCTTTTATTATCTAC
>JBBPCY010000001.1:45552792-45570825 GCA_037974405.1 Brachyalestes nurse
TATATATATAATTAAATAATATATATTAATACATTGTAAGGATACTATCGTATGGCTTTATATTATAGACACCCATATATTAACCGTATATCTGTCCCTCTTTCTTGACAGATACACATAGACACACACACAAAGTTTTCTGATTCATCACTTCAAATCGTGAAGTGACGTAGACAGGGCAGCAGGTCACGTGACAAATCAAGTCATCGATATGCTCCGAGCTCTGATCTCTCATACATGCATGCATACATACACACACACACACACACACACACGCATTCTCACTCATTCTCCCTGTCTCTCTCGCGCACACACCTACGCATATGCACACAGGCAAACGCGCGCCCACACACACACACTCTGTCTCCCTCTCTCTCACGCATACGCATGCAGGCACACGCACAAGCACACCGGCACACGCACAAGCACGCGCGCTCCTCACTCACCCTCGAGCCGTTGGATTTCTGCGCCGAGGTCCGCGGCAGCAGAACCAGAGCAGAGGTGCCCAAAACCACCACGAAGAAGAAGTGATGGGGAACCATGTCTCCTCTCTGGAGAACAGTCAAATTCCAAAAAAAGCTGCAGACTGGAGAAAAAATCCAAAATTTGGCTCTCTTCTGCCCAGTATTCGTCCTCAGTGGCTTTTTCTTTCTGTCTGTCTTTCTCTCTCTTTTTTTTCTCTGATGGTGGATAATATTCACATAGTGCCAGGAGCTGCTCACTCACACACTTCTGCTCGCCATGCTGAACTTTATCCACTGCAGGAGCTCGCACGGTCCTTGCGATAGCTACAGGTTGAAGAGTTTAGTTTCCATTGGGACTCATTTAAAAGCCCGGGGGGTGGGCTCACTGCAGATGATTGACACTGGAAACGTCCAATGAAATCCCTTCTATGATCTGCATATTGGGGAACTGGTTAACTTGGACAAGACACATGGCGCCCTCACTTTTATCTGCTGCATGAATTAGTCAGACTCATTATGTGCAGTCCAGTCTAGTGGTTTGGAGGTGTTTTCGTTGATACTTAGAATTTATTTACAACTTGTTTCTGTAGCCATTTAGAGAACTGTTGTGGAATATGATACAATACACTTATTATACAATACACTTATTGCTTATTTATTACGATGATGTTACTAATAATATAATAATATTAATTCAAGGATAGTGAGGGTGTAAAAGGAGACCAGATTTGGGTGGTGAACACTCAAGGGGTCACCATTCTTTCTTTCTTTCTTTCTTCCTTTCTTTTGTGTGACTCTCACTACTTTTTCTCAGTTCGAGTAGGTGTGTGTTCGAGAGTGCGAGGCAGAGAAAGAGGGGCTTTGAGTTCTGTGCAGGTGTCCTGCTCCACACACTGCCCCCTCCCTCTCTCCCTCACACACACACACACACATACACACACACACACACAGAGTCACTCACAGGAGAATGGCTTTAAAGAGCTCAAAAGACTGTCTAGTCTTCCTCCAAAAGAGTTTTTTTTGACAATTCCAGCAGAACTCTCTTTGTCCTCGACATCATTCAGTTGTAGGACTCGCAGGCCGTGACAGGGCGAGACTTTTGGAGATCATCACTGAGCGGGCTTATAATTAGAGCCATTGAGAGCTTAGGACTGGCACAATTAGAGTGAGAATTAACAGTCTCTGTACTTGTTTCAACTGGAGGGATTTTCTCCCAAAACAACGAATCTGTGTGGTTGTAGTGTTTGTGTGTGTGTGTGTGTGTGTGTGTTAGAAAGAGAAAGAGAAAGAGAGAAAGAGAAAGAGAGAGAAGCTACTGTCCTGGAAGAGTATATTTTTCAGAATAAAATATTCTGATTATGCAGGAAAACAGTTCGGACTTTGTCAGTGTTTTATTATTAAAACTGGAAAACCAAAATATATATATTTTTGTTAGATACAGTATACATTGAACATATTGAACTGCCAGTGTTATGTTTACTTACAATGAATATTATGTAAACTTTATTTAAATATTAATAATTAATAAAACTTTCTATCCAGTACTTTGAGGAATTATGTGAAGACACTTGAAGATATTAGATAATAAATCTGTAATGATCTCCTTAGGCTATATTTTGTCAAGTTAATTAAAGTCCTTAAATTTGATTCACACTTTAAAAAAAATGATTAATTCTAGATATTCTGACTTCAGAACTTCATTCTTGATGCTACACTTTCACAGTTCAAAATCTTCTCTGGCTCCTTACATCATTTTGGGCATACCTAACATTTCTTCATTTTTATTTACAGATTAATAGTGTCAGATGTGTTATTTCAAACTAGGTCTGTACTGGAATATCATAATAGATATATACTCCTGTCTCCAACCAAAATGTTTTTATATTATTAAAAACAAGGAGTCCAACAGTCCAAAAAAAAAGGATCCCCAAGGGATTCTTTGAACGGATCTTGCATAATTTGCATGATACCATAAAAGAACTATTTTAGTTCCCAAAAGAAATGAGGCCTGTGTGTCTGAAGAAGTTATTAAATGTTTAAAGAACCTCCCTATAGTGTAAACGTTATTTACAAGAATAAGGCCACTTCCAAGAACACCTAAAAAGATTCTTCTTACTTAGGTGCCACAGGCAGGAGTGCCAGACAGGAGTCTTTGTGTGATCACTGATGAACCAATATCACTGAAGAACCAATTTTGATCCTAAAAGAAAGTTTTGTAAGTCAGATGTGTGAGTGTGAAGAACCTTTCAAAGGTATACCTTTCACAAAATTGTTCTTCCGTTGGACCAGTCAATTAAAGGCAATTTAGCAAACCAAAATGGTTCTTCTGTTGAATCATGCAAAGAACCAGGATCAGAATCCGAAAACGTTATATTTATATGACGTCACAGCCTGATGTTGCATAAAGACCAAGCATGTGTGTGTTTGAGAGAGTGGGAATAAATAGAAAGAGATGTGGAAGTAAGAAGCAAATTTAAATAAGAGACAGGAGGTGCTGGGAAATGAGAAAGTTGGGATGTTTTCAGGCAGAAGTTATCTTAGGTGAGCGTTACAGATGGGCACACAGAGTGAGTGTTTGCAGCGCTGCTATCGAGAGGTGTGGAGAGGTGGGCTGTGCCCCGCTGCAGTGCTGGATCTCTCCCCTGGGGGCTTGGCTGGGCTGTGCTACTCCCTCACTGTGCCAGCTGGTCCACTGCTGGCCAGGCCTGTGTGAAGTTAGTCTGGGGGGAGGGGAACAGCAGTGTCTAATGGAATGTTAACGAGATCACTTTATGTCCTGTATCCACTTTCCCTCCGCTCTCTCCCTTAACTACGCCCGAACAAAGGCGCGAGGGCTTTCTGGGGTGTGAAAAGCGTTGTTGAAGAAACGTCGCCCGACACAGACCGGTGTTGTCACTTGGCCGGACTTGAAACGACCACCTGACACCTGACAAGAGGCAGAACGGTGCAAACGAACAAGCCGAAAAAGAAAAGGGCCTGTGCTGCCCAATTATCACGCCGGCCCTTTCGATAAATCCTCAATGGCTGTCCACTGTCTGTTTACAGCAAACAAAGCCGGCAGAAAATTAGCAGGTGTCTGTAGACAGGACAGGCCAGCCTCAGCCAGCGGCACCCTGCCGATTTTGGGTTCAATTATCGGAGGGTTGTGCACATTGCATGCCTTTAATCAACACAAATGTACGGAGGAGAGGCTCTCCCCCTCCCTCCCAGCCTGTGTATTATTTTGATGTCTGAGATAAGCATGACAGGCCCACTTCAAGTTAAGTGACCTGCCTATTTTATACTGTGCAGTTCTCACTGCTGTTAAACCCAGTTGCGGTTTTGCGTAATTAGACATCTGGACCGAGCTTTATTGTGGTTTCGCCAGATCAAGGGGACTTTTTTTGGTCCAGCCTTTTTCACACTGTCTGGGAGATTCCTGAAGTTTTCTTAATTGTTAATATGTTTTAACAACAATTACCCCCTCCGAGGCACGCATACCCTCACCAGCTTTCTAATTATACTGCAGAGTCCTTCAGAACCAGCATGTGGTGTACCATCTCGATCCTACAGAGCTCGGACTCTATTTTCCTTCATTATCGTCACTGTGATATGCAACATTCTGACACGTTCCTATACAGCTCTGGCCAGATGCTCTTCTTTCTTTCCTCTAAAAGTGTTTGCTTTAATGTCTACAGCATCTTCTAGCTTTAACTGTGTTTGAAGACCTGAATATTTTTGAGACGATACTTCATATGGGACGAAGTTCTTGATCCTGGCCAGGAATTGATGGCCTCAAGCATTTCGTTCTGCATTCATCATACATACCGACTTTGACACTGTCTGTCAGAAGAACAAAAGAAAAGGAGTAAGGTGGGAGAAGAAAGAGAAAGATGGACAGACGGGGGACTTCACACAGAAAAATGTGAGGTCAGAAGGAGAGCCCACTCCCTTTAAAGTCTCTCATCTGGCTTTCATTTAAAGAATTCCACATCTTTTACATGTACTGGTTGCAATGGGCTCTCGCTCCTGGGTCTGTGTTGCCCCTCCATTCCAAACCAGCTTCAGTTTATTACACCAACACCTAATTGAGTCGTCTCTTTGTACACTCTTAAAAATAAAGAATCCTGAATGGTCCTTGCAGGTATGAACAGTCCTAGGAGAAACCTTGGTACAGAACAGTGATATAACGGTTCTGCACCAAAACTGAAACCTGCGGTTCAGCAGAATATGGTTCCTACGAAATTCCAAGCAGACCGCACTGCAGTACACACACACGGTGTAAACCATGAATGAAGAAACAAAGGCAAAACTTTCTGAAGAACTGGGAAAGGCATAATTCATTGCACACACACTGGATAGCTGGACTTCTTGAGCAGCAGGGAGGTTTGTTATAGTAACAGCACACTAAAAAACACATAAGAATATAACAAATCTAGCTCTCCTGGAGCACGAGAGACCGATTGACTGATGTGCTGAGGCAGGCTGTTGCTGAATGAAAATATCACCATTCCTGCCCCAAATGAACATTGTTAATGCAGTGCACATGGCTGGACTTTCAACACACAATGGCAAGAGTTTTGTAAAAGAGAGTTTTTTTAAACTCATTGACTTGGTTTGTGTTTTGCAAACCTTGCATCAAACTCAGGTTTATTGAAAAATAGTTTAGTATTCCGTAACCCTTTAAGTGTCACCTCCATTAAATTTGTTCCAACAATGAACTCAACTTGACCATGGCTCAGAAATTGAGGACCAAACCAAACCATGAAAAGAGTGAAACATTAACCCTTAAGTATAGAACCTTCACATTCTGCTGAGGTACTTCAAGTTTCTTGAAGTGGCCAGGACATGCCAGCAAGTATTACATCCTTTTTTAAACTCATCTGTGTTGTAGTCTGTGTAGTTAATCAATAATAAGCCTTATGTTGAGATTAAAACAGTTTTACACACTTCAAAAAAGAGTTCTTCAAAGCACCAACCATTGCAAGTGGTTCTTTTAAGCTGTTGCTCCAAAGATCCCACTTTTGGCCCCTTTATTTTTAAGAGCATACATCACTCAACAGTTTTAAATACAAACACACAAACACAGCCGTAAGTGAGTAAGCGAGAGCGAGTGAGTACAGAGGGAATCTGGGTGTGAAAAGGGCCATTGAAACAGGGCCTGGGTGTCCAGCACCTGCGCCGTCTATTCACCCAACTGTTTACACACTGTCATCCACAATTAATGGCTCTCAGGGGTAGGGCTGCCTGCCCTCTGCTGGGCCCCAGGACCCTTCCTGGGCCCTTATGGGTGCCTAATTGAGCATACCACCCTCCTGATTGAATTAACAGCTTGGTCTCTGGGACCTTTCCCCCACCAGTGAGGGGCTTCACTCCTTCTGTGCCAGTCCAGGCGCAGGGGGGTGAGGGGTTGGGAGCACAGAGTTGTGAGTTGTCAAAACTGTCAGGAAAACGTGGCCTTCACTGTTGGCAAAACCAAGCTGGAAATGTGAACTGGGGGCAAGCAGAGGTCTCGGTCTTCACAAGGACAAGTCCGCCTGGAGGACACCGGGTCCTAAGTCTGGCAAAATGGGTGTATTTCATATTTAGTGTGGTATTAATGACTGGACATTTACAAAAATAAAGGTGCCAGTAGTGGTTCTCTGGGGTAATGCTACAAACAAACATTTGGTTCCCTAGTGTTGGGTCACTAATGGTCAAATAAAATGTGCCCAGTTCATTTATTTCACCCGTCTATTAATAAAATGCCATTCATCAAATAAGAAAAACTCTATTAATTTGAATATCTTTAGGCATTTAAGCATATTTTATGATATTTTCACTAAATTATCATTTACAGATGTGTTATTCTCACTCACTAAAATGACTTTCAAAATCGTTACAAGGGGAAAATCCAGCATTACATCCATGTTTTATTTGGTTTGTGAGCAGTGAGTTTATCCATGCCCACAAAACATCAAATACTAGCAAGACAAATCATCAGCCTTGTTTAGGATGTTGAAACACATCCATTCAAAACTAGCCTTAGGCCTGAGTTCCATAACTGCACCATGAAACTCACCTCTCGGTGACCCCCAGTCCTACTCCAGGGACATACCCCCGCACCAGTGAACTGTGCAGTGACTGCACCCCTCGCAACCCCTTGCCACATCCCATGCCCCCAATTTACAAGGCAGCCAGCACGTTCCCCATTGTCACTTCTTACTCACTGCTCCTCTGATATGGCCCACGGGCGGGGTCAATTAAACTCGCACTATTCCCCCACCAGGTCAAGAGTTTAGTGGGTCACCGCTGCAGATGCCACCAGTTATCTAATCCAGTTCCCCAAACCAAAAGGCTGCGTGTACCCACAGGGTGGGCCTAAGAGACACAATGAGAGGCAAATGTATGAACATGTGAAAATACAAGGCTGCAGTAAATAAAGTGTTCTAAAATCAGATTAGAGAACACCATGTGTCTGTATATTAAATATATTCATTTGGGAATAATTAAGCTATGACTTGAGTGGTCAGTATATATGGTGATAATAATACTAATAATACTTATAGTAATGTTAATACTAATAATGCTAATACTAAAATTACTACTACTACTATTAATAACAACAACAACAACAATAATAATTATGATTCTTTTTATACGTGTTTTATAGTATATACACTCATAATTAGGGCTTTTTCTGAATATTACTATTTTTATATAACTATGCAAATAACCTTTCTCAATGAACCATGGTCCAAGGACATGTACCTTGTATCCATTTCTCTGAATTTCCAATATGATCCCATAGAGACCACAGAACACAACAGTTTACAGCTTGTTGCCTGGGCCACTCTCTGGGGCATCCCTACTGGAGAGAACTCTCAAAATCATATAAACAGCAATCATGGGTTTTTTTGGGGGGAAAAACCCTCTTGTTCTATTGGGAAAAAATATTTATTCTTGCTCGGATTGCTGGAATCATTTTGCATGTTGATAAAAATGAGGAACTGGGATGAATTTCTCTTCTTCTAACGCATTCAGCCTATAAAATGTAACTCATGGTTCTTTTGTGAAAGCAACAAAAAAACTGCTATGGTGAGTAATCAATTAAAAAGACACGTATAGGTCTGGATTCTGATTGTATACTCTGACTGACAGCTATATCATATTTGCTTTAAAAATATGGCAAGGACAGTGGTTTGGAAATCAGGACTACTCGAAGTGGTCCACATTCATGCTCTCATACTGTGCTGGAAGTTGAGATTGAGAAAAAATATAAACTGACTGGCAGGGTCCTCAAGAACACTAGGCTAGGGGACTGCAGATACATGTTTTGATTTGGGTGAGATATAGGGGTATTTCACAAAAGATAAGATAACCCTGTATTAGTCCCACAGGTGGGAAATTTGCTAGCACTAAGACTAACTCTAAGTCTATATTATTGCTTTAAAATATCTGGTGAACTGTGCTTATTGAGGATGTCTCTGAAGTGATATCCTCCTGGACAGTCCTGATTCTTGCTCTCACACTATCTGGTCATGTGGATATTCCTGCAGAGTTTGGGTCTTAAGCTTGTTGTCCTTTGCATTTGGCGCCCTCTTGTGCAAAGTTTGTCTTACTGCAGACTATTTCTGCAGACAGAAATAGGGAGTGAACGAGACTATGTGGACAAAAGTATTGGGACGCCTGACCATTACTTTTGTTTATATATAGTGTATTTATGCCCGTTGATACGTTCTGAGTCCACATTACATTTACACCTGCGTTATGGAAAGCATGCTTTATGAAAGGCCACATAAAGCTATTTATAAATCGAGAACCCCTGAACAGATCTGTCTTGAAACGCCAAGAAAAATAAACCTACGGCTCATCATTTCAACATCAGCCCCCAGATGTAGTCTGATGTGCTTCACGCATTTTTATGTATTATTTTATTTTTAAACTGGAATTATGTCCCATAAGCTCGACTACAGCATGCATCAAATATCCCCGATGTAAACAGTCATGTGATCACTAAAAAACAGGAGGCAGGAGGCTGATGGACCATATTGAACTGACAAAGGCGAGAAGGTACTGGATATTTTTAGCCCCCCTGTCACAGAGGGGCGGAGCACGAGATGCGAACGGAGAACAGCAGGTGGAGTCGTTTATCTCCACCTGTTTTCCGAGAAGCCACGCCCCCTGCACTCCGATTGGCCTATTAGGCCGCTTTGATTGACCAGTTTGTGAGGATGGACACCTCACCAATAATTACGCATCAATTGTGATGTGACTGGCCAATCCTGAAGCAGGAGTCTTTCTGCTACTAGCGAATCACAGCATAGGGGGCGGGAGTAGTGGAATACGGGTGGAGGAGGAAAAAATAAATAAATTAATAAAAAAAATAACACCAGAAGGAGACTGATGCGAGACAGAGGGAAGAGGAAAAGAACCATATAAACGAGTTGCAACCACTTGGACCTGGGACTGATTAGGGAATTTTGCTGTCGTGTGGTGGTCGTGATTTCCTTCAGATAAGGAGTAAGACCTCCTCGCGCAATGCACCCCCTGTAGCCCCCCCTACGGTATTATGCAGGGTGGAAGGGGGGCTGTATGCATCTGCCTGGATCAGATCAACCCAGTTCTGAAAACGTTTGGAGAACGGAGAGGTCAGTTGGGACTTGAGACGTATTTCTGGTGGCATTTCTCCTCCAGACCACTGTTCTGAGGGTGCATGTGACAGGAGCTGCTCTGCAGTGGTCCTGCAGCGGTGGGTCTCGGTGTTGGGCCTGTTTGGCAAGATGGTTCATGTTAGGATGTTTTCAAGCTTCAATACGTATGGTTTTATCTCTACTTTAAGTAAGTACAAACAGTGGGTCGTGTGGCCTGTGTGGTAATGCGTGCGCCCTGTCTCACAGATGAGGTCGGGATTAGGCCAAGGGTAAAGTGCTTTGCGTTGGGATAGAGGAAGAAAACGCAAATGGTGTTTATTATAGTGGATATAATGTGTTTACGCGTGAGTGGCTTCTGACGCATTGATGTGGAGTAGCTGGCCTGTGACAGAGTGCTTGCTGTCGAGTGGGGGAAGCTGATAGACAGACATGTACAGAATCTCTGCCTCCAAAAATAGCACACATAATTTCATCTCTCTTGTTTTTGCCCAGTGTGATGCCTTTATCCTAAGGCAACCTGGCCTCATTAGCACAAGCAGAGCATAAAATATAAATGCATGTTGAAGCTGGGCCGCATCCTGTATCCTTGGATTGCATCACCCTTAAGCTCTGATCTGGCCAAAACAATATAATCCTTTTGAAAATCTGCCTGTTCTCTACAGTTCCACACTGCAGCACCAACAGCAACATATCCACTTTTTTACTTACCTTTGCTTATTCCACAGCCCACCATGGTGGATCCACTGGAACCCGAGGACCAGAGTAAGATCAGAGGGCCGCAGTTTGAGACGCCAGCTGCAGCCTCCGAAGCCCCTTGTCTCCCTGAGCAGAGTGATGATGGAGAAAAAGAAGAGGCTGTTCATGGCGGCACAGATGAACCTACAGTTGAACCTGAACAGAGCCCTCAAATTAGCCAGCCTCAGAACAACGAGCCTGAGCATCCTAAATTGCATCTGGACCTGTACAACTTTGACTCACCAGCGGCAGAGGGCAGCCGCTATGTGCTCACAAGCCCTCGTTCACTTGAGGCATGTGCACGATGTGGAGTCAAACCCGTGGAACTTCTGCCTCGACCGCTGTCCGACTTTGCACGGGAGGCACCTGGGCGTAGTATGCGTGTCGCCACGGGGATGTTCGAGGTGTACGAGAGGGACCGACATGCAAAACTGAGACAGTGCAGAGAGGAACGAGAGAGGATAGTTCAGGAGGAGAAGAGAAGGATCCTTCAGGCAGCGCTTAACAACAGCAGCAGATCACTGGATTCAGAGAAGCCTCAGGCTACAATCAATGATGGGTCATCTCAGCCAAGAGGTCACAGTTCCGTTAGCTCTGAGCCTGCGCCCAAAGTATCACCTGCTAGCAGTGGTCCATCAAAAAACCATATCACACCAACTTCTCGTCCCACCTCAAAAGTCCCGCCTCAAAGCTCAGAACCGTTATCAAAAACGCCAAACCAAGGTGCAAGTTCCTCCCCTAAATCTAGTCCAAATCAGCCCATGAAAGCTAGCCCTGTAAGTTCTGGTCACACTGTTCGAGGGACGTCTGTAAAGTTGCTTGCTACTGAAGCTACTCCAAGAACTCATGCAAAGACAGTTCAGTCAACAACAGGAGCATCAGTGTCCAAAAAGACCTCTAGTGCTCCAACAAAGTCTGCAAATACTTTCCCAAGATCAGCACCAAAGCCTTCCTCTTTTCCAAGGATGCCATCACTGGCACCGGTTGTTTCAAAATCTACAGCACAAAGCCCTGCCAATGGCATCACTAGTCCATTTGCTCAGCATAATGGACACATCATGGGCAGGTCAAAGATGAGGGAACGAAGCCACTCTTTAGAATCTTTACAAAGAAAACGAGAAGCAGTTAGCTCCTCTACTACTTCCACCACTACCACAGCCACAACCACGTGTGCCTCTTCAGAGTCAGCATCCTCCTCCTACAGCTGGGATGGGACACGAGACTATTGGGGTAAAACCTCCAGCCCCAGAGCTCGCACCTTAGCCACCTTTAACTCTCTGATGGGCCGAAGCCTGAGTTTGGGGGATCTAAGCCACTCTCCACAGACTACGCAGAAGGTGGAGCGCATTGTGAAGGAGGTTAAGCGTCGAGGTCTCAAGGCTGTGCCAGAACGTGACCGCAAGATTGCGGCTCTGATGCTAGCAAGGTATCAAGAGGAGGATATCATGAGCCAGACGCGCTATGTGGCACATCTGCAGTGGGACAGTGAACGACGCCTGGAGGAGCTGCGGCGCGAACGTGAGGAACGAGAGAAGCAACGGGCCATGCTTCAGTGCCAGAGAGCCTGGCAGTCCCAAGTGTCTACAAGGCAGCGCCGACTCAGCAAACAAGAGCGGGAGGCAGCAGCAGCCAAGTTACGCCAAGTGGCAGAGAGTGAAGAGCGCTGGAGAGAGCTGGCTGAGCAACAGGAGCGAAGCAGGCTGCAGAAACTTCAGCAGGTTGCTCGGGAGGAGAAGCAGAAAAAGGCCATACAGGAACAGAACCTCAAAGCCCTGGAAGAAGAACGCTCTGCCATGCAGGAGCAGGAGAAGCTGCTCCTCAAGGAGAAACTGACCATTGCTGAACTAAAGAGACAGGAGCGTGAGCACCAGCTCCAGGAGGAGCGTCGTGGCCTCAACCGTGCAGAGAAGCGGCGACATGCAGCCCTCATCCAAGAGATTGCACGCCGTGAGGCAGACGAACGTGAAGAAGCACGCAGAGTGGCCAAAGAGAAGCTGTGCCGCTCTTTGGAGAACTATGAGCAGATCCAGGAGCGCCGCGGGCAGGAGCTGCGTGAGAAGGCCAAACGTGAGGAACAGCAGATCCAGAAAGCGAGGAAGGTGGCTGAGAAGCGCGAACGTCAGCAGAAGGAACAGATGGAGGCGCGTGTTAAGGAGGCGGAGAAGCGCGCCCAGCAGGCCGCACTGGTGGCTGAGGAGAAGGCAAAAGAGAAGGCCCAGCGTGCGGTTCAAAGCAGGCAGGAGAAAGAGCGCCTTCAGAGGCTGAATCGGCAGAGAGTGGAGGAGGAAGAGCAGCAGAGGCGTCTCGAGCTGCTGCAGTCCATAGAGCGCAAGCTGGAGAAAAGTGAACAGATTTTCCGTGAAAAACGTGCTGTGTTGGAAAGCGCCCGATCCGTGGCACGTGCCTCTTTCCATGTGAGAGATCGTGTTCGAGAAGAAACAAACATGCGCACTTTTGACAAGATGGTCCTGGAGGCACAGTTAAAGGCTAGCTTGGATGAAAAGTGACTCTACCAGCTTGTTTACTCTTCCCATCTACCTGCTGCTAGTAATGAGCTGCTTGAGCCTCCATGGTAGCCTCATCACTGAAGTAGGCCCACGGCATTGCTGGATGTGTCCTCAAGTGTCATATCTTGTCACAGAATCATGATTTGTCCCAACTGCTGGATCATTTATTATGTATGAAGTATTTTCCCCTTGTTTTATTACCTGGACTTACTGGTTGTATGTGGATAAGTTTGCTGAGACATGCCTGTTTTTGTTTGTATTTGTTTTTGTTTCTATTTTATACATAGCCAAATTGAACAAAGGACTATTTATAAAGAGATACATTTTTTACCAGCCAGCTGGTCATCTCTACATCTTTGGGGGTGCATTTCGTTAAAAGAGAACAAAACAGAAGGAAGACCCCTTCATAAGACTGAACTGAATGCAGGACCCTGCAAGAAGTCCTACAGATATCTGCTGACCATTAACCGTGACTTGTCCATGTGTGTTATACAACACCGAAGCGCTGACAGAGCAGGTCTTGAGTGGTGACATGGCGAAGAGTGATCTCAGCACAGTCCAACTGCTGACGAAGCAGCTGAGCCTTGGCTCAGCATCAGGCTCTCTGCAATCTGTCAGACTCAGGTATGTCCTCTATTCTGTCTGTTTAAAGAAATTCTCTTAACATTGTTCAGTCTCTTCACTGTGATCCATGTCTGTAGCATGTGGTAAATTACCATAGAAAATATCTTTAAGACATTTCCCTGTTTGCTTTAAAACAGTAGAAACCATGATCACTCAGAAGACAAGAAAGAGAAAGTCTTGAAAGATGACCATTGGCTTAAAAATGTTTAGTCCCAAGTCAGTGGATTTTCTGTTAGTTATTAGGAAAAAAAAATACTAATCATAGGAAAATGACTGCCTATGGTAATTTAGTGTGTGCTACAAATAGTGGCTTTCTAGGAATATGATTTCTGTTTTCTTTTCAGAGAATCACCCCACATGTCTCTCTTTCCGCTGTGTAACACAACTCTCATTTGTCCGTAGAGCATGAGTGTACTGTTCACTGTTTGAATACAAATTGAGTAGCATTGTGTGACCTCGATGCAAACCGAAGCAGAACCAGACTGCAGTCAGACATTTCCAGGCAAATTATCCAAACAAATCTGCAGCAGATGAAGGAAGAATCTACAAGTTCTTCCATTTCCATGGCTGATAAAAGGAAGACAGAAAGGGTGTAGATAATGATTTGCACTTTTATGCTGTAGTTGCCATAGCAATGTGCAATAGAGCCGGTGGCCCAGGCCTTTGATGAAATCACTAGGGATCATGGGAATGTGAGTGGGTTGCCAGTGAGGCAGTAGTGGGTGGGGTCTAACGCAGCTTTTTCCCACTACACACTGAAAGTGCCATATCATTCTGGCCCATTTTTTGATGACAGGATTGGAGGACGGCTTAGATTGATATCTGCAGAAAAGCACTGCACTCGGCATTCCTGGACAAGGCTGGCCGTTAAATCCCATCAGATCATGACCCACCGCTCTACAAGCTTCACTGTCTACTTCGCTGTCCATTTTTTAATCATCCTTTAATCCAGGTGCTGGTAGAAGAGACGAAAATGTATTTCAGTGTATTTCAGATCCACCAAATTTATTTTAGATAAATTAGATGCGTAATCCTGCATGGGGAATGTTTTTTGTAACTGTAAGAGTGCTGTAATTTCAGCTGAGTCACAGTCAGTTTGAAATTAAGCATAAAGGATTGTAGATACAAACTGGATTAGGTTTCATTAGATAAACTTAATTGTTCATGAAGGAAATGTACTTTGGATACAGAGAGTTTAATACATACATGCATTATTTTCACATTGTCAAATTTGTCTTTTTGTGAACTTACTTGAAGCAGTAACTGTATAATTGGTAGTATTGGGACAGTGTTTGGGAAAGGAATTCAGTACTACAGTTTACTTCTTTCAGTTACTTTACCGATTACTTTAAGGAAAAGGAATCTCACTTCTCATGGCCTTACTTCTACATTACTGTATATGATTAAGTCATAAAAAGCCAAAAAAGTTCTACATAAAACACAAACAAATCTGTATTAACTGGAAGGGAAAATCCAAAATGTATTTAAAAATGTTTATTTTGGAGCCACATCTCTCTCCCTGCTTTTGAATGTAGGATGGTAGTGGCCTAGTGGGTGGGATACTTGCCTTTGGAGCAAGAGGTCATGGGTTCGAATTCTACCTTCAGCACACCACCACTGGGTTCCTGAGCAAGACCCTTAACCCCAAGTTGCTCCCGGGAGACTGTCCCCTGTAGTTAGGGAATGGAAGTCGCTTTGAATAAAAGCGTCTGCTAAATGCCGTTAATGTAAATGTTAATGTAAATGCACTTGCAATGGTACTCTTGCAGTGGTACTACTGCAATGAGGGATTTGTAATTGTACCCCTGGAAAGATGTGGCTGCAATGATGCTCTTCTAGAGGTACTCCTGCATTCCTGCTATCATGCCCCTAAAATGTGGCACTTGCAATATTTCCCTTGCAAGGATGCACTTGCAATACTACCCCTGCAATGAAGATGTCCCTAGAGCAATTCACTTGCAATGATACCTATGCAAAGATGGGTCTACACCGACAGCCCTGCGATGACATCCTGGGAATGATGCCCAGGCTGTTGTTTCCCTTTGCTCTGACGGGGAACAGAATATTAATTAAAGTCTGAAAAAACACAGCAGTTAAGTAGATGTCCAGAAGAAGGGTTTGCGACTGAGGGAATGTCACTGTAGTAATGTTAATGGACACAAAAACGTCAACAAACATTTATTGGCAACAGATCAAAGGGACTGTCTTGTTTGTCTTGGACACTGGGATAACAAAGCGAGATGAAGAGATATAACGGGGCAGAGGGAATGAGAGAGAGAGTGTAAGAGAAAGAGAAAGTGAGAGACGCTGAGAAACCAGTGAAATGATGTGTCTCAATGCTGGGAAAGTGCCATTTTCGCTGCAGCTAAATCAGGACAATGTTATCCTCCTCAAATTGAAAGAGATTTATTTTCCAAAGGTTTTAATGTCACTGACTAGTAAGAAGGGACCAGTTACCATCACATAAACCTACTAACTTTAATTTACTCCTGTATTCCCAGCTGAAGCACGATCTTGACTCATAAGACCCGTAAGAAGTACAGATTTCTCAGCAAGCAGGTAGAAAAACAAAAAACTCACCATTGAAGAAGCTCTTGACCTTCAGGTAGCCAACGCTGAGCCTGAGCACTGACAGTTTGTCCAGCCGGGAGCGCACATCCTCGGAGAAGGGCAAAAGGTTGGTCAGCTTGTCCAGCTCCTGGTTTAGGCGATCCCTGTGACGTTTGGAGGGGTTCGACTTGGCACCCTCCGGTGGTGGTGGCTTAGGTCTAAAGAAAGAAGAATGGATAGTTGTAGATGAGGAACGGAGGAACCTTAACTTAAACAAAGGGTGGAAATTTGTACATTGTAAATGCCTGATGCAGTTTTACAGTTGATCCTTCAGTAAATTCTTAAAACTCAACCCTGAATCTTACTGGATTAGCCTGTCTGTCTGTGGTTTACTAAACAAAGTCACATTCCTCAGTGGTTCCCAACCCAATCCTGGAGAACCCCCTGCCCTGCAGTATTCACTGCTCCCAACACACCTGATCCCACTAATCAGTTAATTACCCACATGTACTTGAGTGGGTGTGTAAACATGAAAATGTGTACTCCAGGACTGGTAGGGGATCAGTTTGAGGGAGTACTCCAGGACTGGTAGGGGATCAGTTTGAGGGAGTACTCCAGGACTGGTATGGGATCAGTTTGAGGGAGTACTCCAGGACTGGTAGGGGATCAGTCTGAGGGAGTACTCCAGGACTGGTAGGGGATCAGTTTGAGGGAGTACTCCCTGATTCGTATGAGGTCAGTTTGAGGGAGTACTATAGGACCGGTTTGGGATCAAGTACTCCAGGGCCAGTGGGAACCACTGTTCTAAGGTAATGTTTAGTATGCTTAACCTATATTATGCAACATATATGATGAAAAAGAAATTAACCCTATAGTTTTGTTACAAAAATAGCGATACAGGCTACATGGAATTCCCGATAAGAAAGTGAAAAACTTTGATTATAGTCGATTGTATTATATTTGTGTATGTCTTTGTCATTCAGAGAAACAGTTATAATCGAACCAGTGGAATATGCAAAAATGAGAAATGAAGACGTTTGTTTCTGAAAGGCCTGTTGCTTCTTGGCCGCTGTCCTGTGAACGCCATGACTTCCTTCTGAGGCCGAGCCTGAGAGTGAAAAAAGCCTCAGCGTGCCGGCTGAAAACAATTAGGAGCTGGTCGGGATTTTGTTTTGGTACAAACAGGCCTAAAAATAAGTCGGGGGCCGGTAGGGGGTGGGGAGGGGTATGTGTTGTGAAGAGTTCCTCCAGTGCAGAGACAGAGCGAAGGGATTTGTTCAACATCTCATGGGAGATAAGGGCCAATCACGAGAAAACATCTCAACTCTGAACTCATTTCCTGTTTCTGCAAATGTTCCTATCGGAGAACGAGTCGGGGAGCATGCAGAGGTGGGAAAAAAATAAGCACCCAAGCTTTGCAGATGATCAAGTGATTCCCATGGATGACACGGACTCGTGACCACCAAGCTTGAGGCCTCCAAAGCCAGCTGTTCCATGAATGGAGTGTTGTTAATGAAGATCCCTGTCTCTTTCTCTCTCTCTCTAACTGTCTCTCTCTCTCTTTCTCTTTCTCTCTGCTGTGAAACACAGACAAAGTGTCTTATCTCAAGATCTGCTATGGAAATCACCGGTGATTTATTTTTTATAGTACTGGAGGCTGATCCATATCAGTTAACAGGAATTTCAGTGGTTTGTCTGAGGATAAAGCAATGCTGAAGAATTGCCTAAGGAAGCCCCTGGGCATAAGTGGGCTCTTTTGGAATGTTTTGTATGTTATGATGCTTCGTGTTATTAATTATTACTCTATTATATGTGATTATGAAGTGTCAGGAAACCAGCTCTCTCCCTCCGCACTCCAACAGTCAACGCCAAAAATGGGTTTCCCAGCCGTCCGTCGCTCGCCTGTCCCGGGGACAGAGAGCCAAAGCAAATCTTTTCACAACAAATTTGCCGTCTAGACGCTTGCCATTAATTGGAAATTAAGTCCATCTGCTTAGCTCACCCCGGCTTAACGACGAGACAGGCGGCACAAACCTGCTGCCACAGAGACGGGGGCAGGAGGCTGGTGCCAAGCAACAGCATGACAGAAGAAACCCTGCCAGGCGGCTGTCGCTGGACAGACGGCCATGGTTATCGGCGATTAGAGCAGCGCATGCCTCGACTTTGGCCAATGTTTTGTTCAGGGGGAGCTAGTCTAACGGGACAGGACTTTCTGAAAAAAAAGATAGCTTAGCAAGACAGCAGAGCAAAGGAACTGTATGCTAAAGGCTCAGCGAGACAGAGTAAAGACTTAACTACACATACAGGCATTTCACTTAACACTAGCCTAGCAAGGCAGGAATATGTTTTACCTTGGCTGATAGAGAGCTCAGCAAGAAAAGGGGGTTTTTAACTAAAAGGAGATTTTTAACCAGGGCTAATGTAGTAAAGCAGGAGAATATTTTAGTTTAGAAAGGCAGAGAACATTTTAGTTTAGAAAGGCAGAGAACATTTTAGTTTAGAAAGGCAGAGAACATTTTAGTTTAGAAAGGCAGAGAACAT
>JBBPCY010000001.1:45578345-45599978 GCA_037974405.1 Brachyalestes nurse
GGTTTCATTTCAATTAGTCCAGTTTTTGTACCTCGAGAGATTTCTGCAGCAGAGTGGAGAGATTGTGTAGCTCCTCCTTCTCTGTCTCCACTCCCTTTAATGACTGAGCTGTAACATCCAGATCCCTATCAACACATCATGGAGTTATATGTACACTATATTCTTTATAATTATTACACACAGTTTTGTCCCTAATATCTATAAATACCGAATTCTCCTGTTGCACCTCTGCATTTACCACAATCTTAAAAATAAAATACCAGAAAGGGGTTCTTTGGAACTAGAACAGGGGTACCCTGGTCCTGGAGGACCAGTGTCCAGTACACTTAGGTGATTTCTTGTGCTACTCACTTTACCTATTTGGCAGGTTTAATGAGTGTGTTAGAAGGGAAGTAGGTTCCTACCAAAACACTGGCCATCCAGTATCAGAGTTGTGCACCCCTGACTTAGAAGATGAATTCATAGTTCCTAAATATTGTTTCAGTTCGTACAATTTCTGTACAGAGTGTGAAAAAGATATGTCGTAAAGGTGCTTTTAAGATCGAATTAAAATGTATATCCAAGCCAAGAACCTTTCTGAAACATTTTTAACATTGTGTGTGCTGGTAGGACATGGTTTCCGATAAAAAGACAATGGCAAGGGTGATCAAAATGTGTAATTACTTCCATGCAGTCAGTGGGCATGCAGATCAAAGCGAGACTCACAGTTTGATCTGCTCCTGTTCTCCTCTGAGCTCCATCACCACCTCCTCAAACTTCTGCTTCTCCTCCTCCAGCACCTGGTTCAGCCGCTCCAGCTCCTGCAACATGTGCACACATCACACACACACACACACACACACACACACACACACAAAGAGTCCCTCATGTGAAGCATAAACACATAGCATGAAAAAAGCCTTTGAGCAATCCCAGATTTATCATGGATGAACAGATGGATGAACAAGCACAAGTATGACTGCATGCACACAAATGCATGCACAGAATAACATACACACATCAACCGCTTGGCTCGAACCACTGGAAACAGACGTGCATTTACTTCAATATGTACCTCTAAAATAAGCAAGAGCAACTAACTAACCGCCTTCTGTTCTCTCTCCAGGCTCAGTTCCTCAGTCTCCTCCATGAGCTTGTCTGTGGAAACAGAAACACAGTAAACAACTATGCTGCTAAGACATTATTCCAGCAAAATACTGCAGATAACTGGCCTTTTCCAGGCAGGTAGCTCAATCTTTCAGCATATCTAATTTGATTTCCTGCAGTCGGAACAGCAAAAAGCCTTTTTACAATTGAATTCAAGCCACATTTGTAGGCAGATTGCTAGACATGCGACTCAGTTTGACCAGGAAAATGAGCTTTCATACGGTTAATCGTTGTTTAGTTGTTGATGTCAGACAGCAGTAGAAGAGAGTTGGTGATGTAGATTTGCAGTGACTCACAGTACAGATTTGACCTATTCAGGGATTTGAATATGAATGGTAGAGTTTCTTAGTTACATTTCCTCTGTTGACCAGGTCTTGCTGCTCTAATGTTGTGCTTTGTGCATGTTCTAGAAAGTAAAAGCTCAACACAATATTTCTCTACATCTACACATCATACTTAAGTCTTCACTTATTTTATTTTTTATTTTACACTTATTTTTATTTTTCTTCTATTTTTAATATATTTTTATTTTTATTTATAAAACTCTTAACCTAAACTCAGAATTTGTTGCTGGACAGCAAAGAAAGAATTTAATTGCACAGAGAAATGCAATTTCTTCTGTACTTATGACAATAAACGCTTTGAATCTTTGAATCTTGAATATAGCACAACATCACACAAATAGTCTTTAACCCACATGTTATGGTAAAATTTACTAACATCCTTTAGAGTTGGGGTCAATTTGACCCCAGCAATTAAAATCTCCAGAAACTGGTTAAAATTAAAATTGCTACCCAAGTTTCAGGTACTTTGTTTTTGATTTTGTTGACAACCTAAACAGTGCTTTAAATAAAATATATATGTAATAAACACCCCACAGTGCTAGAAATATCAAAGGTCTGGTGGAAAATATGTTTACTCCTCTCCTGTGTCATGTGATGTATCAGTAGTTTTCACACTAATACCGGTTCCAGTGATTATGACCCGAAACATATAAAGAGGGTTAAAGAACAATATACAAAAAGGCATAATTATTTTTTATCAGGGTTTTCTCATGGAAATGTCTTCTCATTGTCCACTTCATCCCCACCACTTTTGAAAGCCTTTAGTTAGATGAACTTACATTAGTAAGTTCAAGTTAATAAGTGCAAATGTACAAAATGTACATTAGTATAAAATGTCATTAAGAGAGAAACTCAACATGTTTACTGATTATTAAATCTAAACTGAAACACCTATACTGTACACTTTTTCATTTATGTTGCAAAAATGTAGCTTTGCTTTAGATGCAATCAGAATGAAAAGCCTGGAACATGTAGTTTATAAGAAGCCACAAGTGGTGTGTGAGACCTAACATGACTAAAAAGTGAAATAATAAGGTAAATGAAAAAAAAAAGCCCCTCTCCTCATTGATGTTTTTGCCCACATATATCAAATGAATGGTGGTAGGGTGGTAGGGTGGTAGTTTGTTGAGTGTTATTTTCCTGATGTTGTGTTCAGTGTTCAAGCAGCTAATGTTAACTAAAGTGTCCTTAGAAAATCAGCTCACTTTTAATTTGACATGGCTAAATCCCTTTTAGGGAATTCTTTGGGTGTGTAATTCTTGACAATTGGGTGTATGGACTAGTTATCAAAAAAGAATAATAATATCCAATCTTTATTCAGGATACATTTCACTGCATGTTGTACCTGTATGACTATGCATGTGACAAATAAAGTATCTTGAATCTTGAATCTATTTGATTGCTATTATTGATTATTTGATTGCTATTATTGATTATTTGATTGCTATTATTGATTATTTGATTGCTATTATTGATTATTTGATTGTTATTATCGATTATTTGATTGTTTATTATCAATTATTTGGTTGCTTATTGTCGATTGTTTGATTGCTATTGTTGATTGTTTCATTGCTATTATCGATTATTTGATTGCTATTATCGATTATTTGATTGCTATTATCGATGACTAGATAGCTAATGTTGGCTAAACTGTCATTTACAGGCGACAATGTTGGGATATTTTGTGCACAGACCAATGTGTATAGCAAGACCAGCCAATTTCTTATTGGTAAATTGCATGGATAGGATTAGTAACTACACAGATAATTTTTGTACCTCTCTAGTAGTAGCCTATTGGGTAAAACACTCACCTTTGAACCCGATGAACCTTCGAAACCCCCCATTTTCTACCATTGTGTCCTTGAGCAAGACACTTAACCCTCAGTTGCTCCAGGAGGTCTAAATATAGGTCTAACACAACCGCAGTATTTGGAAAAACATGCATAGGTGGTGTGCTTAACATAGTATATGGTTATGTGGCTGTCATGAACTGTTTATTGTTTTACATGACAGAGATTTTCAAAACCTTAGAATAAAAAACTCAAATGCCTTAACATGATGTGTTAGGTTATACCTGTAAGCAGTTTAATGTTATAGCAAAGTTTAAAGTTAGACAAATCTGATTCACCCTGACCTGATTTGTCTTGGTTGTCTTATAGCAGAACTACAAGCAAATATACGCTAAAAGACTAACTGTGTAAAGTGAGTGGTCAAAGCATTTCCAAGTCTCTGCTTCTGATGAAACCATGAGACTCACCCAGGTACTCCTGTTTCTCTTTGGCCAGCTGTAGTCCCTGAGCCTCCAGACTCTCAATCATAGCCTCTCCTAGCTGAGCGTTCTTCCAGGTGCTGCAGAATGATCAGTAATAAAAATATTAAAAACAATATATAAATATGCTTGGTTTGTAAAAGATATAGAGTATGTATTGATTTTTTACAAATATATACATAGCACCCCCATTATACAGAAGCATCTGTACTTCTACTTTGAATTTCCACTGACTGGCCACTTCATCAGCCAATTGATTCAAGTATAAAAAGCTTTCACATAATGTACAGCTTCTTTACCAGTTTAAGTGTTCTTCCGCAAACTTTTTTCATTAAGTGGAGGTTCTTTCATTTTAAGAGCTCTTTTAAGAACCATTCACTGTAAGGTTCTTATGGGAACCAAAAACGGTTCTTCTGTGGCACTGTGCAAAAACGCTTTATGGAACTCTTTTTCTCTCCTTTTTAAGAGTATAGGTTTAGGTTAATGCTCTTTAATAGCTTTCATGCTAAAATTACTTCCACGTTTATACATCCCATTTACAGGTATTAGTAGAACTATCAATTAAAAGGTTCCTCTGGGAACCAAAAATGTTTTTTCTATGGAAGGGGTATCCAACTCTAGACCAGTTCAGTGGTATCCCTACTTAAACAACCCCATCAAATCTGACAATTTATACATTAGTTTAATAAAGAGAGTTTGAATATGGAAATCAACAAACTAAGCTGGACAGAGTCTGATACCATTGTTGGGTAGATATTATTCAGGCCATGCATTATTATGGGCTGTAGTCTCTTTACAGCAGTCAGAAGGACATAAAGTGTTTCCAATATACTGGCCAGTGAGTGTGTGACACAGCATTAGAACAGATTATGCCTCACACTTTTCCAGACTCTTGCAGCATCTCCACCCACTGGATCTGCTCAGACTCTGACTCTGCTGCTAAGACTATGTCCCCCTGTGGAAAATAAAAGCACTCATGTTCTCAAAATTGTCTAGAATTCACTGTCATGGCTGATTATAATCATAGAGTACCAGAGGAATAGAACCTACGGTGAAATCCTCGTGGTTGATAACCATGGCAAAAGGCATGCCTTGGTCTTCCTTCACCTCAACCACACATCCTCCTAAAGGAATAACCCCCTGAAAGAAAGCTGTTAGTCAGCTGGAGAAGAGAATCATGCAGGGAAAAGAACAAATGACACATTTTCAGCTGTAAACTTTGCTAGCGCTACTTCATGTCCTATAGCTCAAGTACTACAGACCTACAGTTGTATGCAAGAGAATAGAAGCCCTGGTCTTATTACATTTTAATGATTTTCTCAGTGCATAATCAGGGCCCACTCTCTACAGAGAACACAGCTGCATGTTTTAATGCACAAAAGTTATGTCATATACATACTTTATTGATCCCAGAGGAAATCGGTTGAATCCTCTGTACTTAAACCATTCACCTGTATTGGCCATCTGACAGCAGTGCCCGCGAAGCAATGTGTCGGGATGGTACCTTCCTCAAGGGTCCCTGAGTGGTGCCTTTGGTAGTGCTGGGATTCAAACCCGTTACCTTCTGATCACAGGGCCAACTCCCTAACCACCAAGCCACCAGTATATATAATACTGTTGTAATGAAGGGGTGTAGTACATGGTAAAAGCAACATCCACATGAAGGCAATGTTGCCCAGAGCATCACACTGCCTCAGCTGGCTTTCCTTCTTTCCATAGTGCATCCTGGTGCCATCTCTTCCCCAGGTAAGTGACCTTGTGTTCGCCCATTTTTCTTGCTAACACATCACCTCTAAGAACTGATAGTTCACTTGCTGTATCCCTTAATAAGTGTCAGTGTAATGTGAAAATCAATGTAATTCATTTTATTAATTTGACCACAGAAGTTGCATATAGGTAGATCTGTATTGTAAATTTAAGCCTAGTCTCAGTAGGTGGCCTTACCTTTGGATGGATGTTGAAGTACCTGTTAGTCTCAAAGTTTCTTTTCTCACTCTCAGCATAATAGAGCAGGAAGCTGTCTTTAATGATGAAAAATCTAGTCAGGAAAGGAACACACAGACAGAAAAAAGCCAAATTAGACCAGGGCCACAGATGAGATGATCTGTCACTTTTGCAAACAAAATCTGGAATCTAAAGCATACGATTTAAATCACAAGAGAGATAATATCACACTTTCAAAACCAGAGCATTAATGTAGCACACTATTATAACAAAGCTCAGACTACTGTTTCATGTCTCTGGGAACCACAGTTTGCAAGATCAAAACTGGAGGATGTCTCATCAGTGTTTCCCTCACTGAACAAACAGACACCAAAATGAATCAAAGGGCGTCTGTGTCTCAGGAGCAGCATAGTGCGAATTTACAAAGTGAACAATCTTTCATCTTCATACGTATCTATACATGCCATGCAGTCAATAAACTCAGTGGTTTGGCTATAGGACACCCTAATGGATTTTTCATAACTCAGCACAACAGTACATTTAAAGCAGGCAAGTCAATAAGGCTATAATGCATTTTCTATTCTCAACATCTCTGCACAATAAATGGCATGCAGTAGTAAATGGAATATATTAAGTAAAAATACAGAGAAACTGTACTATATGAAAGTGTGGATACTGCAGAAAAGAAATCAAACTCAACAAAAATGGAAGTATGAAGCAAAAATAGTGGCGGTAAAAGAGGATCTGTGTTTACATGGCCCACACCCTAAATATTTAGTGTAGTGTTCTATCCTTGACATTTACTATTTTGTGATATTTGTGTGGATTTAGGTACCAAAAACAGCCAAGTATTTTCTTCATGACCATTTTTTCTTTATCCTTTAAAATTAAACAGGCTTTTTGCTACTGTGCCTTTAAAGCTGGAACACATTCATCAGCCATAACATGAAAGCCACCAGACACAACACTTCTGAATGTGTGATGTGGAGTCTGCACATGCAGCCAATTCTTTAAATCGTGGAAGTTGTGGGGTAGGGTTTCCACTAATCAGACTAGTTTGTCCAACATATCCCACAGATACTAAGATCTGGGGAATTTTGCAGTGTAGCAGGACGGCTTATCCTGCTGAAAGAGGCCACTACCATTGGAGAACACTTCTTAGGTAAGTGAAATGTGTCAAAATAACATCCACATGAATGCCAGGACCCAAGGGTTCCCAGCAGAACATTGCACAGAGCATCACACTCTGCCGGATTGCCTTCTTCCCATAGAGTATCCTGGTGTCATCTCTTCCCCAAGTAAATGATGCACACGAGGTAAAAGAAAATTTGATTCATCAGACCAGGTCATCACCTTCCATTGCTTAATGGTCCAGTGCCCCTTGTAGACACTTTTAGTGCCCTCTGCAGGTGTGCAGTGTGTTCTGACATCAGCAATTGGCTTTTCTATTATAGCTTTTCTGTGAGACCAGATGGGCTAGCTTTCCTTCCAACTTATATCAGTGATCCTTGGGTGTCCATGACCAGGTTGTCCTTCCCTGGACCAATTTGTGCAAGCACTAACAGTGCTAGTAGCAGCACTGGTCTTAATGAGTGGCACTAGCCTTGCAAGATGAATTAGCATAGACATTGGTAATATTTCACACTGATAAGGATTGTGTTGGATGTAATTTAATAAAAAAAAATACATTTATATGTAAAAGAACATGTCAGATAAAGTGCCCACATACACAATGAATAATGCTTACAGTATAAATACAAGTCTAACAAAAAATGCTTTGGTAATGAAATACAATTACTGCATAACATAAATCCCTGCATACCATACACAGCATGAAACACAAATTATTTTTGTTCCATTACATATAATGTATATATTATTTCAAGTCCACTTCCAAAACATTTTCAGGCAAAGTGGACTGCATTTATATCATCACACACTTCATCATCTACGTATGTGAATCCATCAAGAAAAACAAACCAGTGCCATTGGTTTAATAGCTCTGCTCCTCAACAGAGACACAACTGTTAATGCTCCAAACAATCTAATCAGACAACAGACAAAATCCTACTTTTAATAATATCAGATCTCATATTGCTTGCAGATGTGTACAGTGAGTGCCACACAGTACCTTCGAGACCACTTGGCAGAGGGTCTCCCAAATGGTCTTTTCCACAGCACCCCATGCAGCTGCACCTTAGTGCTGATGTCCAGGACGTCTGAGTCAGCCTGCTCCATGGAGGTCCAGGGGGAGAATAAGCTGGACTTGGACGAGGAAAACATAGCAGACACTTTTGAAAGGGGGAGGGTGTTAAAAATAGACAGATATACTCTAAAGCGAATAATCACATGCAAAGCCAATGAGGAAAACTTCCAATAATTCACTGAGGTGGAATGACGCGTTTGCCAATAGTTGCATCAGCGGATGGCTTCGGATGACCATAAGAGCGGGGATAAACAGCGGGATGAAATAGGGTGGGGGGGGAGTGAGAGTGAGAGATAGAGAGAGACAGACAGATAGAGAGAGGTAGAGAGAGAGAGAGGAGAGAGGAGAGAGGAAAGAGAGACAGATAGAGGGAGGGGGAGAGAGAGTGAGAGAGAAATAGAGAGAGAGAGTAAAGCGGTGAGGTGGGGGGGGGGGAGGGAGAGAGAGTAAGCAATGGGACTTTAAAGATGAGTTTCTAAATCCGAGGAATGGTCAATAGATGTGTCATATGAAAGCTGTTACTCGGATTACACCACTTGCAACAGTCACTGTGAGATAGAGATCCCAGCCTACAGCAACAACCGCACTTACATAAAAGAGCAATCCGTCCACTTTCACAGAGCATTAATCTGCTTTACGGCCCCTCTGCGTGTCAGGTTCACAGGCATGTCTCTGTCTGGTTGTTTTTCATGGATGCACATTAAGGACAGAGTCACGCCATTCATCCTTGTTTACAGCTTTTAACATCACCGATGCCAATAGAATGTTTGCATGCAATATACAACACGCATCTGAGTGAATTGGGGCATTCATTCATCAGGGATTAAGACCTCTGAACTGCACTCGCTGTGGATTTGTGCTGAGTAACATCAAAATGGGACTCCTGGCTAACAGTCAGTGACTAAAATATGTCCACTAGGCTATTTCTTCTTTCATGACACCAAATTGCTGTAAAGCATATGCTCTCATTGTCAGCATCATTCAAAACACCTACCATGGACTTCTACTCACTGACCACTATATGAGCTCCATCTACCTCATAAATTCAAAACAGAGGTGAGAAACCTTAGATAAGGTCAGAGTCAAGCATTAGAAAGACACTGAGCAAAAAAAAAGATATCCATGGGAGAATTGTAAGGCAAAAAAAGCTCGATGTCAATATGAAATCATCCATATCAATTTGAAATACCGATCTCCACTAATAGACGTGTTTGGTTGGTGCTGTTGTTGGTAAAGGTGGCACAACCTACACGACTATATGGACAGTATTAGTAGTAACAGTATTGGGGCAGACCTCTTAATTACACAGGTCAACAAAAAACATTTTTTGTAATCATCAGAAACCACAACACACTTTTCTAAACCAGTTTTTCATGCTGATTTCAGATCTGCTTTTAAGTTTTTTTTTTCAGTCACATCAACTTTTTGAATTATGAGTAATATTAGATTTGCAATGGACTTGCATGTGGTTTTTATTAAACCGCAGGCACCAATCAAGTAACTGGAACGGAGACTGCGAGCCAGACCTTCTCGTCCAACATCAGTGTCTGACCTCATAAATGCTACAGAATGAAACTCTAAAATCTTGTGGAAAGCCCTCCAAGAAGAGTGGAAGTTGTTATAAATGCAAAGGGGGACAATGCAATTCATTAAATTTCCTGTTGGTGTAATGGGCAGGTGTCCCAATACTTTTGTCTATATAGTGTATGTTTAGGGGTGATATTGTTTTTCCCTCACGTTTTTGTTGTATTATACTTTGTATGACTATCTAAACCCTTGTAGTGTGAGTCACCCTTTACCTACTTCATCACTGGACAGTGTCTCACCAAAGTACTGCTCTTGACCAGATATAATTTGGGTGACAGTGATTGTAGGGTGTGTGGTGTTGACAAGCCGGTTTCAGGCACAGCACTGTTGGTGGACTTTATGCAGCCAAGAGCAGCTTTGTGGTCAGAAATGCCGGGAGGTGAAGGAGTAGTGTGGCTCAGTGTGACTCTGCATCAACCAATGGGCTGTGTGGTGTGGCTAGCATGTTATGTGCACCGATGCAAGAAAAAAGAACGGCCCGTTACAAAAAATATTTTTAATTAATAAAAATATAAATTAATGTTTAATTATTACTATACCCTACAAAGTATGTTTTCAAGGGATGCCACTCCATACACTATACAGCCAAAAGGTATTGGGACGCCTGACCATTACACCAACAGGGACTCTTCTTGGTAGTCTTCCCATGGGAATTTGTGCCCATTCATTCTGTAGAGCATTTCTGAGGTCACCCACTGATGCTGAATGAGAAGGTCTGGCTCCCAATCTCCGTTCCAGTTCATCCCAAAGGTGTTGGATGGGGTTGAGGTCAGGGCCCTGTGCAGTCAGTCAAGTTCTTCCACACTAAACTCATCCAAGCATGTCTTTATGGACCTTCCTTTATGCACTGGGACACAGTCATGCTGGAATGGAGGAGATTCTTCCCCAAACTGACCAGAAATTTGGACGCATTGTCCAAATTTAAAGATTGCCCTTCACTAGAAGTAAGGACCTGAAAAACAGATGTGTCGCAATACGTTTGTCCATATAGTGTACTATAAACCAAAATTTAAAAGCTTACATTAGACTAACCGATTAAGTGCATCAGAACCCAAAACGCAAAGGATCGGTTATCATGAATTTGACGCATTATTAAAAGGACAAAGATAAACAGACATTGGGGCTGCATGTACTGATGTCTAACTGGTAAGGTTTGCCAATAACGTTTTGTGAGTTATGGGTGTACAATTGTGTCAGTCCCTATAAAAGTGGGTTAATAAAGATTTTAAAAGGCCCAGTTGCCACTGGTTCACCTGTGCCATGGGTCCTCTATGTAATGACTTCCCAGGGTTTGACTAAAAACTAAGGCAAACATGCATGACAGGGGCTTCTAATAAACTGGTCAGTGAAAATATAATCCAGCAATAAAAAAAAACTGTTATTATATAATAACAAACAGTCTCACCAACACAAGAAAAAAAAGGATGTTCTTTGCTCAAAAATCAGAATGACCCTCCTCCTCTACCACCATTACCCTCAAACGTCCTGCGGCTCTTCTCTCCAAATGACAGCAGTGTATGGCACATTTCTTCCTGCCCTTCTCCACCTGTCAGGCAGTGATGAGGTTCCACAAGGACACCAGGGGGAGTTGGGGGTTGTATAATGAAACGGAAATGAAACTCACCTCTCACCGTCAATCCTTTTTACCTCCCCTAGAAACATCCTCATAGAAACTTTTAAACTGTTTTATGAACAGCTGCTGGTCAGTATAAAGAACTTGCCCAGCCCTGCACTTTAAAATCCCCAACTGCCAGCACACCACAAAACTCAGGAGAAGACCAAGACTATGCAGTTAACAGGCTATACATACTGGAACAGCCTCAGAATGTAATCATTTGGAGCAATAAAAGGTGCAATGCTGGGCAAATGCTTCATACTGACCAGTAGCTCTGCATGAAACAGCCCAATGACTCTACAGTTTCAATGATGTTGAAGAAAATAACTCCCTGAGACTCAAAAGGACATACTGCTACACAAGCAATACAGTACGTGTACTACCAACATTATCAACAAACAATTAAAAATTAGACCACACATTTTAAACTGGACCAGGATCTTTAGTTCTCACTGAAGTTAGGATTAACACAAAATAACTGACAACTTTCTGAAAATGTGGCATTGCTGGGATTCTTGTAAAATATTGATTACATTCCCTACCCTTTGTTTGAAGCCACCCCGCAACCTTGCCCTGTTTTCACATTGGCATTCTAAACTTGTCCTAAAAGACTGAGTAAAAACTCATTGTCTGAAAGTGAAGTTCCCATTAAGCCCAGTTGACTGTGATTTATACAGAATACATTATATATACAAGCTCTGCTCTGCTTTCAGCAGGCACAACAATAGTCACACTGAAAATGTTGCCTCCACTCCCAGTTACGTGAACAGAGCTAAAAGATGCTTCCAAAAGAGATGAACAGCTAAATTGGTGTGAGTGACGGATAACAAGCACAGAGGAGAAGCAGCTTGAGCAGTTTCTTTCAAGTCAATTAGCTTCTTAATTAAATCCTTGTTAAAATATTTTCCAGATAAGCAATCATATGCCATGCACCCTGGCCGCTTCAAAGTCGCTCCGGGTTCTCTTCGTGTCCCTGGCATTTTCTAAGGAATGTTCATTATCCTTGACAAATGCTAGAAAACACACCGCATCTACTTAACATGAAAATATGACCTGTGGTCCCACATGAATGTAAAAGACAATTACATCAATTCAGTTATCACCACCAAAAATAGACGCCATTTCTGTCTCACTAGTATCTCTACATAATTAAAACAAACAAATTAAAGAAATACATCTGGCTTGGCAATTATAGAGGCTGAATAAATTATGTGGGCACACTTGAATACAGATTATATATAAAAAAAAATCAGATTCAGGTACATGAGCTGTTGCCATTTTGGGACCAAAGTTTAAATTCTTCTCAAGTTCTAAAGAAATGTTTAAAGTTCAAAATGGTTTATGGTCTCCAATGAGTGTTTGACAAGGCAAGTAGATCAGAAAAAAACGATGAAAGAAAAGTTGTACAAGCTGTATGTTGGAGGAAAAAAAAAACCCAAGGCAATATTGTTGCACTGATGTCTACAGGTTACCGTTTAGACGGACAGTTCTTATTTGAGACTTTAAGTCATGCTCGAATAACAGAGATACAGTGTTATGCACCATATTCATACTATGTTGTGGGCAGAAATATATAAAAACTCTTAAGCTATGAACTACTGCATTGTCATGATAAAAAAATTATGTCCTCATCTGTCAAAAATAAGCAGATCTTTCTATCTGTCCCTCATGAAAAAAATGATGGTTTTACCTCATTTGATACATTTGTTAAAGAGAAATTGAAGCAAACTCACTTCCAGAATACAGAAGGGGAGCGAACTGCTGCCTTACTTAAAACATGACCATAGTACAGTTGAGAGACATGACCATAGTACAGTCTAGAAGTGGTTAAAAAAAAAAAACAAGAAAGGAAAAAACAACCTTTACCTACAATGGCGTTCATTTTTGTACAGTTAATGCCAGCTGGTGACATACAGTACTCTGGGGTAAGAGATAGAGGGGGCATGGTCACGTGATTACAATGTTGTCCCACCCTCTTTCATTGCCATGCCACAGATCTGATCCCTACAGAGAGGCACGACGAGTTGAATATATTCAAATTCATCCCATCTGATTACTCAGACAATCATCATTCAAACCTGTGGCATGAGGTGTTTGGCCACAAAGTCTCCTGTTTGCTGTCAACAGTTTTTTTTTTTTCTTCCTTTTTTCCATCACTAGCCACTCTAGTGCTGGTGGCCAATAGACAGCACCAGAGGAATAAGGCAGCCTACAACCAGCGCCAGCACCTCCACTTTGCTCAGTCCTTTCCCTCCACTGCCTCCGGCCGAGTGGCTGTGACCCCCCATGCCTCCCACCTCGGGAAGAACGTGCACCGTGGCTACATACAGGAACGTGCCAGCGGAAAAGAGCATGGCCACTCCAGTGGCGTTGACATCAGAAAGCGCCTCTTTACTGCTCTGAAAATTGACAAACAAGAAGCAAAGAGTCACATTTCTGCCACAATCAAACAGGAAACGTTTAAAGGACATAAACACTTGGTTATAAAGAACATTTTAATTAGAGTGTACCTAGAGGCTTGATAAAATATCAGTCAAGTAATTACACAGTAAACAGAAGATTTTGTTCCTTTTAGTTCATTTTGTAAGTGAAAAGATGTTAATGCAACATCGGCACAAGGCACGTTTATTGCACATTTAGCATTTATTTAATGAACATAAACAGAAACAAAATACACCAATTAAAATGTAGTGTGGCAAAAAATCTGGGCACTCTTTCAGTCAACCCACTCAAAGCTCTAGGATTTACTTGATTAATTTGATCCAACAGACCTCTCAGGGTCTTGTGCTTACACTCAGCCCTTCTGTTGTTTGACAATTTAGTAGCTTTGAATTAAGTACTAACTTAATTTTAAGTTAAAGATGTATGGTGTTTCAGGTAAGTGACCACTGAGCCAAAAGGTAATTAACTTTTACAAAGCATGAGAAAGTTTTTACATGACACCTCCTGTCTGTAAATTTCACTGACTGAAATGTCATTTAGAAATAGTGAATCATCAGAAAGGTTACAGAGAACTGCTGAAGTCATGACATGCTCCTGAAGACCAAAAACAAACAAGCAAACAAACAAACACACCCTCCTCATGAAGATATGGTGACTCCTGCACAAGCATTGTCCCCATGAAAGAATCATCAGAAGATAACATTAACTGTGATCCAATCACAAAAGCCAAAGAGCACTTGGATAAGCCAGAGGTATTTTGGAATCACACGCTCTCGTGTGATAAAGCAAAACTCTTTGGTTACAGTCATTAAAAGTATACAGAAAAAATTAGCATTTCAATAAAACAACACATGGCCAACTTTTAATGAGAGTGTATCGATTGTAATTTTAAGTGTGGCACAGGAAATGTGTGGATAGGGGGTCCAAACAATGTATAATCTGTATATCCCACAGCCAGTGAACAAAGTAAAGAAAAGACAGGTTATTACAAGACAAAAACAAATCAAAATTAACATTTCTTTATAAAAAAAAATGCAAGAAAATCTATGAAATTACCTTAGTATTTCAGCTGCTATCTAGATGAGCTTACAGTCAATGCTTTGCTGCGCTTGGCCACATTGGTCAGATCTCATTTTCCTGTACCCATCTCATTTTCTTAGATACCATTGGCTTGTGCTTTATTCTTACATAGCTCGCATACTAACATCACAGCTTTCATAGACTGCAAGAACGGAATTTTAGGAAGTACTTTGGTTATATTTACACAAAACAGTACTATTATCCAAAAACGCTGAATACCAGGAACAACCCACATTCCACAAATATTCTTTTTATTAGATGTTATTTTGAGAAATCTATTTTAATTTGAGAAATCGAATAAATACTGGCGAAGTGGCTGGGTACCTGTCCATTCCAGGGTGCACTAAAATATACTGCAAACAGCGCCATTTTGGGAATGTCCATCAAAGGCTCAAAACTTAAACAAGTTAAAGTAAGTTACTAAGGGAGGTAGTAATACACATAAGTGTATAATCAATTCACACAATTAAGTACCAAACAATTTTCATCCTTTAAAAGCTTCTAATATTTAAGGACTTGCGACAGCTCACCTACCATTTCACTGAGTGAACCATCTTCTAGAAATTGTTATTTAAACACGCACACAAAAAAGCTGGCATTGTTTTCTCACTATTCTTTTTCATTCAGACATGCATCTTACCTGGCTGAGGCCTAGAAAGGTGAGCATAGCCAGAACAGGGGCGGCCAAGGCAAAGACCAGCAGGTGTTTGCGAATTCGGTTCCTCTCTAAACCTGCATGCATGAGGAATGAGACCAGACCGAAGGCAGCAGGAGCCTGTAGGTGAAAGATGATTTTGACTTGAGAAGAAACATGATGCAACAAAGAAGAGACAAAAAAAATGCTGTTTCCTTTTGGAATAACATTAAAGAAACCAAGACATTATGTCTAAAATTTTAGAAATGCATTCAATAAGCCTCAGAATATACAGTATGTGTGTATGTAAGTCTACGTACAGAGCAAAAATGTTTTCCCGAAAACCCATTGTCTTAGAAAAAGACTTAAGACAAACTAACTGAAATCCATAGTAAGGTCTAACAAAACAGATCAAAAACAAAACAGCGATCAGTAGTAGAGCTTAGATCGGACCCAAAAAATGAAACCTGACCCTAACCGAGCCTGAGCACCTTGTGTCCGAGACCAGAACAGCCAGACACATTAACTGTAATTATCGGCCCAAGCCCAATTTAAACCCGACAATTTTTTAATAAGTGGCCCGTTATAACACACGTTCTCAACTGTGGGTGCGTTCGTGAACTGACACTCCGAGCGCTCCGAGCACACTCTGGTCCTCCCAAACAGGCTAATTAAGAAATGATTTAAAACATTTAAAAAAAAATGCTTGATCACGACCCGGATAGTGGCAGGAAATATCGGCCCGGACAGGGCTGGGCTCGGGTTCGGGCAGAGAATCTAAATTCTAATCAGTAGTCAGTCCTCCAACACTTTAATCTCTGGGGATGATTTGACAACAACAAGACAAATTACACTCCGGGTCTACAGCAGCTTTAGGTTGTTCGTACCTTATGAAGCATGATGGCCACAAATACAATGAGCTGGACACTAGTCTGAGAGGTAGAAGCTGCTGCTCCAAGTGCCACTCCATCGGCTGTGGAGACAAATATACACAATCATGAGGACACAAACTATTGACCTTCCATACAACTAAACCTACACCAAAAATGTAGCATATAGCACATAGCAAGCGCCTTGTTCTGGTGCAATCTTTTGTACATTTCTCTTGCCATGATGTTTTTTGCTCACCTGCAGCATGAACAACCAAACCAAGTGTAGTGGTGACTTTCGAGCTAGCAGCCCTCGCTGCCTCTGGATCTACGAAGGTAAAGAAAATCACATGCTTATAAGTCAAGTCAAGTCAAGTAGTCAAGTAGGTTTTTATTGTCATTTTTACCATATACACAGTACATAATAAAAACGAAACAATGTTCCTCCAGGACCATGGTGCAACACAAGAGCAGAGCAGAACAGAACACAGGTGCAGACAGGACAGAACACAAGAGCAACAATACAACTAGACGAGACAAGATAGCATTCGGTGCAAATGAAAATGGCTACATTGAGGATAAATGCAGTACTTTGACCAGTACTGTATTCAAGCAGCAGAGGTGTGCAAGGATGCAGAAGAGAGTTCACATGTGCAAAAAATGTAGGAAAGTAATAAATATAATTGTGCATATATAACATTAGATACAAGAGATTGTAATATTTTACTTCACCAAAATCTTACTAAGCGCACTGACCGTCACTGTTGTGCATGTGGGAGCTGCCAATCTGATCTACAAGCAGCATGAAGACGAACCCCAGAACCAGAGAAACGCCTATGTAAGCATGGAGCTGCTCATGACTGTGGACGTGTTCACCACTCGAACCCGCTGCTCCTTCGGCCACTTTCTGCTCAGGCACAGACACCTCAGCCTGGCCGTGGGCATGATGCCCAGCTGCAAAGACAGAAATATGAAAATGACATTTTATGTTAAACCACATGACAACTGGCATTGGTACACGTTTCTACAAGTGTGACAAGATCAATACAGAAGTGTACTAACAAAACTGGATCTTCAATGCATTCCCTACTGAGAACAATGCACCCGGGTGCCTCCTAACTATTTCTGACTTGTTTATAGACCAGTTTTGTCTTATAAAATCAATATTGTACATAAGGCCACGTAGCTTTTTAATCTTTAATTTTTAAACTAAATTCATATTTTTTCTGATCCAAACCAATCAGTGTGATACATACGGAAAAAGCTATATAGCAAAAAAGACATTTTAACACAAAATACAGAAAATCAAAGGTTTACTTGCATTGACTGTATTGAATCTGAAGTTGTGTGTATAACTGTGGCATGGTTTTCAAAGCACAATAAACTTTCCAAATAAGTGACTCTTTTTTGTGTGAGAGGCATACACTCACCCTCCAAAACCTCTTCATACAATGCATGGACTCCCTCTGGAATAATGACAGCCAAAGCAGTACCGCACAACAGACCTGCTCCTAACACGGTCACCAGTTTCAGTTTTTCCTAAAAAGAGAGAAGCAAAATGAATGAGCAAATTGTTTAAAAACACACACACACACACAGAAAGAGTGTGAGCAAAAAAGAGTGAGAGAGAAAGCATTATATCAATCTGCTGAACTATTAAAGCAACTTAATGACATTAAAACAGAATTTTCACCTGTCCAAAGTCTTACATAAATTCAGTTGGCAAAGTCACAAGGACCTGAATCAATATTAGTTTAAGCTTTACAGTGACCCATCACACTAAGCATATACAGTTCTATGCAAGTTTTGCATGATTACATGCAACAGTGAATAATTTACACGCTCTCCAGTTACAGAAATCAAAGACAGGGTCCCAAATTGCACAGTACCACACTACATAGTACATACAAAACAGTACACAACCATTAAAAAATGCATTCAGTAAAACAGGGTGTAAAATGTGGAAGTGTGTGATTTGGGACACGGTTAGAAAAGACTCGGGGGGGAAAAAAATGGGAAGCAGAGCTGAAGGTGGCAGAGTTGAAAATGTTAAGATTTGCACTGGGAGTGACAAGGATGGACAGGATCAGGAATTAGTTTATTAGAAGTACAGCTCGAGTTGGAACTTTTGGAGAAAAAGTCAGAGATGGGACATTGCGTTGGTTTGAACATGTGCTGAGGAGAGACTGAGTGTGTTGGGAGAAGGATGCTGAAGATAGAGCTGCAGGAAAGAGGAAAAGAGGAAGATCTAGTAGCAGGTTCATGGATGGACATCCAGGCAGTTGGTGTGAGAGAGTACAGAAGGAAATTGGGACTTTTGATCCTCTGTGATGACCCCTAATCTGAAGCAAAGCAACGCAGTACACGATGAAGTTTAGAGGGAACTCGTGGAGCCTCAGTAAACACTAGGGATAACAGAGGAGCAGGCTAGCAAAACAAACTGTTCCATTTAGGTATGGAGCTCACCTCTGAGAAGTTGACAGCCAGTGGAATGGTCCCAGCAACATAACATCCCACCAACATGGCCAGGGAAAGGAGACATATGGAGCTGAAGTCGTCCATTTCAAACTGGCTTTCACTAAATGCTAATGCTAATGCTAAAAGCGGGCAAGCTAGCAGAAGCTAGCTTGTTTTGTTCACAATAGCACAAAAACAGTTTTTTTTTAAACAAAACACTCCAAATGAGTGACAAGATATATACTTTAAGGTTGTGAGAAGATATATATCTCGAAATTAAAGCAAAACTACACGGAAAACAACGGAAAATACAAAAATAATCGAAAGATATTTCGACGAGTCCTGATTAGCAACACAGGCAGGATCCACTGGTTCTGGAGCTCAGCCTAACTTCAGATGTGGGGTTCGGAGATGAAAAGGCTTCAGAGAAACGAAATGACATCCCTAGGTCTTCTCCACTAAAGCCAGGTTTTGGAGGACGGCACATTGAACCAGGCTGCACGACCAAAACACCGAGTCCAGAGACTGCCAGAGTGGCAGAGTGAAGCTCTTCCTCAGGAGGGGAAACTGGAGTTCCTACAGGAGATCTCCACTGACAGGTTCTCCACGAAGCTCCTCAGAGACGGTAAAGGCTCCGTGCATGTCGAGGAGACAGATGTTCCATCCAGGAGCCCCAAGAAGCAGATGTAAACTAATGGTCCACGGTGGAGCTCAGCAGGCTGGCTGCTGCACTGCTGGCAGTCTACGGAGAGGAGGTCCGGGTCAGAAATGCTTCAAAATTAAAGTCTAGTATCTCCACACTTAGAATTCACCACAGACGCTTTTCTGTACAGATACGACCCTCGGGTTTAATAGAGAACACATGCACTATTTGGTTTTTTAATTTAAATTAAGTTCCCCCACATAGGAAAGTGGATCAGAAAAAGCCACAGAAAACAACAGCCTGAAAGAAAAGAGAAAAGCTCAGCCACACACACAAATGTGCTGGGCAACGATTAAATTTTTTATCGCGAATAATCGCATGGTTTTCTGCGATTGTAAGCAAAATTAACTAATTTATTCAAAAGTAGTGTACTGCGCACTTTTATTTTTAAAGTGCTGCTATTTAAACAAAAGTGCAATAACATTTTGTTTGCAAACACTTTAAACAAATGAGTAGCTTTTTTACAGCCGCGTTCCCTTTCACACAGTTACGCAGCAGCGGTTTAAATATTTCTAAATCTCAATTTAAATTTCATGTAATGAAATAAAATATATATAATAATATATATATATATATAAATATATATAATATTTTTGTCTTCCTTTTTTCTGGCCACTAGCAGGACTGTGGTACTCAAATGTGCAGGAGGAATAGAGTTAAGACGATAACGAATTGTTTAAAAGAAAAAGACAAAAACAATGTGCAATATACCGTATACAGTATAGCAGACACACAGAGAGAGGTGAGTAATCCGGATCCAGAGAATGAAGATCCAATCCAGGATTTAGGTCCAACTTTGTGGATGCTTCACCTACTGATTAGAGTGAACCAGAAACAGCAAGCAGTTGGAACAAAGTCCGGGGGAGGATCGTGGATTACCCATATATATATTTATTTATTAATTTTTTTTTTTTTAAGAGAAGCCTGCATGGCCTTCGTGCAATCAGTATTCAATAGGTGTTTGTTGTTTGAAACTATTTTGAAACTATAAAACGCTACATTTAACTAAATAGACAACTAAACAAATAGATAGATAGATAGATAGATAGATAGATAGATAGTAGCAAACACGTGCATCTTAATTCTGGGACAGTATCATATCAATGCTCGAAAGGACACTAGGTGGCACTGCAGTACAGTTTGGTGCTCGCCTACCTGTTGGACATTTTCCTTTATAAAAAATAAAAAATGCTGTTTTCGAATTCCTCTGTGCTTCTGTTTGCACTGGCAGTGAATCTGAGTAATACAGGCACCATGATCCGCTTAGCCTGTGGCTTTACCTTCCTCATTTTCCAATAACCAGATAATTATTATTGTTTGAAAATGAGCAAATCTGCAGAGGGACCTTCACCCAGACTTTATCACCGTACACGTGTCTCTTTTATTATCTCTCCAATGCTGTTTTTACTACACCATCAGCCAGAGCCCCTTAAAAAGTAATTACAGTCACATTGCAGTGCCTGTACGTCACACGTAAGTTAACATGTTCGTCCCTCTTCATTTTGGCTTTCTTTCTAATATATCCAGAAATTAGCTGCTCATTTGAAAGAAAAAAACATTATTAATAAAAGCGTACGTTGAAATATCACAGAAGGTAAAGCAAGGCCTGTGATGTATGCAAGGGCATAGAAGAACACTCGTTGCCTTATTCTAATATTGACAACTGGTCATTTTTCCACTGGCAAGTGTTGAGAAAATGAATTGTGTCCTCTGCACAGCCTCTGTGCCACATGGCTTGATCACTGGAGTTGAACTATTTGCTTCAGAGGAAAAGTGAGGTGAATCAATTTTCCATTTTCTTAATACTTCACTTCAGTCTGGTGTCAGGCTAATGACAGCACAAGCCACGGGACAGCGGTCGTTCATCAAAGCCGTTTTAACTGAACTGAGGAGGAGCCGCTTCTCCCTCTCTCTCCGCTCATTAGTTCCAGCAAAATTACTTCTGAGGGTTACCGGTATATCGCGCCGGGCGCAAAAATAAAGGCCAGCATAATCCTTCTGAGACGGTCTCTAAAAATAATTACGCATTTATGGCTAAAACTGCCTGCAGAACCTGCTTTCGGTCTTGGCAGTTTTCGCTGGGTGTGAGAATATGCTAATGTTGTTATTCTAAAGCATTATTTTCTGGTTGTCTGCTTGTTTTAATTAAAGGTGCAGATCATAAATGTGAATTTCTGGATGAAGGCTTAGGGCCAGTGCAGTTTGTCTACTGCTTTCGGCTGCTCCTGATAAAGGGTTGCCACAGCGGATCAACCATCTTCATTTCCTTCTGTCCTCTGCATCTTCCTCTCTCACACCAACTGCCTGCATGTCCTCCCTCACCACATCCATAAACCT
>JBBPCY010000001.1:45636342-45663152 GCA_037974405.1 Brachyalestes nurse
CTATCTATCTATCTATCTATCTATCTATCTATCTATCTATCTATCTATTTATCTATCTGTCTGTCTGTCTGTCTGTCTGTCTGCCCTTTTTGCTTGTACATTTGTTTGTTGACTTTTTTTGTTTGTTTGTTTAACTTGTTTTTTTTGTTGGTTTGTTTGGCTGCTTGTTTGTACATGGGGTTGTCCAGGCAGCCCACTGTTCTCTGATATCTGGGCTCCTCTTAAATTGTGTTCTTTCCGGAGTGGTGCTGATAAGGGATGCAGTAGAAGTTGTGTGGTGGAATGAGATTTTGCTGCTGATTTTGCTGTGTTACTTTGCTTTCTGTGCACTGATCTGACATGTGAAATACTGTGAGAAAGACTCCTGATTGATTTATTAGCTGCAGCTCTCTGACTATAGGCCATGCCAGCATTTGGCTTTTAAACAAGTGCTGCCCTGTAACATTTTACTGCAGAGAGACGGATGTGTGTGTGTGTGTGTGTGTGTGTGTTATTTGGATCACCAAGGGCAAGCATCGACAGAAGCTGTAAAATGCACCAGGTAATGTAAAATGAGTTATTATTCCTTAAGCAGATCCCGCAGTGGGCTTTCTTTGTGGTTTCTGGCTATGTCAATTTGGACCAGAGCTCCATCTGCTTAATTTGCACCTTATTAGTTTAAACTGTGTGTTCAGTACTCAGGGGTGAAGTTCTGCCTTTTCTGCTCAGTCAGACCCACGTAATTACCCAGTCTCTTTTTTTAGAGGTGTATCCAACCTAGAAACGTGCAAAAATGATGTGAATTAAGCAAATGTCTGACAGCTTTCTCTACATGCTTTTAAGTGGGATCATTACTCAACAAAATATTGCTTATTAAGTTTTCAAAACGCACGTTATTGTTGTCCATATGCAAGTGGAACACAGCGGTTTTGTGGCTTTGTGGTTTACTAGGTGCTTCAAAAGGCCTGTCTAGTTCTTACAAACCCTTTATCTTCATAGTATGTCCATAATTTTTAGCTGGGGAGCTACATGCCATAGCCTTTGGCTGTTCGGTTCCATTTATATTTCTGCCTCTGTGGCACTGCACTTTACTATGCAATCATCTATCAAATCACAAGTAACCTTCCCTGGCAAATGGCTCTTGAATGGAGAGCAAATGGACTGACAGCATGGACGCTGCATCTCTTGAGCATTGTCATGCAGGGTCTGTCGTCCTCACAGGTCAGCCAGTTCCAGGGAATCTTTGATTGATGATCTGGACCCTTCACAGCCTTGTCCTATTTTGAATGCACAAAGCATCATGCCAATAGTGCATCTACACTCGTTTCACTTCCGAAATCATTCTTGGAGTGGATGAAGAACATTTTATTTGTGTGCAGCTCCCCACACTCACATGAAAAGATTCTTTAAAGAACCTTGCATTCGAAGATTATGAAAGATTATGAAATGACTAGAGGCGGTTGTTTTGTAGAATTGTTCCAAATAAGTTTTTTGACAGCTTTATTTTTAAGACTTAATTATTTCATTATCGAAGCATGAGCAATGGTTTTAAATGCACAGAGTTGTTTGCGAAGGTTTGGGCAACTCTGGTCAAAATATTCATTTTGATGATTTTTTTACATGAAGAGAAGTTTATTCTACATTTGGATAGACAAAACATAAATATGACATAATATTTATTTGCTGAGTTTAACATATTGGAGAAAAAAAGGATAAAATGTGGCATATGTACTATTCTGGGCACTCTTAAGAACTGTCAAGAGCATGATAAGCAACAGGCAGCAATATAACTAATGTAAACTCACGTTGGCCAGTCAGAAGCCTCAAACAACTTATTCAACTTATTCAAAAGTAGTGTTTTTGGGGTCTCTGGCTACATCCAGGTAATTGAGTTAAACTTCCACTTCCCTTGATTTGGACTGTTCTGGTGGTCCACACATTAGTCAGCTAAGGGTACATTGAGTGAGGCCATGGGCAACAGATAAGGTGAAATCAGGGCACGCGATCAGAAAGGAAGCCTCATTCCTCTAAACCACTGGGACGCAGCACGAGCTGTAGGAGTGCTGGATTTAGAATAGACCTCTGTCTATGATGCCCATGTTCCGAGTACAGTAACTGAATTTGTGTAAACAGGCAAAAAGACTTGTTAGCAATTTTAAAACCAGCACAATTTTGTCTATGCCCACCGTTGTACAAAGTCATATAAACAAAAGAGAAAACAGCACACACTCTGACTCACTGAACACGGAATATGGATATTCTGAAAATGTTCACCCTGGAAGGACTTTCCCAAAAGGTCCGTTTTCAGTGACCTAAAACACTGTTTTTGCATGTGGATGCAAGGCAAACAATGCACAGAAAAGCTTTGAAAAATAGGCCTATCAGTCAGTACTCGAAATCAAAGCCTTCAGATGTTTCTTGCAGTAAGCTAACAGTCTTTGTTTTCTTGAAATTGGGAGAAAAGGGGTTGTTTTCCACTTTTTCCCGCAGAGTGCTTTAAGTTCGGATATTGCCTATGTTTTTTAATAGTATTTTATTCTGGAGATGGCAAAGACCATTTCAATCTTTAATTTCTCAAATAATACTCCAAGGTTGATTTTGGTGTATGTTTTGGATCATTGCCTTGTTGTAATATCCATTATCCAGTTATTCTTTTCACTAAGGATGTTAGATTCCGGGATTTGTTGTTATTTAGTATCTTTTTTCCCTCATCCCCACAGCATTTCCTGTTCCAGTGGCTGTCACTGAAGCCCTAGATCACACAACCCCAAATTGGTCCATCCACATTTGGCGACATGCAAATGTTGTATTAACTTCTTTTCACTTTGAAAATCCACTGTTTCCTGGGTTTGCTGTAAACACCAAAAGCCACAACATTTGCATACAGCTGCATTCTCTGTTCTGTTAGATATAAGTGAGATGTTGTTATGGCTCTGTTTGAGCCTGCTGACTCAGATCTCAATAATATGAGTTTTATCCAAATCCTCGAGGTGCCACAGTGGAAACACGCTGTCTACACGGACAATCATTTATTTAGAACATTGTAGTATATCTTCTTCCTCCTGGGTAGCTCATGTGTCAATATAGCTTTGCAGGCTTCACTGATATTGCTACTTATACTGAGCGATGTCAGTGTGTTAAGAATGTGTATGTACTGTATGTCACAGGCATGGTGGTTCGAGGGTAAAGCTTGTTTCTCTGATGATCTTAAACATCTGAAATCCGGGAGTGCTGATATAAACTCATGGAGTAGAATGGCCATTTTTCAGTTCTGAGAATAGAGAGTTTATGAGATGACGAAGTCCTCCACTGTGGTGCTTTCCATGACTTTAAACAGCTACATTTCCTTTCTCACTTGGACAACATTTTGCCACTGAGTCTTCATTCTTCCTTTTGTAATTTCATGAGATGCAATCCACAGGCAGACATTCAGGAAACAAAACAACTGATTCTAACAAATAATAGACAGGATGACATATCTAGGAACAAACTTGTGTTTGCTGTTAGATAACAAAGCAAAACAAATGCAGATTCTGCTCCACAAGGAGTGGCTAAGCTGGTTGGGCTCTATAAAAGGCTCACAAAGCACAAGGCGTTTGGCTGCAAACTGAAAAAAAAAGTGAAGTGTTTAAATTTTTGGATCTGACAGCAACAGTTGTTGCGTGAGTGGGCTTAGAGTTGGCCCCCAATGGACAGGCCCCTCTTGAACGCAGCTCTCTCCTTCACTGAATAAAAGAGAATCAATAACATGCCTGGTTGGCACAGTTTATCTCTCTCCCTCTCCTCCATCCAAGTCTAACTTTGCATCTCAACAGCGGCGTGCTTTAACCTCTCTAGGCCATTCATAATGCGACCGCTACATTGTGCACTCGCATAAAGATTTCCGAAATGCCAGTCTTATTTGAATTCTCTCCGCCATTATTTGGCCTAAAGCTATGCATGCAGTTCCTCTCCCTGCCAAACGCATCTTGGCGAGTGCTGCCGAGGCCGCCTTGACTTTTTGTGCACCGAGCATCAAGTGTGGCTTAGGACATGTGTTCTAGGATTTGTTTGGAAAACATAAGCCTATTATCTGTGTGTATGTGTGTGTATGTGTGTTTGTGAGGCTTAGAGAGGGAATCATTACTCTATCAAAACAATTGGGAGTGTTTTCTCCCCCCTTGTGTCGACGACTATTGAGACAGCAATGATAATTATAAGATTACCATTTTAAAAGAAATAGAAATACGTGCAGTCACCCAAAGGAAAGATCCATCCAGCTGAGCTGTATTTGACTTTTTCTCTTTTGTTTGCACACTATAATAACATGTTTCACTGTTACCAGACCTGGCCCCACAACCACAGAGCTACAGTACTGTGCAAAGGTCCTAGACCATCTGAGAAAATGATTACATATAAGGCCGTTTATTTGGACAGAAAACTTGTATTTCTTCAAAAAAACATATCTTTCATGCCCACCTTGGTAGTACGCCTTAAGCTAGGATGGGTGTTGAACTATATTCTTCGAATTAAGATACTACCTTTTGTTTTTTACATTTTTCACATTCATTTCACTTTTGCATAGTACTGTATAGGGATGGGTATTAAAAACTGGTGCTAAATTGGTAAATATGGAAATATTAAGCTTCTGGACAAACAGTGCTGCATCAGTATTTATGCAACATTCATGGATTCTCACATTAGTGGGTTTTTTTTTCAGAAGTTTGATGCAGGATTTGATCAGTGGGAGGGATGGCACTGATGCTCTGCACATCATCACCACATATTTGTTGACTAGACATTTGTAGCAGTTTCCCCTTTCTCATTATATACACAGCAAACACAGGAAATAGTTCAGCTTCAGAAAATTATAATCAAATAACTGTTGATTTTTCCAAGTCTTTTATTCATGTGATGTCAATATATTGTGCACCAAACTATAGAGAGTCGTATCCATAATCATATTGATAAGCAGCATCATTAATGATATCTGCATCAGTAAAATCATGATACCCATCCCTAGTAATGTATGTTTGACAGACAAAATGTCAGAAATTCTGATGTGCCACACACTGACAAATACAATCACAGATGCAGTCTATTCTCAGGTCGTCCCAGTCAAATAGGGAAAGAATATTTATTAAGCTGCATTGTTTAGGCTAATGAAATTTGATTTGTTTTCTGTGAGGGCTGCCATTGTATTTTCTTATTATTTTCTCAGGCCCCCAACAACTACTTAGCAAACATTGCTATCCAGCATTGCTTCAAACCATCAATTCGTTATCAGTGTGCCAGTGTTTGAATTTGAAACTCCAGCTGTGGTCAATAGTTGTACCTGGGGGACCTGTATATGTGAGATTCCTCCCTGATATGCCGTTTTCTATTTCCAAAGACAGGAACAAATTTAAATAATATTGTCGTCAGAGGCCTGCGATATTTACAGTGCTCCTTTATTACAAAAGCTGAAATGGGCTGTGACAAAATGTCAAAGCAAATGGCTGCTTCAGTGCACGAAGTCATCAAAGGTAAGACATAAATGGTCCACAACAAAAAACTTTTCATGCCCACTGTGACAGCGCGTTTTAAGCACGGATGTTTATGCTGGTTTACTGTTCATTTCCCCTTGTCTCTGTATCTCCTCGGTGTCTGATTTGAACTGGGTCATTTTCACTGGGCCTATGGTGAGCAAACACAGGGATTACAGTGAAGGATATTGCAGTACTGGTTGTGGTAGGTACACATTGTCTTGCTATTGTGTTGTGTCACCATAGGGTGGTAGCGTTGGAGTAAATAGGTTGATGACTGCACTGTGATCAGTAGTACCTTCAGGCTGATGTTAAAATGGTATCCACCGAGATGATCTACTCATTTTTCACAGGCCTACCAAAAAATGTTTTCTCCTGCACCTTTAACACATACATGCAACTTAGTGACATTTCCCTTTTCCTCAGAAGTCAGAATTATTTTGTTATTCAGTATCTATGGTAACACTTCAGTAAAAGCCAGTATTGATAAGGGCACATGACCTGTTCATAGACCTTTCATAACATCTCACAAAAACCTACATGAACACCTAAAAAATCTTATTCCTTAAATCTTAACAGGCGCCAGTTGTCAAAAAGTCTGCTTTAGTCAATTTTAATGTCAAATTTGAGGTCAGTATCCACAAGGCTACATGACACATACATGACACCTTTCATGACAAGTGACATAAATCTAGATTATCTTTTATATAGGCCATTTTTATGGAATTTCACCTCAAAAATGCTATGAAAATTGAGAACTGGCGCTTGTTGGATAAAGCTGTTTAGTGTTTATGTAAGTAGGTCATGAAAGGTTTACACAGGTGTCATAAAGTCTTAAATGAAATGTTTCTGTTAATGTATTATTAATATGAAAAATCTATTGTTGGAGAAGTTTTCAGTCGGTACCATCATGAATCTGAATGGAACTGATAATTATTTATCTAAAATAATCTGCTGACATTAAAGATTTTTTTGAAGTTACGTATAGAAAGTCTGGAGAAAGTTCTGAAAAGTAATTTAGCATTACCTGTGTTTGTAAGCTGTTTTTGCTTGTTCCCTGCTGATTGCGATGTTGTCATACACACTTGACACAGATCGACAGTGTCAGGAAAGCCACACAGTGGACCCAGTAAATGAGAGGTTGACACCAATCAATTGGGTCTTGACATTTAGTGCTTGTATCAGTCAAACACTAACACAGAAAACAATAATGAGCCAAATGACACATGGGTTCATTATTCATGTATTTCTATGATCAATAAAGTCAAGATGTCACAGAATGCAGTCCGGCGGCCCAGTCAAACCTTTGAAGGACCGCTTTAGAAATCAACATGCCTCACTAAGCTATGTCTACTACTGATTACTACTACTGATACTCGCTCTTTCTTATTCTCAAACATCAATTCATGAACATTTTCTTTTTTTGAGCCTGTTCTAACATCAATTCTTAAAAACCACTGACCAACTGGATGTGTGATTACAAAAACAGCATAATTATACCAGTTTAACTGGATTTGGTGCAGTGGAGTGATGAAATGTCAAATCTAAATCATTTTTCTCATTTACGAGACGTCAGAAAAGTATAAATCATGACATACTGTGTAGTGTGAAAATCATCCACCCTTATAAAGATATTAAATGCAACTCTAATAAAGTAAAGTCAAGTGACCCCGTATAGCCACGTGTATAGTCACAGCACACAGTGTGAACAGTGTGGAATTTTTTCTCTGCATTTAACCCATTCACCAAGTGAAGTTGAGTGCTGCACCCGGGGAGCAGTGTGTGGGGATGGTACCTTGCTCATGGTTTATCTCAGTGATGGATACTAGCAGTGTTGGGATTCTAATCCACAATCTTCTGATTGCCGGGGCAACCATAAGACCACCAGCTGAGTCAAAACAGGCCAGTTGAGTATTTCTAAATTTCTAAATATATTTAAACTATTAAAAGCATGAATTGGTTTACACTGCAGAAGTGTTATAGCAATATGCTACAATAACAACATTTTACAGTAGCATGTCAATAATTAAGAACTTTGCTAGCTTCATATGGGCTGAACTTGCTTGGCCGTTTTCAGCCAAACTCTATATTTCTCTTCCAATCTCATCTCAGTTCTCCACAGAGACACAGAGGATTCTCTATCACCCTCACTCCACGTATTATTCAGCTTAGCCTTGACTTTTCTCAATGCTTCTGTTCCTTATTCCTCAAAACGTTTTCATTCTGCCTTGGTTTTTCTGTTTGCCTTTTTTCTATGGATTACTCTTATGCATTCTTTTCTGTAAGTAAAATGTCTTTAAGTTATGACAAAAGTGTATGTTTGAATTAGACTCCCAGAAAGTGCTACTCAAACAGCTCGTCTTTGCACGGAGGTGTAAACATTTCACAGTCTACACGAGGAGAGCCTAACAAAGCAACTCTTTCTAGCAGAGCGCTGACATTTCGCATAGCTGCAAATCTTCATCGCTTGACTGACACCCAATGAGCTGAGGCCAAACAAATTCCTTTTAACATAGTTACAGCAATTTCAGTAATTTAGCAAATTCCCCACATCCCCAAGGAAGTGTAGAGCACATGTAGGAGACACAGTTATGGTCTTTCCTCAATCAAACGCATCCATCTTTATAGGGCCGTAATGCTTGGCTTTGCCACTGACACAGACAGATAAAAATCAATGCATCTTAATGAGTTGCCCTTCGAACCTATCACCATCTATCTACAATGCTAATATGCATGACTGCACTCTCAAGGGCTATCTGCAAATGGGCTTATTTGATGGCCAAGTGCATAGCTTGAGCATCACACATGAGATCAAAGCTGTGGGAAATGAAAACAGTCCACGGTGCTGCAACTGTAATGGATAGATCTGCATGACTTTACGCAGCGCAATACGTCTTATCCCCCCTGACACCCCGTCCCATTTGTTTAGCTATATTTACTGCTATTAGGAAAGATCTGTGGTATATGATTTTCTCCACAATCAACAAACAAACAAGCAGATGGATGGATGGATGGGTGGGTGGGTGGAACAGATAGATGGATTTATGTGTGGAGGGATGGATGGATGAGTGGATGTGTTAGGTGGTGGGTGGACTGAGTAGTTACAAATTATTTGGAAGAATCCTCAAATAAAGCTCGTTTATAATTTCTGCACCCGCTTGAAGATGTGGTTTTGTTATCTCGGTGCAAAACTGAGCGAAGCCATAGCGGATTTGCAGAACCATCAGAGCTCATTTGATGGTGGTGTTTTCACAAATTGCACTCAGTTATACAGATTGAGCTTTAGTAAATCCACAGAGAGCCATGATTACATATATTGAGCTTGACTGGCACTCTTATAAACATGAATTTATTGACTATTTTCCAATGTTGACTTACCAATATCCACTTATTTTTTAAGGGTTTTTAGAGGTTTCAAGCTGAACACATTTTGAAAGAATATGCATCCAGGATTCAGCCTTCTGCATTGCTGTCATTCTGTCCATAGACCAAACAACCGTGAGAAACCAATAGGAAATAAATATGTTTGAAAACACTTAAGTATTTATTAATAATGTATTGACTTATTGCAAAATGCTCCGAATATTGTCAAAGTTTATTAACGAGCCATCTGCCTATTCATCGGTGAGCAGAGGTCCAGGGAGTCTTTACTATCACACCCAGTGGAGCTTTAATTACCATTTGTAAAGAAGCGGAATCAGAGGAAGATGAATTGCCTGCTTGATATTAGCGTCAAGGTTATAAGCATTTCATCACCTTAATTGATGCAAGATGGGAATATTCATTTCTCGATCATTTTCAGGGGGTGTGAGGGCCAGTTTTTTGTTCAGATAATTCAAGGTGACTTTCGTATTGTTCTCTTGTGCTATACGGACAGTCTCCAGTACTTTGGGTATACAGTATATGTTGGCTTGAGGTTTTGAAGAATTGCTTTGAAAGATGGCAATGTGTGGTGTATAGGTGGAAGTATAGAGACGTATAGTTTTTAAGAAATACTTTACTGCGTGTAGTGAACAAGCAAGAGAGGGAGAGAGAGAGAGAGAGGTGATCTTGAAGCTTTCATGTACTCCTGTTGTGGTATAAATAGGTATCAACACATTACTCATTGGATTGCAGAGTGCTATCAAGTACTACTCACCATAAAATGACCCTACCGAGAAATATCATGTTTTTGCATGAGTACGGGACAATTACTTGGTGCCATTAAACACTCCATATGCCTACATTAAGCATACGTGGCTTTCAGTGGTGCATGCTGGAAGGTCTGATAGCTGTGGATTTTTTCCTCTGCCAGAGGGAAATGTTTGAGGTAAAACAAAGAAAATCAGCAATGCTACAAATGGTAATTGGGGTCGCTCTGAATTGCACCGGCCAATAAGAAGACGGATTATAATATCTGAGCAAAATTGGCCCAAGCCTGCCCAAGTTTCTGCCCCTTCGCTCATATAATTATACGAGTAAGTATTAAGTGATGGAAAAAATTCCAGCCACCGATCTCTTTATGCAAGATTAACTGTTAACCGATTCTCCAAATGAATGTACCACACTTTCCCCTCCCTGCAAAAGAAACAGAGTGAATATTTGGATTAACATTCTGTGAGTCACACACTGCTCAGAGAGAGGGGGGGCAGTAGAGGAAGAGAGAAGGAGGAAAAGAGGAATGAGAAAGACAGAACATGCAGAGAAGATGAGGAATAGGAAGGTGGATACAGAGAGAGAAACAGAGAGCATGATACTAAGCTAGAGATAGAGGGAGAGAGACAGGGAGAGAGCGAGAGAGACAGAGAGAACAGGCAGAGAAGATAAGAATGTGACAGGTGGTGTGAGCTATAGAAGAGTGACATAATAGGTGTTTAACAGTAATGAACAGAAACATTGTGTTAAAAACTTCACTGACTGACTGAATGGTTCATATGTTTAATGACTGCATTCTTTTATTGATTTTATTAAATTATATCCTCAAAAACACCTTATGCCATCTGTTTTGTTCTTGTCCTTAATTTATACTGTTAAGTAGGGCACTGTCAGTGGTCTGTCTCCTTCTTTAGGCCAGGGTCATGCAGGGGCTAGGGTTTGGTCCTGGTGAGTCATAACTGCTCTGGGTTTTCTGACGGATGGCCTGCTCATGATGATGAATGCTCGGTCTGGATTTTTTTTTAAATCTCAGGTATGGAAAAGCCTGTAATTCTAATATTGTTTGCGTTTTGATGGTAAGCTGTGAGTGAAGTGAGTCACTTTGAATTGATACTTAAATTTTACTCCAACCTCTTTGTTTTCACTTATTGTTAAATGCAATGTGCTGGAGTGAAGATTCAAAGGTTCTGCTGCCCTTTTCGTACTGGGAGAATCAAAATGCCTTTTATGTTCGGTACACTACTGTATACACACACACACACACACACACACACACACACTCATATATATATATTTTTTCAAGTCGGCCAGTCGGTCAGCAAAATCGGAGTCGAGTCGACTAGATGACGTCGTCACACATGCAGCGAAGGAACAGGGTGGGCAACATTGTTACAAAAGTTCTCTGTAACATTAACTGTCAACACGACAATTAAACAAAACAAAACAAAGGCCGATACCTTGAATTTTCTGGTAAATTTAAGTGTCTAACTGAGAGTGGAAACAGTTTAAGCCACGGCAGGACGACACCCTGCAGTGCTAGTGTTAGCCATGTTAGCTAGCGTTAGCCATGTTAGCTAGCAGATGGCGTGCAGAACGCCGGTACTGTTACTGTACTTTAACACCGACTTGCAGATTGTGCAGGTCACCATGCTGTTTGTGTGTCTAGAGTGAAGTATGTATGTCCACACATGTGATGTGTTTCTGTATTCCCCTCTACGCACCAACGGTACCGCCCTTGTAAGGGGATATAGTAATTGGGTAAGTCAAGGAACGCATGTCAGCGTCAACCAATCAGAGGCAGAGATTGCATTGTGTACACAAGGAAAAAAACACACGACTTGTGCCTCTGAAGTCGACTAGTCGACTTTTCTGTTAATGCCCTAGTGCCATATGATAATAATGGGGCACGGTGGAAGGCGATAACAAACGTTGTCACGATGTATATTGCAAAATATGTGGTGCCCATACATACTGTGGAAAAGCCAGGATTCATTAAAATGAACCTGAAGTATGTGTCAGATTGCACTTTAATCCTAAAGTTAAAAAATCAAAATAAAGTTAAAACTTTATTTTCATCTGTTGTCATCTGTAGTTTGATTTAGAGGAGGGGTGGGGAAAATCGATTAAAATCGAAAATCGGATTTATTGTGAAAAAATCTGAGATTTTATTTTTAGACCATATCGCCCAGCTCTAATTTCTGTGGACTAATGAGTCAAAAGTGAAACCTTTTGGAAGGCAGTGGTCCTGCTACATCAGTTATCTATGATTAGTTTCTGAAAAGTGCTTCTATACTACCAGAAAATCGAGGGAGTAAAGTATGTAATGTTAATGCCTTGCTGTCATGTCTGTTTTTATTATAAGCAGATCATACAGCTGGAAAACGGGGAAATTACAGCAATTAGCGTCATTACAAATGTGCTCTAAATCAGCTCAAATGATAGCGTTATTATTGTGTAAAAATAAAACTCTAATTTAATTGATTTAATTGACTTTAGAGTAAACTCACACTGTACCAGTAGTCTACTTTGCTTTTTACATGCAGTTTCATTGTTGCAGCTGTCACTAATATTCAAGCTTAATGGTAGGAAGCGGAATATGTATTATATGTATTCAAGCCTGAGGAAGGCTTTCAGAAATTCAGTGTTACAAGATATTAAAAATTATGTTATTAACAAATATGCTCTGATTTAACTTTGAGTTAGTTTGAAAGATGTTAAAAGCAAGTAATAAATTACCATGTTAATAAACAAGCCATCATTTTAGGAACCTAAGTAGAAGGCTTGATTTCTATTGCTGCTGTGGAATCAGCCCTCCTCCTTAACAGTCGGCTGTCAATTTGTTTCTATAAAATCATTGCCAAAAAGGTCATGTTCTAAAAACAAGGCTGAGATTCAAATGAGATTTATGGTGTTTGCTAAATCGTCTGAATGAATCCTGCACACCTCAAATTACTGGTTTTAAATATCCACTTTATATTGGAGACATTTGTATCACAGTAAGCAATGAGAGTCATCAGATTCAACGATTTCAAGGAGCACCACATATGTACCCCTAATTTAGAGCAGCATGTGTTGGTGATTTACCTGTGTTCAAGCAAGTTAAATATTCCTCCTTTAATGTATCATTTATGATTTGTTCCTCATCGTGAACACCAAGGTGGTTAATGTACACAAAGACTGGATTTGTAAAAGTGCGCCAGCAATGATTTTTCAGTTTGTACCTTGGAAAAAAGATTTTTTTACACTGATATAGAAAATAGAACAGTGAGATAATCATAATGTCACATGAGTATTTTAAGAAACTTAGTAACAGTACATGAGGAAATTCAGTCTCACAATTGCAACTGTCTGACATGTAGCCTTGTGGGTTTCACATCCTCATTCAAAACCACAGCCTTGCTTGAATACAGCTCTAGTACTAACTTGTCACCTAGCTACAGTAGGTTTTGTGTCTGTTAGCTATATTCTTTCATGATAAATATTCTATAGTATATTTGGTGGTGATTACTCTTTCATTTCTACTTATCAAAACTGAATACTGGATTTAATATATAATATATAACACAGTGGATTAAAAGCTAAAATAACTTAGTGAAGTGAAGATCCAACCTTTTCCTAAGTTTCACCTCTCTAAATGTGATGTCACCACTTGTTCATTTTATACAGGTTTATGTTTCACCGTATTTGGTTTGCCACTTCGTCCATGGCGACAGTAATAAAGTGTTAGAACATTCAAATCAGTGTTCTGTTGAAATCATGTCACCTCTGTGTTCTCGCAGGCCAGACTGAACTGCAAGCACTGTGGAAAGCCTGTCATCGATGTACGGGTGGGCATGCAGTATTTCTCTGAGTACAGCAATGTGCAGCAGTGCCCTCACTGTGGCAATCTGGACTATCACTTTGTCAAGCCATTCTCCTCTTTCAAAGTTCTTGAAGCCTATTGACAAAAGTTGTCATTGCATGCTAGTTTGCTTTTTTCTATTAATAGGGTCTGTCCTGTTTGGACAAAACTTTTTTGTGGGTTTTTAGTTCATAAAAACAAGAGAGAAAGTGACACCGTGGCAGGTCAAATAATTGCATAGGAAGAAGGGCGAGGGAGTGCTTCATGGTCTGTTCCTTAACACATTCTTTAAAGATTCTCATCTGGCATTTAAAGCCACAAAAGCAACATAATACTGTGACACGTGAATGTATCTGTATGCCAAATTTGCTCTTTTTGTACAAAAGTATTAAAAACAATAAAATACATAAAATTTTACAAATCTGCTTTTTCCGGCTGTCATTCACCCTTCGCTTCTTTGATCTTTGATGCCCTACACATATTGTTCATCAGACATTAGAACTTACCTATCTGTTTGATCTGAGATCAGTTTATTCATAAATTACAAAATAATGAATTCCGGCCCTCCCTGGGCCACCTAGATAATTATTGCTTTCCATATCAAATAGCTCTCAGTAAGACCATGCATTAATGGAGATGGACAGCTCTTTTGATATGGCTAATGAGGAGTGGTGTGATTTAAACCTCCTTCTGTTGTATCTTTCTGTGAAGACAGAGGCGATGGAGTATAAGATGAATGGATGATTGTATGATTTTGGGCTACTTTTACAAGCGGAAGACAGGAGGCACGAAACCGAGGAACAATAATCATGCCACATAGCGAATGCCAGCGACTAAATATTTTAAGGACAGTTCTCTTATTCTTGAGATTAGAATAGCCATTTTCTACTGTTATGTACTGTTATATGCCATAATTACTTAAATCATAATATATTCACTACAAGGTTATATTGGACCTTGACATCTGCTTCCCGACAGGGTCTACTCTCAACCCAACATGTATTGATCAAGCTTAGAAAGCATGTAATTGAAAACCATAATCAGCAGATACTGCTTCACAGAGGAACAGGCTGCAATGGCCCCATCTGGTGGTTGAAAGCAGCAAAAAAGCCATTGTTTGATAAACCTCATTGCTGTGAGTCAGAGCACACTTCCGTAACCATGCCCTTATTGCATATGAATGAAATGCTGCTACACAATGCCCAGTCATGTTTTGGGAAGGGAATCTTCTTGTTCTCACTTGTTTGGCAACTAGCAATTGAGATGATCATCACTACATGAAGGATTTTGTACTCAGTAATCATCTAATGGCAGTCTGAATATGGAGAGTTTTTCTTTCACTCCCATTTAAGTTCATTCAGCTGAGCAACTTTGGTCAGCAGCAGTTTTATGTTGCATGTATAAGATGGCCATGTGCATGTGCACGTACATTGGTGGCCTGAAAGATCCTCAACTGAAGCTGTCATGCTGACAAGGTTCCTTGCTCGTCCTTGGTGGAAGAGCTGTTTGCTGTAATATAATTTCAGCAGAAAATTGGACGCGCACACACACATGCAGGCCAGTGCTTCTTTGGTATGCCCCAGGTAGGGAGGCTGTCTCATGCTGAACATTGCAGAAAGACTGCTCGCCTTTTTTTTAGGTTGTTCCCATGGAAACTGCTGCGAGAATCAGAGTGTAATGCGGAGCTATAGATCGTTTTATGAGCTGGTAACCATTTTAGATATGAACAGCATGCTTAACGACTGCAATGTCCAGCTCAAGATGTTGTATGACATTGTGTGTTCAAGCGTCTTTTTTTTTAATGTATTTGAACAGGAAAATAGGCTTGTTATTTTTTAAAACCATTGCTTTAGTTCATTGCTCATTTTCAGTCTGTAGTGTTCAAGCACTTTAAATTTCAATGTTTAAATTCAAAGCCATTTAAACATTTGGTAAATGGGTGATTCCACAACTGAGGCCTTTTAGCTCTTGTAGCTCTTAAAAAAGTAAACTTTATACCAATCTATTTGCTCACAATGCCTTAAGTGAGTAACACTGTTGATATTTTTTGACATATAATTGTTTAAAATAGCATGTAATGTTGTAAAGATAAAAAATGCCCGGGAACTTTCTTTTTTCTTGTGATCTTGTTGAACAAGTATTTCACATTTCTGGGATAAATGTGTTGAGATAACAGAGTTGAGGGTATGTAGAAAGACACAACTGAAGGCAATTTTTGAACCTATAATATAAATTAGTATTTTAAGTATGAGATTTTACAGAGATTTAATGTTAAAAAAATCTTGTTTTTTTTGAGTGATTATATTTTAAGGTAAAGTATACAGCAATGTAACCAGGCTTGTGGAGGCTGCATTTTTATTTCACTATTATTGCTCCTTTTGTAGTTGCGTAGTTAGAAGAATCCAGGATGCGTGGCTGAAACCCCTCCCCCGAAACTCATCTTGCTTGGTGTGCGCAATACATCTCGTTTATCATCTAAGATAGCCTAGCCTTGCTTTGCCTCCTCTTGGCACATTTTCCTCACTCAAGGTCAGTGATGCCACAGAATCTCTACTTTACATGTAGCTTCTGTCTGGATATCCTGTGTTTGTTATCCACCAAACCAACTCACTCTAATCTGTCTCACCCATGGATGACCAAGACCATTTGAAGGCTATGCCCCAATCTCAAAGCTGCTGGGAGAAAAGTCACTCATGTCGTCCTCCTCATCCAGTATTACTGATGCCAAAGTGTAAAGTATCTATTTGTCAGACGTGAAAAGTGTAAAGAATCCATTTTTCATTACTGAAACTGCACTACTAGCCGTCTCTGAAGAACTAGATCAACTAGATCAGCCAACCTGTCTTCTGCTCTGATTCATCTTGACATTTCTGCAGCCTTAGACACAGTCAACCATCAGATCCTCCTGGTTACTCTCTCTAGCCTTGGGGCACAGCATGGCAATGGTTTGCATCCTACCTTGATGACCAGAAGCACCAGGTAGCATGGCATGGCTCCCAGCCTACCCAACGAAGATTGTCCGCTGGTGTTACCTCGATATACCAGTTCTCTTGGGGATGTAATAGCCTCACATGACTTTTCCTACCACTTTTTTGCAGATGACACTCACTTATTCTCTCTCCAGTGACGACCAGGTGATCTCTAAACTGGACTACTGCAGCTTTCTACTGGCTGGTAACGAAACCACTTCAGTTGATTCAGAATGCAGCCGTGAGGTTAGTCTTCGATGTTTCTAAATTCTCACACAACATGTCTCTACTGCAGAACCTTCACTGGCTCTCCGTGGCCACCCGCATCATGTTAACAATTGCCTTCAAGACCAAGAACAGACTTGCACCTCCTTACTTATCAGCACTGATCAAGCAGTGTGTCACTTCTCGTCCTCTCAGGGCTTCAGGCACTGCTCATCTCGACCCTCCGTTGCTCAAAAGAAGAGGAAGGCATGCGTCAAGACTCTTCTCAGTGTTGGCTCCCCAGTGGTGGAATGAACTCCCTCTTCGGAGATCTACGGAGTCCATCATTGTCTTCGAGTGTCGTTTGAAGACCCACCTCTTCAAGGAGCACCTTGGAGTTTTTAGGTGTACTTAGCTGGCAGTAACTTGGTTGAACTGCAGACATTGATATAAGTATAGCTTTGCAGGTTTGAAGAACAGACGTGGACTACTTGAGCACTGATATTCGTTGCTCTGGATAAGACCATCAGCTAAATGCCGTAAATGTAAATACCTGTCCCTCCCCCCAGCTCAGCACCCTTAACAGATGATGGATCACCACTTACTAAACCTTGCCAAGATGGAAAGTCTGGTTATCCCAGCCAAACATTTATCAACACCTGATTCAGTGTGCCACCCAATGCCTGGTTATTGCATACCTTGATTACTGCAATGCCCTCTTAGTGGCTCTCTCAGCTTGTATGATAAAGCCCTTATAGCTGGTTCAGAATGCAGCAGCTCGGTTAATCATCTTGTCGTATGTCACCCCTTTGCTAAATGACTTACATTGGCTTCTCATGGCTGCCTGATTTAAATTCAAGTCACACCCAGATTCAAGTCTACACCCAGATTCAAGTCTACACCCAGCTACCTGAATCCTAACATACAGGCTTACGTTCCTACTCATCCTCTCCGTTCATCCAAGAAACATCATCTAGCTCTGCCATCCCTACACATAAGGCAAACCTTGTCCAGATGTTTCTCCTTCATGGTTCCCCACTGGTGAAATGAGCTGCCAAAGGTGACCAGATCTGCAGAATTCCTCTTTATCCTCAAAACCCTTTTGAATACTCATCTAATCAGATAGCATCTCCTCTCCTGATGCATGCAACTTCTTGCAGTACACCCAGTGTGCAGTTCTCACACTGTCCTGAAACTTGAGTGTTTTCTCAAACTGTAAATCACTTTGGATAAAAGTGTCTGACAAAAGAATGTAATGTAATATGATGTGAAACATGTCTATGAAGTTATGGAGGGAAACACAGGATGAAATGCTGGTTTAAAGTGTGGTAGTTTAAAGTCAGTGTTTCCCAAGCATAGGATTGGAAGCTCCATGCACTACACAGTTTAGTATTTCCCCAACTCTCAACAAACCTTGTTCAATGAATCAGCTAATAAACAAGCCCCTCCTGTGTTGTAGTGTATAAGAGTGGTGTATAACAAGCCTCTCCCGAGTGTATAAGAGCATTAAAAACACTAAAATGGAACCCTTTCAGGTCACTGCACATAGTACATGTCTTTTACCTTTACATACATGCTTGAACCAGAGCAGACCCAAATACTGAAAACAGGAACAGGCAATGTTTCAAAACAAATAAACAGCCCAACAGTAAAGCAAATCTGAATCACATGGTTAGAATTCAAATGAATCTGATTGGGTTCTTAAATGTCTTTGTGGACATATGAGTGGGATTAATAGATGGGAATCTCAGGACAGGAGCCTCAGGACAGGAACTCTCTGGTCTGGTGGGCAACCACTTTGATAAAGGGTCCAGGTAACCAGGGTCTGGGATATCTGTTGCAGGTACCCATGTCTGTTCCTTCAAGCTGTATCTCACCAAGTCAACAAGATATTCCTGTGCCAGGAATCTATCAGTGGGTTGCGGTGTTTCACAGGCCAATGCTGGAGACTATGTTGGACTGGTTTTAGCAGAGAAACATGGAAAGGTATCTAGGGATAGATACTAGGGGATAATAATAGGTGGTAACTTACTGAGTTTACCTTTTGAAGAACTTTGAAGGGGCAGTACCCCTTTTTGGACAGGAGATGGATCCTGAGACAAAATCACCCTGACAAAATTGAGGTGCAGCCCATAAACAGCCCATAATCTACCTAGACTGGTACAGAGCTGCCTGTTCACATGTGTATGATAAGGTCAGTTAAGAGTACTGGGAATATAAAAACAGCAATAAGTGCCCAATACCTTACAAAGTCCCCCTTCCTTGGCCAGTAGAATCTCTAGAACTAATCTATGTTGAATAACTCTTTTGCCTAAATAAACACCTAATGCACAAGCCCGTTTATCTTATTAGGCTGTAGGTCATTCTCCCAGGAACAGAGACCATCCCACTGTGGATCCGGGACTGGTCCACATGTTAGCTAGGGGATACCCACTGCTGGGCTTGAACACCTCCCTCTGCAACTGGGTCCTGGACTTCCTGACTGGGAGACCTCAGTCAGTCAGGATCAGGAGCAATATCTCCAGCACCACCACAGCTCGAACCACATCATCAAGTTTGCCGATGACACGACTGTGGTGGCTTTGATCAGCAGGAAGTTCCTTGGTGTTCACATCATGGAGAACCTCACATGGACCCTCAACACCAGCTCCATCACCAGCAGTGTCTCTACTTCCTACGGAGACTGAGGACAGCGCACCTTCCACCCCTAATCCTCACCATGTTCTACAGAGGGAACATAGAGAGCATTCCCTGTAACTGCATCACAGCCTGGTATGGGAATTGCAATGCTTCAGACCATTAGACCCTACAGAGGGTTGTGAGAACAGCTGAGATGATCATTGGAGTCTCTCTCCCCTCTGTCACAGACATTTACACCACACACTGCATCCACAAAACCACAGGCATTGTGGACGACCCCTCTCACCCCTCAGACACTCTCTTCACCAGACTCCTCAACCAGAACTGAAGCATCGAACACATACACACACACACACACACACACCACCAACACCCCCACTCCCCTCCCTCACACTACCCCCTTGGACAACTCAGACTTAAATAACCAGTTAAAACACTCATTTTTTAAACATTACACATTCTGTATAAAACACAACATTCTCTGTCATGGTTTTTACGCTGCTACAAACTGAACAATTATCTTTATTACTGTTCTAAAATTGTTCACTCTACAATCATATTTATTGATGCTCTACATTTCTGCATTTTTTTGCACATGTAAATCTCTGTTAACTCTGTTCTGCATCTTTGCACATCTCTGCTGCTTGAATACAGTACCGGTCAAAATACTGTATTTATCCTCAATGTTGCCATTGTCAGTTGCACTGAACGTTGTCTTGTCTTGTCTTGTTTAGTTGTGTTGTTGCTCTTGTGTTATGTCCTGTTTGCACTTGTGGTCTTGTGTTCTGTTCTGTTCTGCTCTTGTGTTGCACCACGGTCCTGGAAGAACGTTGTTTCGTTTTTACTATGTACTGTGTGTATGTGGTAGAAATGACAATAAAAACCAACTTGACTTGACAAACTTTAAATGGACGCTTTCATACACGGCTAGGACTGGGGATACCAAGGCTGGGTAACAGCAACCATCCCATGTTCCCGGGGGAGGTACGTAAGTGCATAAGTGTATGCCCATTGTCCGCACACCCACATCATACTGTGGCTTGACGATAGATGTGAAAAGGGACATACAAAGCTAACATTTTCTACTATACATTTAGGTGCAGAGCCAGTAGATGTCTATTCTACCCATATGTACAAGTCGTCCTTCCATTTGAGCACACTCAGATTTTGCCCCTCTGCTCAGGAACCAAAAATGAGTTTTGCAGACAGTGGGTCACATTTTGCTACACAAGATTTTGCTGCATAGCAGATAACTGATGTAGATGAATTAGAACAACTACTAGGCCAGGAATTGCTAGTCCATACCTGTACTTCTATTTCCAACACAGAGAAAATCGTGATGGAAAACCATACGCTGCACTATCACTGTGCGGGTGAGTGCTGTTGATGTTTGTTAGTACAGCCGTGTTATTTGTCAGTTGGATGTTTGGCCAGATTCTATGCAGGGCATGACAAACCCAACATGATGAATTAACTGACAGATTACCCCTACACTTATCAAATGATGACATCTGGACTGCATGTTTATTACAGGGAGGATAACAGCTTCTTTTTAAGCCCCCAGTCCTGTGAGTCATTTGTGGTGTCATTCTTGACTGCCACATGAACACTGGAATAGTCAACAGGTTTTTAAATCACCTCTAGAGACTACTGTTTCTCAAAAGTCTGCTTCCATCCTAGGCTTGGAACCTTTTGGCAGTGACTGGCATGGACCCAGGTGGCACTTTCAGCAACCTTCTTGACCTCCTCCTTGTAGATCACGGATGACTACAAGGTCACCTAGCCTTATGTCATGCAGAGATCCTTCAGCTGGGAATGTTAAGGCTTCCTTTACCTGCTTGTGAATTTCAGAAAGAGCAGAAGACAGATTTTGGCAGTAACATAACATGTCATGCTCACCAAGATTTTTATATGGGAAAGTTATGCCTACAGGTTCTGTTCCCATTTTTGGTGGTTTGCCGAATAATATTAAAAATGGACTTCGGTTTGAGTGGTTTTGCTTTTACATTCTCAAGATTGAGAACAATTGGCAATGCCTTTGTTCATGATAAACCTGTTTCTTCACAACATTTTGACAATACTTTTGCGCATATTAGCTAAAATCTCTGGTATACCATGACTGCTGTATCTGCTCATACATGCCTCCTTTTGACAGTTGACCTATGTGTCTATTGGCAAAGTGAGGTAAAAAATGTAGCATGGTTTCTTTTTGACATTTTGACAACTTGGTTTTTAGGGTGCCATTTTCCATTTCCACTGCGCCACCACTAGCTGGATGATACGCACAGAGTTGCTTCAGGTCTCTTGCCAAGAATCCCCCTGTTTGTTTTCATTTATGAAAAAGTACTATTGTCGCCAAGGAACTATTACTTGTAACTAGGGATGCACCGAAATTATTTTTTGGGACCGAAACTGAAAACCGAAAATGAGGAAAAACTTGGCCGAAAACCGAAACCTAAAACCGAAAGAAATTATTATTATTATTAAATTATTATTATTATTAAATTAAAATAAATCTGTTACAAAACTATGAAAATATTTATTTAGCATTCATACAATGCACAAAATAAAATAAAATTTGAAATAAAATAATTTACTTCACTCATGATTATCTTATAAGCAAGATAGCTGACATATTATACAATTAAATATCTTCTCTCATTAAACTACTGAATTCAAGTGCATTTTAATATTGTGAAGGAAGTGCATGAACAAAGTACATTCAGAGCAAGTGCTTTAAAACTGCTGAAAGCTAGAACAGCATTCTCTGAAGGCCTATAACAAAATAGTGTATTAAAACAAAGACTGGCATAGCCCATATAATAACTGTAATCACTGGAATACTTTCTTACCTTTTAAAATAAAAAAGGGTCTCGCCTCTTCTGTGCTTCATACTCTGCATGGTGATCGGGATATTTTGCAATCGAGCTTGTTGCTTTAAGGAACCGTGCATGCTGGGGGATGTAGTTTTTCAGGGGTGTGTATGGTAGTGCGGGGAAGTTTTTCTTTCCATGGCTGGTCCATTCACACGTGCTTTTTGCCACTCGAATGCTCTTTTTAAAGAAAAAATATAATAGCTCCCTTTCTGAGGGAGGAAAGCACAGACCTAAGTCCTCGTATCATGTCATTTTTGGAGCTGCTCAGTTGCCGAGTGAACGACGCCTGGTTAGCAGGGCTAGCACCAAGGCGAGAAGGCAATACGGTTGTTGATTTCATCATCACTGTTTTGGTATATATATATAATCCCTCGCTGGTTACATTCCAAGAGCCCCGTGTATAGTGGAAAACCCGTGTTGTTGTGTTTTGGTCCAGCGTTCTGCCAAAACATGCTACCCATCGAGCGTGTGTGCAGTTCCACAGTCTGGGGATTCAGTGCTACTTAGCATTAAGGAAGCTGGTTTATCTGTGCGATCTTCCATTGGTTTACTGTGAATAATATCTTAAGGCTCTTTTTATTGTTACTTTCGACTTGCACATGTACTTCTTTACCCCTACACCGTGTCTTCAGTGCACAGTTCAAGCGCATGAGTGTGTGTCTGTACTCTGGGGTCTGTATCTTTGCAGTCATTAGATACAGTTTCAGGAAGGCCCTTTTCTATTTTATACTGTACAGCAAAATCGCAGATCAGTCATTTCACTTAGCACACAATTTCTAATCTATTTGGGCTATTTGTACTGCAAATACAAAGCTATCAGACAAGCAAAATAAGCAGTCATGTAAAGATTCTCTCAAATTTGTAGACAAGCTGTAAAGATCACAACATCAGAGCTGTGACTAGACCTAAAAATGCTTAAGAGTGGAAAGGCATATTTTAACACATTCTACAGGAAATTAAGTGTTTGGAGGTGTTACCAATTGTAGGTCTTTAAGATTTAAGTAAGTTCTAGTGCATCCTTGTACTTTGTCTCAGTCTCAATTTTGTTATTCAGGAGTGAGGAGAAAGAACCAAAACAGGGAGGGAGGGAATGAAGAATTATGTAGGCTATCCTAATGTATGATTGGCACCAGGATGAGTTGCAGGGGTATTTAGAGAGCAATGAATTTTATAGGAGCACAGGAGACAGTGATCTAGTCAATAGCTGAAGGCATTTTTGTCTGAACGTTTTGGAACCTTTAATTAAAATTCCTTTTCAAAATGCTTAAATTCTGAGTGATGGTCTGACACTGATTTCATGTAGACATCTTGAGGCACTGTGGAAACACCTCATAGCACTCATGTTCACTAATCCGTATTGAAGTCTAGCCTTGTGTTTGTGTGTGGATTGCAGGAAATCTAGTTTCTTCTCTCTTCTCTTCTATTCTCTTCCCTTCCATTTCCTTCTTTTCCCTTTCTCTTATTTTCCTCAACTCTCCACTTGCCACAACTCCCTAACAGCAGCCGTCTTAGGAGCTCATGTGAACTTCTGTCAAGATGCTGATGTTCTCTTTGATTTTTTTCTCTGTGGTGTTCTTCAAAGCGTACAGTGAAAGTCTGCCACTCCTCATTGTCTGAACACCAACACATAGTTGCTCCTGCACAAACATGGCCTGACTCTGAGCATTTTCGTTTTTGGCAGGTAATTAGAAACTGTCTGAAAAGGAATGGTGCAGACATGTCCAACAATAACAGTTTCCTTTTACAGACTGTCTAGCATTATCACCCGAAAATGGTTGTTTTCCCCGATATTTCCCCAAGTACTTTGTCAGTGATTCCTTGCGTCTAACTCAAAAGCTGAGTTGCATATTAACTTTCATCTGGAGGTAGTTTAGGAGTAAATTATCATGGCTTTGTTCATTGAAGCGGTTCATTGAAAAGACGGCCATGAGACCATGCAGTGAAAATGCTGGACTACAATATAGGTTCACCTGATCAGAGGCATCGGAGGGCAAAACCACTCTCAAGCAAAAGCCATAAGTTAAAGCAAATGTACCTACCAAACGTCTTAGGGTAGAAGTAAAAACAAATGCTTAACCAATTAAAATGTAAGCTAATCAAAAAAGTACCAGGTATTACAGAATTCCTTTTGGCCTTTGTCAGCAAATAAACTGAAGTTCTCTTTTCTTTTTTTTTTATTATAAAATAAAAGGTCAAAGCTTGAAGAAGAGAGAGGCAGTCCATGTGCTGTGTCCAGAGAGTGGGAGGTTTTGGCAAAAGTTCTACTTAGGACACCAGCCAGCACCATGTGTGTCCTTTCCTATATATTATTACATGTATCCTGTTCACCTTTTTATCCCTCTCTCCATGTCTCTCTCGCTCTGTCTCTCTGTTTTCTTCCTATCTTTCTTCCTCTCCCTCTTTTTCTGTCTCCTTACCTCTTTATCTCGGCTTGGAAGCTTCCTCTTGTCCCCCTTTTAATTGTTTGGTTTGAACTCTTGACTCCTGTTAAAGTTTGGAATATCATCATCCTTTGTCTTTGTGGTTAAATGTCCAGAGATGAGGAGTAATTGGTGGTGTGTTTTGAGGTAGACATTTTCGCTCCATTGTTGTTCACTTCTCTTAGAAATGTGCCCTTTTGGCCATGTGTGCAGTGGCTCTTAAACACACTTCTTATTCCATAGTCAAAAGTCAAAGGAAGACCAACTGGGACACTCATCATTTGTCTCTGAGTTGTACCATCTGCGCTTTCTGGCACTGCATTGAGTTGGGCTTAGGGTTGAGAGGATGTTGATGTGGTCTTGGGTTATATTCTGGGTTCAGGTACAGACTGGCTTTTGTTGGAGAAGACGGTTTCCCTTGGACCTCCACAGCTGTCTGCTTGCTTTGAAGCTTCTCCAGGAGCTGCAGATCCCTATTGTCAATAAATAGCCGCATCCATGATGCATTCCAACCGTGCTGAGCAAACGACTAAAGTCAGCAAGTATGGGTTTGAGTTGGCATGGACCATATGGTGATATGTTATTGTTATTGTGACTGTCACAATACAATTTTCTGAGTATATAATGAGTATTGTCAGTACTTCTTAGAAACTTAACAACTGAATGTTTTAGACAAGATTTAGACCAGTTTAGACCAAAGACCAAAACAGAGAGCCTCTAAACAGCTAGTGTATAAAATATTAGAGCATAGATTCAGTCCTAAAATGTGATTGGCTGAGTTGCTCTGAGTTTTTCAATATACACACACTTTTGACCACTTCACCACAGCTGTATTTTGTATTAATGCACTAAAAACCACTGTGTCATGTATGGAATAATCTGTTACAGAGTTAACAGATCTTGGCATGTATGCAGACATTTCAAATGTTTGTTTTAGTTACTCTGCCTTAAGTAACTTTAAATCCAGGCAATTTCCAGTGTCTCCCAAATCCCTATAGTGTCCTATATAAGTTAAGAATATGTGGGTTCCACATCAATCTGACAGCATGGAATTGTGCAATGGAATTGCAATGATAATTCAGAAAACAAAAACTACTTGTAAAGCAATTTTTTTACTCCTATATTGTGATATGTCTGTTGTTTTATGACAAATTCTTGAGTATACAAAGATGGGTGACTTCACAACAGTAACATACTCTAAAAGAACTAAATTTCTTGGCAGAAGAATTCTTTATCACGATTATTATTATTATTAACAATGTTTTTTTTTAAATAAATGTGTATATCACATTTATGATGGCCATGGGCTGCAGTGATTTTATCACTATTTTCTGGGTTTTATGCACTCCACTTTGGGCAGAAAAAAATACTAGAGATGAACACACTGAACCAGGCACTTTTTTGGGGCTCACTGTTTTTCTAACAAGTAGCTGATTGGATATAAACATATTGTGATGAGTATTCTTTCATTATGAAAATGACTAATTTATGCAAAATTACTTATAAATTAATTATCGTTTTTGACAGTTTTTATGTGGCTCTACCTCTAGCAACCTCAAAAACAATGTATATTCTTATGCCTGTCATGTAGCACAAAAGTGTTTTCAAGTATTAAGTTGAATTTTCATGGTTACCCACCTGTTTTGGGACCTATCTGTTAGCTGTTGTTGAGTTAGAGCCAAATCATTGGGGTCTAGTGGAGTCTTCATGTTCAGGACTGTAGGCTCAAGTTGCCTACTCTTTTGACAGCAAATAAATTGTCTTACTGCCTTCAGTAAAGGTAACACCGTTACAAGGTTGTCACTTTGAAATATATGTGTATATTTAAGCGTATCCAAAATATGTGGAAAGAAAAACATGGTGACCAGGGAGAAGTTGTAATTGAAGTTGTAAAAACATATGGGACTTTTTTGCCTTTAATTTATAAAATTTATAACCATGGCTGGATCAGTTTGCAAGAAAAATTGCAATGAATTCGGCAAAAGTTTATTCATTTAAAAATGTGATCCTACATTGTAAGGACTGAACTGCTGTCAACATGACATTTTTTTCTACATTGGTTAAACGGAAAATGCTAACTTCTGCTTTCAGAATTTCAAAAGAAAAGTCTTAATACAAAAAGTGTGTGTGTGTGTGTGTGTGTGTGTATGTATATATATATATATAAAAGTTTGGCCAATCTTTTAAAAACAAGGTTTTTAAAAAAACAAGGTTTTTAAAATTATATATAAATACATTATATA
>JBBPCY010000001.1:45663252-45674223 GCA_037974405.1 Brachyalestes nurse
AAGGAAATAAATTCTCCCGTTCTGAGGGAGGAAAGCACAGACCTAGCTCCCCGTATCGTCTCATTTTTGGACCTGCCAAGCGAACGACGCCTGGTTAACAGACACTAACACCGAGGCGAGAAGGCAACAAAACTCACGCTTGTAAATGTAGTTTCTCATTACTTTAATCGCGTCTTCTCCGTCGTACCGTGTATTCTCCATGCGACATACATGTACCGTTACAGCCCTAGTGCAGACAACTCGCCCATCTTGTTTGTCAGTGCTTTGTCAGTGCTGTGCGGCATTCCGCCTCTCGCCATCTCTTTCATAGCCAGGAGTTCCTCCCACGAGTAAAGTCTGGTCTGTTCCATAGATAAAAGTTGCATATCCACAGGATATAGGAATGAAACTATGCTTGCTCTAGCGAGCAAGAATAGTGCAGTTAAAAAGTGAAGAATGTGGCAAAAAGTAACGAAAGTAAGAAGAAAAAAATAGAAACAAAAGACGGTGCAGTTAAGCTACTACTGGAAGGCTGCCGTCTTACACAGGGCCCGGAATATGATATTAATTAATTGATTACATATTATATTGGCATATACCAGATGTGATACAAAACTCTTTCAATATACAATAAGATTCAACTATACATAACATATATTTCAAGATATCCCTGAGTGCTTAGAAAGACCAATATGATACCCAGTCAAGAAACACATGTAAATTATTATTCCAATGCATGTAGATCTGATTTGAAGGGATTCTAAAATCTACACGCTGACACCACGCTTTGGGTCTACTAATGCTCTGTGGCTTCTTCATGGCCTAAGTCATGCTCCAGAGGAACGCGGTAGTGGGTGGAGCTTGTAGGCATCAACTTCAATGGAAATGAAATAGAATTGAAATGGAATTGACCCCGACCTTGTGGTGGACGAACCCTCGGAGAGCTCCGTGTTGCTTTTGGCTTTGATCTCTGACTCCTGCGTTGAGGACCTAGGAGTATAAGATGGAGGCGTAATCCTATAGAAGGGAGCGTAGCCCACCATGCAGGGGTATGTGTGTGTGTATGTTAGTATGAGTCTTTTGTTGGGTGAATAATGACTGAGTTGCGGGGATTGCTGGTAGAAGAACAAAACACACACACACACACACACACACACACACACTGCAGGACAAGGGGGTAAGTCCCTTTATAGAAGGAGGTTTGTGGCTGCCATAGCTCTGTCCCTGGCCAGCTCAAGGTTCAAAGGGACAAATAAAGCTGATTCTTAAACAAAGCCTTACAGAGGAGCACACACTGTGTTTGAAGTGTGTGTGCATGTGTGTGTATGCTGGTGCTTCTGCATGCATGTCTCAGTGTGTTCAAAGTCAAAACTGACCCTTTTTTACCTAATTAGTTCCTACAAATTCCTGCATAATTAAGTGTCTAAGGTGTAAATAGAGTGATTCAGTGTGTGATTGGAGAGAGCCTCTAAAAGCTCCCAAACAGAAAGTTAGTTCATAAAATGGTTAGGGATGTGCCACCTGATGCCTGAGATGTTGTTCTACCAAAATAGCTGCCAAAGAAAACTGATTTAGTTCAGAACTGCCACTATTTTACCATCGTCACCATTCCATATAAACATTCAGAGACACATTGGAGCTTCACTGGGGGTCAGTAATGAATGAAACAGCTGTATTTGTGTTGGAGACATCTGATTCCAATCACAACCACTGTAAAGGAGTCTCTGCAATGTTTCACAACAAAACTGTTTCACAACAAATCTACTCACATTTTGGGTAGAATTACCCTTTAGGAGCTCCATATATCAGTTATGCAGAAGATTTAGATGCTCACCAAATTAGGTGATCATTTTAATACCCACATGTATGATATGTCCTAGTAGATATATATTCTGTAATTGCTTTTTTTTAAATTATATATATATATATATATATATATACATAAATACATATTAGGGCATTAACGACGCATTTTTTTAGCGTTCACCATGTTAGCTAGCGGTGCCGTGTCAGATGACCTTGCAGAATGCCGGTACTGTTACTGTACTTTAACACCGACTTGCAGATTGTGCAGGTCACCGTGCTGTTTGTGTGTCTAGAGTGAAGTATCTCCACACATGTGATGAGTGTCTTGTCTTGTGTTTGGATTCCGCGAGCGCCAACGGTACCGCCCCTTTTATGAAGAGACTATAATAATTGGTTAAGTCACGGAACGCATGTCAGCCTCAGCCAATCAGAGACAGAGACTGCATTGTGTACACAAGCGAGGGCAGAGAGAGGGGAAAAAACACACGACTTTTGTGTTAATGCCCTAATATTATGTAATATATATATTCTATGAAAGAGGAGAAGTTGTGCAGTATATCTTCCAAGCTGAACTGTGATGGAAACAGAACCAAAGAGTAAAAAGAGTAGTGAAAAGTAAAAAGAGTAGTGAAGTAATGACACATGCTGCCTATGTAGCATGTGTCATTACATGACTACTGCCTGTATAAAACTGGTAGAAGTGGAGCTGAAATTATAGAAATGGAAGTAAAAATGGTGACTTTCAATGGCCATTCTACTCAAATGATGTTTTGGTTTTCGGTGCTTTTACTGCATTTATTATTTCGTAAAAGTAACGTTTACTGGAGGATGGATGGATTCATTTTCATTGTCTGCTGTGTTTTAAGCAGCCTTAGCCCAAGAAACCGCATCCTACAGCTGTATCATTTTCACTGCATTTTAACCAATAGTAGGTGGGAAAATGGAGTGAGTGAGAAGCAGCTGGGGATTATTTCATTAGTGAGTAAGATAACATGCATCATAACACAGTGATTACCAAAAGCAATGAATGAAAAAAAAAACAAGTTGCAAGGCTCAAAACCTACAGGGCTTTTTGAATGTATATAAAGACTATGTAAAGGTTATTAACCCTTTGAACATGAGCGACACTGATCCATGTTGGCAGCCCAACAAATGGCACATTTTCGTCATATGGCTAAACCAGCTCCTTATGTGGAAGTTACCCTGGTTTGTGTTGATGCTCGAGACGTCATGCTGAACTTTGTTTGGTGTTCCTATGTCATGTAAAAGCTACTGTAGTCTAAAAAACATGCAATAATAATAATAACCACCAGGTGGAGTTTTAAAAATGGCGTCATATGCAAATGCCCATAAAGACTAAAAATGAACAAATATCTCTTGTTTGAGGTCTTACAAACGAACAGAAAATACACAAGATCCTTGAACCTGGGAAAACGTTCAGGAAAGTCTCCGTCCACAAGTGGGTGGGAAAACCCACAGAGAGAGGGGGTCCGGAGAGCGGCCGAGTGTGTAGGAAAACAAACACTGTTTTTAGACTTTTACGCTGTTTACATTTGTTAAAATTGGATTTTACTAATACTCATACCTTAGTTCTAAGGTTTAACAAATTTATGAGCTCTTCCAATTTTTTAAGTCTGAAGAGACTTTAAACCTTAAAAAGTTTCTTCACACTCAAAAATCTAATTTCCAAAAATGTTTCTTTTAAGAACCATCCATTGAAGAACCATCCTGACTACAAAATCACAGCTAATGGCTATTTTCAGCATAATAGTGACCCTTTAAAAAAAAAAATAACTCCAGCAAGAACAAGGGTTGTATTCTCCTGTATGCGGTTGGGGTGACAAACTTTGTCTTGGCTCTTGACTTGAGCAATGTAGAGTCAATGTAGAGCAATGTACATCACTTACAACTCTCTTTGACGGTTCTTTCCCCCCACTATGTTTTGTTTTGTAATCTGTTATTAAACTATACTGTACAAAAAAACCTTCACTATTGGAAAAATGTCTTGTTTTTCCAAAAGTAGCACTACAGGACAAGAAAAACATCATATGGAACAAGTCAGTTGGTCAGTTTGTCATTATATACACAAATCCTTGGCATTTTTAAATGATGTAAAACATGAATGACAAAATGGAGATACAAAGTTTTTTTTCCAACACAGATGATAAATGCAATATACTTTACTCATGTGTGGTCCTGTAAATGCATAGAGGCTCTTGAGGAATGTTGGGGTGACAAAGTTCTTTTTGGCTTCTGACTTCACTTGAGTAATGTAAATCACTTACGAAGCCAAATAGTTCTAAATTGATGTTCATTTCGGTTCAGCTTACTTGCAGCTCTGGCAAATTTTAGGACAGTGTATCATTGTTGTGACAAGCATGTGTTTCTAGCAGCTGTTGAGTGAGCCTGCAGCGTCTGCGGCGGTGGCTGGGTGCGTGAGGTGGGGGATATTGGGAAGCAACTAATAATCACTGAAACGTATCCACACAAAGGTCCAGCCGACAGTCAAGGTGAGAGCAAGCCACATATGGACAGTGCTGACAAAGAATAAGCACGCCATTAGAGAAAAGGCTCAAGGTTAAAGCTTTGAGAATCGTCCGTGAAGCAACAATTAAGTGCGCACATATTGCCGAAGGGTTGCGGCCATTCATCTTTATAAAATCCACACAATGGCCACAAGAAGACAGAATCTGAACGTCTTCTCTTCATTTTAGGCTTATGATGAGGAACTAACTCCAAGTCAGATGTTCTGTAAGAGGATTTTTGCCAGAGTAGACTTGGACTGAAGGAGAAAACACACTTAACAGGATATGATACAGCGTGAAAGCAGAGGTGAGAGCTGGAGCAGGAGGCCCAGTCTTTACACTAATCTCTGTGCCAGCTTTTTCCCTGCAGACGCACGGCCTAGCACCCTCCCTCAGCCGGGCCAGTCAGCGGGTGGGTTGGGGGGTGGGTTGGGTAAGGGCTTTAAGCTGGAAAGCGGAAGGTGTCTGTGGGTAGGGCGGAGAAATGGAGTGATGAGCTTATCATCCTGGCTCAAGCCACGCCAGCCCACACCACAGAATGTGCTCACTGCAACGCATGTGCCCAAGGAAAGCTTCACAGCTTCGCACCAGGACAGGTCACCGCGGCTGAATGCAGAGTGGCGCTCATGCCTCTACTGCACCCCCAAACCTCTAACCACATAGAGCTTATCTCCTCAGCTTGAGTGGCAAAGAGAAAGGGAACGAGAGAGAGAGAGAGAGAGAGAGAGAGAGAGAGGGAGAGGGAGAGAGCGAGCTGCCAAAGTTTTGTCAGAGTCAAACTTTCTCTCAGCCTGTCTTTCTCTTCAGGCACGAGGTGGAAATGGCAGTTGAAATTCAGAATGTAAAGGCCGCTGCTCTACACTTGAGAGCACAGATTATTCTGGCTGAAATATGGTGGCATATAATTGAAAACTGTTGAGGGAGGGAGCACTGTTTGCATGTGCTGGGAGAGAGAAAAACATCAATCATCACGGCTGCCTGTTTATTTACTGCCTTTGCTTTATTTGCACATGCTCATTTTCTTTTGAGGGGTTTCAGAAGACTTCTTCTTAGACAAATTGCTTTCTACGTTAACTGCCTACTGATTAAAGACAGACCCTCAGCCACCGTGGAGGATGACTACAAGATCAGTTTTTTTTCACTGGGAAAACTTGACAACTGCTCTTGAAAGTCTCTTCACCTTTAACCTTGTTATACATTTTCCCAACAATTTTCTCCTCAGTTGCTAATTCCACTCATTGGCTCATTAGCACACAGTACTATCAAGCCACTTTGTGAAGGCTCACACACTTCTGCTGAGTCAAGCCTAACAATGTATCTTATCAAACTATCGCTAACACAACATCATTGGACTGCTCGATGTGCTGGGAGGAGAATGCTAACTCCTAATTCTGTTATGTCACCTAAGAGACATCTGCTTTGGTTAACATCACACTGAGTGATGTGGAGCCACCCTTTTTATCCAGAAAGAGCAGGGCCAATTGTGCTGTCTTGGACTCCCAGACACTTCTGGCTGTGGCATCGGCAGGAATTGAACTTGACAACAGGGCCAACACTTGGATGACTGCACCACTCGGGAGCCTCAAACTCCTATTCTTAATCCTGTAATTGCATAGGCTGTGTATTTGTCATGAGCTAAACAAAAACGAAGCCACAGAAACAGGCTTCATGGGCCAGTAATCCATAATTATTTTGATGGATCCTATCTCTTGCAGGTGACTGGGCAGTCTGCCGATTCCCTCCTATAGACAATGAACGAGGAGCTTCAGATCTAGACTTGGTTAGACTGTTGTCTTTATTAAGAATATTCATGCACAAGGAAGCTATGTTTCGGTTTAGCTCGGGCATAAATGCATAGCATCAGATGGGATCCAAACCTAGTTTGTACAGAAAGCCTATTCTGAATGCATTGCCAGATTCTGCATCAATCTTGCTGAAATATTTCAATCGATACCCTGAGCTGACGCATCAGCACAGCACTGCACGAGTGTATTCATACACAGCGAGGCTCTACCAGCGCCAGCTGGATGACCTTCTTGGACAGACCGTTGACTTGGCCCTCAAACTCTGCCACATTTGTCTTGTTCAGGCGGTTCCTGACCTGCCGGGTCATTTCGTGGGTGTGAAAGTGAACAGGTCCTGAGGAGAAAGGCATTATGGATGAAACTGGCAGTGTGACAGCGAGGTTTTTTTTTTTCTCGTCCAGTTGGCAATATTGTTGTTGATGGCTCAGCAGCATTTTGCTTATCGTTAATAATAAAAGAATTGCTGACCCAAAAAGCTGTGATGATAAGTTCAGTTTTCATTGCACCAGCAGTGCTGAGGATCAAATTGGAACAGAATGGACCAACACAGCATGACAACCCAATCCCCCATCCCCCCGTTGGACTGAACAGAAGAAGAATGTCTTTCACAAAGTGAAAAATGCCACAGAAATAATCCTGTAAATAACCCAAAACTGGTTTCTCATTTAGGCTGATTAATTTCTGCTACCATCAAAAGTATTTTTAAAAGTCATAATATTTTACTTAATTTTATTTAATGTTTTACTCTTTTTTGACTTCCCATTATGGGGGGCATTAAGTAACTAATTGCAGAATTAATTGAATAAGTAAAAATACATGTTCATGAAAAACAGGACACCGGGAGTGCTTTATGTAGTTTGTGTAGCAACACAGAATTCTTAAAACAACACGGCACATGTGGCATCATATATTAAGTTGTCAAGTTTAGACACATGAATGATTTGAACGTTTACTCCGTATGCTGTTGAAAGAGGGGAACTTAAACATGAATAAAAATGTCTCATTGCCTCTTTCTCGCATTTAGACTAAGGAATCAAGGAATGGAATTTTGCATCGAATTGGGACTGAGTTTGACATGGACAACCTGAATGGTACACCCTTGTTTTTCATGCAGAAGCTGTGGAAGTATCTGTTCTGGTACCAGCTCATGTGTGACAGTGGGAACAGTCAGAACAGCCGTATTTAATAGCCTGGCTCATTCGAGTGAATCGTAAGGGCTCTTTTCTGACCCAGCAGTGGGACCCCACAGACAGAGCAGTAGACACTCATTGGCTGGGCATGAAGTGAGCAAGGGCTAATGAGTGTAGGGAATAGAGGCTGCTTCCTCGAGAACTGAAGACCTGACAGTTCCTTTGATCAGCCCATTTTCAGTTACTTCTGACCACATGATAGCTACCCCCCTGGCCACTGAGGCAAAATCAAACTCTGATCCCATCCATGGATTCCTTGGGTTTCCTTCGATAGGGTTTCCTTCGATAGAGAGTCTATCACAGAGTCCAACTGCACACTCATATGGAGGGTCACGCTCTTACTTACGCGTGGCCACTGAGCACCGGGATCACCAAGGGATTTCATTCCCACTCACTCTGAGCCGACTATCAAGATTCCTGGCAGGCCATATCAACTTAAATCAAGGGAAAGTCACGCAGGTTGCAGCCAGCACATGGCTGAATGTACGCTGGGGAAAGGAAAGACTCATGCCTCCAGATGGGAGCCACGCTCGGCTTGCTTTGAGCGGTGGTGCAGCAGGGTCTGGACTCATCTATCTCTACCCGCTTTACCGCTTTAGTATTGAGCAGGGCTCAATCAGATGCCTGATGAATGCCAGCCTCTCACTGGAGAGGCAATAAAAAAACAAACAAACCAATGGGGGAGGCAAAATTAATGGCTGTGGCTGAGCAAGGAGGCTACCTCCTGCTCTTACTCTGATTAAACAGGGACCATCAGAGGGGAAGAGGCCATTAGAGATTGATTGTATTGACTTTATAGCTGTCACTAGAGAAAGACGTGGTGGCGTCCGTTTTCTCTACTCTCACTCTTTATGTCTATACTTTTAGCTGGGAAAATGAGCTCAGCTGTTTACCAGTCTGTTTAGCAGGATGCAGTCTGGCCAACACAACTGAGCCAGCACGGGGCCTCTTCATGGACAAGAACTGCCCGTCCTGATGAGTCGTGAAACAGGGAAGCACTTCAAGAGCAACAGGTTACTTGCTTAGTTGCCAGAGTTTCCTCCAGTGACGGCTCAGAGTTCCTAATTTAGATGTTCTGTCTGAGGAAAAACTTTCTACAATTCTTCTGAAAGAATGCCAGCAGGTACACTACAAAAAGACAGGGGCTAAGGCCCAGGTCCACAAAGACCACTTAGGAAAGTATAGAAGTCAGTGAAGAAGATGCCCACATTTGAGGATCCAGCGAAGAGGCATTCTGTTTTATCTTATATGGGTAAAGGGCTGTCAGATTTTAAGCAGGCCGCAGTTATCTCATGCTGAGCACATAAATCCTTTAGAGACTGAGGAACAGACACTGTTGCAACTGTTGAGCAAATCACATGCATTAATGTTCACAATTAGTCAATCACGTCAGCCTCACAGCGTGATAATAGTATGATTAGATAAAGGACTTATTCTGTAAAAGTGCACATACTGTGAAACTTAGCAGGGATTTTCTTCCAGTGTTTGAGACATAAATGACCAAATTGGCTAATTTGTGCTCATTGTCATTTTGACTGCTTTCAACATCATGCGTGATGTCTGGTTTGTAGTTTTGATGCAATATAAGCACGTCTCTCCAAGCTGCAGGGGTTCACTGCCCTCTTCCTATGCTATCAGTGTCAATTTGCTTCATCTGATGATTAGCCTTCAATTGGCAACACGCTGTGGATTTGCAAGGCCTGCCATGAGTGAAAACTCGCCCATGTGAATACAGAGCAAACAAACTGCCCACACAGGTCTGAGGGGCTGTGGAGGATTTGCACTTTGATCCAAGTCTCTCAGAGAGAAAGCTGGTTTGAATAAACGACAAGGATTTGATTTGCAGGGTAGCGTCTCCCAGGGCACACCAAGCTGACACTGAAGAACATCAGCTTTGTCCAGCTGATGATTGCTGTCCACCAGTTCATCATTGCCTCTCATCAACTGTGAAAATTTGCACTCAAACAGACAGCAAAGACAACAGCTGAGGGTTGACATGCATGTAATTAATGCATCCTTGTGAAATAGAATAGCTCTCTAATGCATGAACTGACAGTGGTCTGTAAAATAATGTGAAATATATTGTTTGAAATCTTACAAGCTAAAGGTGTCTGTACTTAAGCTAAATTCAGGATACGAAGGTAAAAGTAATATGCTCTTAGCTTGCAATTGGGTGTGCAAAAAGGGCACTGAAATGTGAAGGATTGAAGTGAAGTGACCATTTTGTCATATATGAATACACCACAGGACACAGTGTAACAGTACATAATTCTTCCTCTGTATTTAACCCATTCACCAAGTGAAGCAGCGGGCAGCCAGGAATTTAGCACCTGGGGAGCACTGTGTGGGTTTGTTACCTTGCTCAGAGTACCTCAGTGGAGCCACTAGCAGTCTTGGGATTTTGCCAAATAATAGGGGCATCATTATTATAATTTTATATTTTTCCATATAAAATTATAATAATGATTTTTTTCCATAACAGCTTTTTTTCCATAACAGCTGGGCCCTGATGCCAGACAAAGACAGATTACAACCGATGGTACAATATACACCGGTATGACTGCTGATGACATTTGCCATCATTGTTGACCAGTGGCATCACAACATCCAAAAGTCTTTTTGGTGTGTCCCTGGCCTGAATGGATAGGAACAACTCAGAAATGCAAATTAAGAGAAAGACACTGAGACAAAGACAAATAAACGTACTGTTCTTGGAAATATTTTTAATTAATATAGAAGCTTTACAAAGAAAAGCGAAATAGTTGGTTGTCGAAAGGATTTGCTCTTGGTGAGGGAACATACTCTGTCCAAAGTTCTACCAGCAAAGTTCTTTGCATTTTTTGCAGAAGCTAATTGGAATGAGAAAGAAGAAAAGTAAATTCGAGAGTAGGTCCAATTCCAGCCATCACAGTCCCTGAGGAATTTCTTTCTTAGAGGCACCAAAATCACATACACGCTCTGAAAAGTACAATCCAAAAGGTTTAGAAAATAGATTTCTTTTGTACACATATGTTGTAAAATTGGAAATTATAGGCTACAAAAGACCGCTAGAGACATGTTGAATCATTCCCTCGGAGAGTGTGGCTGATGGCAGCACATGAACAGACAGATTTGCGCTCACAGGGTATTACAGTCTCCCTTTTCCTTTCTCCCATGCTCTCATTTTTTGGCAAGTTTCTAAAACTTCCCAAAAAGAAGATCTAAACTACACTATGAATAGTTTGCCGTTCATTTCAGCATGTGCATTTTCATTAAGCACTATAACCCTGCAACTGCAGCAGGTAACAGTATAGGCTATTATATATATATAAATATATATATATATATATATTAGGGCTGTAACGATATAGGATAACTCCTTCCCGTATAACTCCTTCCCGTATACAGTTCCCGCCCAGAAACATAAGTTTTTCGCCATGATAGGAGGATTTTCGCCTCAGTTTCTTTTCTTTAACCAATAGCTGAGGGTCTTCGGGTTTCAAAGAACCCTCCCACAAGTTTACAAACATACAACCACGGACGGACTCTTTGTTTGCTGAATTGATTCGCTGTGAGTACATGTAAGTTATGACACTGGGCTTAAAAGTGCCTATAAGCTGCTGGGTTGTGATAAAACTGTGTTGGAGTTTCTGTGTAATTGTTTTATTGTGTTTTGAGTGAGTTTTG
>JBBPCY010000001.1:45674323-45689453 GCA_037974405.1 Brachyalestes nurse
AGATACTTTATTTGTCACATGCATAGTTATACAGGTACAACACGCAGTGAAATGTATCCTAAACCGCTCCTTTGACTGTGCAGCCATTTTAGAAAATTAAATTGTAAATAAAATCTAGACTTTTCTTAAACTTAAAACATAGAATAAAGTAAGAGAATAAGTACAAATAAAGTAACTAAGTAACTACGTCTAAATGTAAGTACAATTTTAAATTCCAAACACGATCTGAAGTTTCTGATCTGATGTGTCCCTAAAAATGGTGACAGGCACTTCAGGCCCGGCCTCAACAAGAGGGGGTCCGTTACAGCTGATGCTACAACGCTACTTCTAAATCAGGGCTCCAGACAAAATAAAAACCTTCGAAGTCACTGGCTCCTAAGCACAAAATATTTAGGAGCCAAATTATTTTTAGGAGCCATAATCTCTGTCAAACGTGATATACATTTAAAAAAATGTTGTTTTGGCACATTTTGTCTCCCTATGTAAAGAGCATTAAAACCAAACTAGAAATGGACTAAATTGTTGCCAAAGTAATACATAGTGTTTCTCGTGAAGTTAATGTATATTTTTTGTATATTTTACAACGCGCTCTGCAACAGGTTTCCAGGCCATGCAAATTGTTTCAAACGAAACTCAATCTGTCAACACTGCTTTTGATAGAGATGTAACGGTTGCAAACGAGTCAGTTCATTGACTAAACTTGGGAAAACCAAGAGCTGTTTGGGCATAGACATAGAATCTTACTAGACTGACCATAGACATAGAATAATACTAGACTGGCCACAGACAGAATATTAATAGACTGACCACAGACATAGAATATTACTAGACTGACCACAGACATAGAATATTACTAGACTAGATGACCAGCTGCATCGTATGTCAACGTCGCCGCCATATTGCATTGTAATTCCCATAACTAATCCCGTGATAGTGTCATAGGAACAGCAGACTCGGGTTGAGCAGCTTTTTTTAACACCTGCCCCATACCGCCCCGTCAAGAGATCCAAACCGCCCCGCCCAACCCACAAAAATACGCATGGATAATGACCCAAAACCCGAACTGACCCGAGGAAAAAAAAACACCCGTGATAATGAAATGCGTTTTGTAACTTTTTGATCCGCCCGCCCGCACACGCGATATTTAAAAAATGTCTGCCCTAAAACCACCCATACCCGCGGATTACCCGTGGATCACGGGTCGACCCGCGCATCACTAGTGGGGAGAAAATTGAATCAGAAACACTGTTACCAGACTGAGATACACTGGGAAATCAAACCATGCTGCAATTTCGATGCCGTTGCAGTACGGTTTTGGTGCAGCACAGTTCCTGTATGGCAATGGAGAAGTGGCTTTTGAGAGAACACCATTCTGGAATTCCAGTGAAAGCTGTTGTGGCTGAATCTTCTGCCGACAGCCGTCATGCAATACTGCAATGTCTGAATGGTTAATTAGTCTGCAGCTAACTGCTGGTCAGAGCCACAGTGTTAATTGATCTCCGGCTAGACGCGCACAGGGAACCGCATACCTAAACAGCACAGTGACTTCCCCCTTTTGTCATCTTGTGGTGCTTAGTCAAAATAGGTGTATTCCTTTCCATTTTTCTTTCTCATCACATTTGTTGCGGGTTGGAAATGCCAGGACTTTATCTAACATTCAAAGGGAGGCAGGTGTTGGATCAAGGAGCACTGAGGACTGTTGCTTTAATATTTCATGCACAAAGAAAATGATCTGCCATTTCTTTCAGCAAAGGTGGTACATGGAGGGCACACCGTTCAGCAAACAGCTCAGCCAGTCACATCTCTGGGGCTACAGGGAGAGATGAGAGCTGTTGTGCCTGAATTTGCTGCCGACAGGCGTCGTGTAACACTGCAGAGTCTGCATGGCTAATTAGCCTCCAGCTAACTGCTGGTCAGAGCCACAGCATTAATTGATCTGCGGCTCGAGAAACACTGAGAGCTTAATGAAGAGCACGGGACATGAAAAGGAAAGTACAGATTCTTAATATGAAATTACATCCCTCATTAATTGTTAATGGATGCGAAAGAAGCTTGACAGAGAAATAAATATATAAATAAACCAATAAATGAATAGCGCATCTGTTTTTTTTTCCACTACAGACTTTTTTCTTTGTGTACAGAGTTTGATTTAGACCAATCTTTTTAATGGAAAGTTTCGTTCATTCATTCATTCATTCATTCATTTTTCAACTTTATGAAACTGAAGCTGAACTTCTATCTTCCAGTAAGTGTCCAGCAACCAAAGGGACATTTATTTGAACCACACTTCATTTATTGCCTTTTTATTATCTTTTAGTAATCACATTTGTACCTCTAAAGTACACAGCAGTATTGGGTAAAAAATACCATAATTCCTCAAGTAAGCTATTTTGTCTGATTGTACATTTAACATTTGTATCTTTAACTGAATTTGTTCTTGTTTCTAAAGCTCTATAGCTCTGTCAATCAATTTTAGGATGGGGAAGTGCACATTTCTTTCAATGCTTCACAAATTTCATTGGTTGGGCCGCTCTTCTGTGGCTATAGGGTTTATATTATACTCCTTTGTGGTTTTGAATGGTAAGAATGTTCACACAGTGAACAATGTGGTCTTAATTATAGCTCTTCCCTGCTGGTTAGTCAGTGACAGATTTAAAATATGCTAAGACATCCTCAAAAAGGCAGACTGATAATGCACTCTTAGATATAGTTCCCACCACTGGGCACTTTCCTACAAAAAGAGCTACTAAGAGCTACTTTCTATGTATCGAAATAATTTTTCTACCGCACAGAATCTGCCCGGCCATACACAAGGCATTCACGACTCTGAAACTAATGGGTAGGTTCTTTAGTTCTGAGAGGCAAGAATAGAAAGTCTTTATGCTTTAAATGCTATGACAAACTACAACCATGTTTGTTCTGGACTCTTTGTTTTGATGCTGACTGCAAGAAGCAAATATCAATTTAGCCCCAAAAGACAGATTACATAATAATAGTGATAAAAAAGCATCACTTAAATGTTCAGTTAGGATGTGCACTTAAAGCTAATCATAATCTTGGCAGAGTTTCAATGATGTTTATCTTGTCAAATGGATGGAAAGTAATTAAGGCACATCAAGCATAATTTGTTCTATGCAAACAACGAAGACAAGGATTTCATAATCAGCTCTTAATTTGTGTGAAGATGAGGTGACAAAGCCAGAGTGGTCATTAATGTATTTCAAATTAATACAAATTATCATCACTCACCTGTCCTGTACAAGATTCATAAATATTTTGTTTCAGTCAGGACAGTCTAATAATGTGATCATGTGTATTACGCAAAAACGAACATACAATAAACCTCTGTCAGGAATTTGAATAATTAAACACAACTTGTTTTTCTCCTTTCATGGACCATCAGGCCCCAGGTTGAAAGCCACCTTGCTGCAGTACCTGTGGTATTTATTCTATTTGAGATTAAGGTTCTAGGAATAACTGCCCGAATAATTAAATACCGCCCTTGGGTGTAATGTATGATTACAGTGACCTTTGATTAAAGAGGCTTATAAGAAAAGCTGCTACTGTTTATACTGAATAATACAAACACTGAATAAACTTGACTTTCATTTGTGTTAGATTTCCAAATATTCCAAAATACCCTTCTTATACATGTTTTTTTCCCTCTTTCTAACAAACTGAGTGCCAAAACAGCATGTGCTTAAGATTATTACTGTTTATTTCACAAATGTCACTTTTTGGCATAAACAAGTCTCGCATTGTGGCTTGCAATTACAAACATTAGCACAGATCCAACCCAGAGCTGTCTCGCTGTAGGAAACCTTACAGAGATACAAGGCATTTATGTGTTAAGACTTTGGATTTGCAGGTTGTATTTTTACTGTTTTCTTTTGCGGTGGATTGGTCGAAAAGCCTGGGTGTAAATGATACCTCACTACAACTACTATCAATTTGCCAGAATTCATCTTTCCAACATAATCTGTGGAATATCTGCAGGCAGGATATGTAGGGGTGCTCAAAAGGTGATTAGATATTTAAAACTGTCATTCATCTGCTTTTTTAAAAATTCTCGTTCTTCGTAGACTGGCCTGAGTGGCTGCATTTCTCTCCAGTCAGCGCCACAGTAAAATCATTGTTGACTGCAGTGTTTTTCTACTGCGAATGGAACGGAAACCGGAAAAATAATTTTTAATAAAATGCTAAGGAGGAATGATACATCCTTCGTGGCTTTTCAAATCAATTAATTTATTTTATAAACCTACACCTAAGCAAATGTGTGCTGAAAACACCTCGATGTCAAATTAACTGGACACAAATGGGCACTGCAGGTGCAAAGAAAAAAGCAAAAAAAAAAATCAATCTTACACATTTGCATATGAGGCAGAGAAGATATTTAAAATGCAATTCTCATTAAATTATCCAAGCATTGTGTTCCTCTGCCACCAGTTGTTTTCCTCATTGTCTGCACAGTTAGAATGAGTCTAATCAAAGCAAAGTAAAGGAGGGGAGGCAAGGTGGCATGCAAAAAACATACTATCTATACAATATTCCTGTGGTTGATTATAATTACCTTAAAATAAAATGTTTTTTGGCCTTTTTTGCTTTGTCAGAAAAGGCGTCCGATGGTTGCTTGTCGTATTTTGTGATTAAAGACTTATTTCGCTAGTGAGTTAATAACTTTTCACCATAAGGGAGCTGCTGTCCCATGGTTTGTAATAGGCAAGCAGGCTGGAAAGCAGCATGGGAAAGACAAAAATATATTGTTTTTCTTCAAGAAATGACCGTCATTAACAGCGTCACTTAATGGGGTGCAAATATAGCATCCAAGTCAATGCAAGACTTAACTAGGTAAGTAATGAATCGCGCATGTTGATTCACTGTAGGCAAGGAACCAAGAAACAGTGGGGAAGATGACTTTGTGGAGGCAGTATAGGATACCGCAGACACATAAAAATTATGGGCAAAGGTTTATGTATTAAATATCTATGTGTGAAGGTGGAGCATGGATAAATAATTTCTTAAAGGAACTTACGCATCTGTACTACAAATGAATTCAGCCAAACACTGGAAAGTTACAGCTCGCCACATAGGTGGGGTTTATTCTAAAAGGCTGAAGGGCAGCTGCTAAAAAAGTCTGGTAAATTGATTCAAGCACATTTAATTTAATGTATTTCTATGCTGCTGGAACCAGGGAAGTTTTTGAATCTAAATACATAATACATATGCATCATACATTGTAAAAATGGTGGTTTTAAAATTCTACTGATCCAAAAATGTCAATAAAAACAGCACGTTATGGTATTTTTATTTTACAGTGAGTGATTAGTTAATGGCGAAAACCACTAAGGGGTTTAATTTTTTGTTATTATATATTAAAGTAGAACAGCAAATATCAGAGAGATCATTTTTCGTTATATTTTATTTACAAGATTTACCCGTAGCCTACTTCTAGTGAATAAAAAGCTCCAAAAATGAACTATGTTGAATTCAGATGTGGTTATTGTGGGCTTGTTTACTCTGAATGGCATTGCTACCCTGCTGTGCGGAGGCTGTAACTAACTAACTCTTGCTGTGAGTTGTTTATGCGCATCACAACACTGCTGCATTTCCTTCATGGCACAAAAATGGTCTTCAGGGTGATCTCCAGGAATGTCTTAAATGATCTGGGAGTACAAAAAGGTGACCAAAACCCTGTTTAACTGAACCTTTTTAACTATGAGGGACATTCAAAAAGTTTCTGAACTTTTTAAACTCTATTTATTAAGCATTTTAAAAACAGATAACATCACTTTTCAACATAGTCACCTTCCTTTGTGATGCAATTTTCCCAGCGTCATACATCATCAGCAAAAAATGTTTTTGGTTGAGCTCGTAGCCACTGATGCACTGCTGCTTTCACATCATCCTAGTGGTTACGGAGTTGCCCCTGTGATCAGAAGGTTGTGGGTTTGAATCCCAGGACTGCTAGTGGCACCACTGAGGTATCCTTGAGCAGGGTACCGTCTCCACACACTGCTTGTTCACACTGTGTGCTGTGTCACATGAAAATCTACCCCTTAAAGCTTCTTTCAGTGGTCCAAAAAGGTGGAAATCAGATGGCGCTAAACTCTCAGACATGCCCAGTTACTGCTTAATGTCCCTCAGATATATGTAGAACTCTATATTACATTTTACCTTGCTTTGGTTGTGCCCTCTGCTTCCACACAGTTTAAATTAAGACCTTTAAAACATTCAAATCTGATATGGAAGACCATTATTTTCTAGTCTTTGGTACCTGGAAGATAGAAAGGCAGTTTATCTAGATGTGCATACAGGGGGTGATGGAGTTTGTAACAAAAAATAAATCAGACAGCTGAGACACAGAATGAATTTTAAAACAAAAAAAAAGAAACAGTTTTTACTCAGACAGACTCTGCACCTGAAGGGTAAATGACACAGTGAGTCTGAAAAATGTCATTAATTCCCTGCTCATGTAATGTTTAGCCAAAAGGACTGTTTAGCTAAATAGAAAATGACAAGACATGAACCTAATCATACCAGCAGGGACGGATTTATATATGGCCAGAAGAGCTTGAACCAGTGAAGAACTCCGAGGCTAAAGCAGCAGAAGTACGTGCAGTACGAGGGATTAACTCTGGTTAAGAGCTTGTGATTCAGGATCTGTGTGAGACTGATGTGACCAAGTGGCTGACACTGATGAGAGAGTGCAGTTTTAGAGGATTTCTCTCAAAAAATGTACATCAGGTAGTTATTATACAAGTGTGAATATTTGATGCAGTTGCTATGGAGACATGAGGGGTTTCTGTGGACCTTAAATGAAACTGATGTGAAAGTGAAAAGCTGAGGTTTTTGTATGTTGAAATGAGAATATTTCCCAAAATTATTTGAGTGCTGCACATTTAACACATTGCAAAAGAGAAAGATTGCCTCATACCACCAGACAAGGTCAATAAATTCCTGAATATGAGTAGATTTGGGTATCATTAGGATTTTACTGATGTTGCTTATTGATACTGATACTTCACAGTTCAGCAGTTAATTTAGAAAATAAAGAGCTAAACTGTTTCCTGAGTTTCCTTTATGTATAATAAGGGAGGAGCAGTCAACGAATGTGTGGTGATGATTCACTTCCATCCCTCTCTCTGACCAGATCTAGCATCAACCTTTTGCGAGATAGCATTTATGTTAGAATGCATTAACATTAGCATAAATACTGATATTGGCACCATTTGTCCAAGAACTTATTAATATTTTAGTGTTGATCAGATTGACAAGTCAGGTACCAATTTAATACCTGACTAGTACCCATCCCTAGTGATCCATGCACCTGTAACAAAAGGAAAAGTGTGCATACATATATGTATATATAATATTTATATATATAATTCTGAAACACACCATAATTCAGATTTTGTATAAGAATACTGGTGTGGAAACTGTAATACAGAGCAATTTTCTTAAGAAACAAGCAGACAAAAGTTGAAATATTGAATGTGAATGATCACAAGGAAGAAAGTCAAACAGCACATTCATGAGAAAAAAGGCATAAAAGAACAAAAAGAAGCAGCTATAAAAGAGAGGCAGATATAAAGAGTGTGCAAAGGCACATTCAGACTTGTATTTATGAAGCTTAGATCAACATCTAAAGGGCAGGTGCAGATGCAGTACAAGGTTTTAGGACCAGGTGATATTTAGAGTTACATAAACTTGAGTGAAGTCAGTATTGTAGCGGCATGTGAATTAGTACCTTTTGGTAAAAATGTGGGCAAGGCCGTGGTAAGCACTCTACCACTTAGCACCTGCTGAGGACAGGAGCTGATAATAACTTGGAGGAGCACTAAGATGGACTGGATTACACTGGCAGTGCACTTTACTACTAACGGTGGATTCAGTGGGTCCTCATAATGTGAGATATATAATTAAAACATGCTGAAAAAGGTTTACAGCTACAACACTTCTGTGATATAGATGTGAAAAGACTAAGGAATTCACTGATAAAGGAAATAATAATGAAGAAAACTGCTGGAAAAGAGGGCAGACAGTTATCTCCATTTCAGACTTAGGGAACAGGAGCATCTGGTTTAACTCGAAGCAATATGAAAACCATTATGAATATGTCATAAAGGGTAGCTGTGGCAGTTTGATAGGGTTTATAAGTAATTTGACTGTGGGATGAATTTTGTTGTCCCACTATATACAAATTTACACTGAAACAGTGACTATGAAATTAAATAGTGTCAAGGCTATTTATACTGATCTGCGTTTAGTATTTGGTTGCATTTTTTCCAGCCAAAATCTGCCTGACCCTTAGACACCATCAAATTGTACTTTTGCCATAACCTTTTATGTTCAGTCTTTAGTAAGTAAAATGCATGCTTGGGTGAGTTCAGGTCAAGCTATTTATCTGGCCAGTTGAGAGCCTTTCTTTTTGTCCCAGGACTCAGTAGCTGAGGTAGTATTATGTAAGGGGTCAGTGTCCTGCTCCCAGTTTAAGTGCCGTTCTGTCAGAGGTATTTGGCTGGGTCTGAGAAGTTAAGATGCTTATACTCTTTCTATTATTTGGAGGACCATTTCATTTGTTCATTCTGTACTTGCATTAGTGGTTTTAATGTATTTTTTCAACAAATTATAATCTGGTTGTTTTGCTAGAGTGGTACAGTAAAATGTGAAGCAGTACAGAAGATCACTTGAGGTGTTTTGAATGTTTGAATGAATTTAATTAGTGTTGCACCTTCACAAATCAAAAAGGACCAGAAAAAGTCCTCATTAGCTTAAAGTAAGGAAGAATTTCTCTGCGTGGCGCTCTACAGTTGAAGGACATGGCTAGGTGAAACTTCATAACATACTTTTTATTTTATTCACTGTAATGTACAACTCCATCCAAAAACTTCTTCAAAATTCGGAGAAATCTTATTTTATACTAAAAATGCAATCATTGCCCAAGATCATAAAAGCATGGCGTAATAATTGATTCATTAGATCATACTTTTGTTGAATGAAATTCAATATTCTGAAGAACATACTGTAACATTAAGCAAGCCAGAGGTTGTAGTCATGGAGGAGCCACTTTCTTTTGCCCAATATTTGCTGAATTTTAGCTATAATTTTAGCACTTCTGTTACAAAGTAAAAAAAAACACGTACTGTTGGGTCAGTTTTACCAACTATGACACATTATGATGAATTAATCATAAATAAGTATGCAAAACAGTGTGGTTATCATAATTAATTGTGCTTCATTATTTCAATCCGTTGACAGCACTGACAGTTGCATAATTACATTTGAACAGCAGAGCAAAACACTTATTACCTTGTGATTTCAAACAAAAAGTCAGTGCATAGGCAGTGGCCCGCAGCTTCCAGGGCTCCTGATGCCAGCCCCCCTTTTCCACCTCCCACCCACTCTGCTGTGGATCAGCTCAGGAGAGAGGCATGTGTGTTTTTATGTGCATACGAGGTGCATTTATTGCTATTACAACAGCAAAAGGATTCATTTCCCCTCTAGAGGGTTTGAGAGGGACATCAAAGCCATGCAAATAGGAGTCCGACTATTGATTTGTCCCCTTTGCATGTGTGCATTTTGGTTTTGTGATTCTGAATGCCTGGTGGGCTGCTCAGTCAGAAATAATGATATTGCAAAGGTCAAACAGACTCCAGCATTCAGATGACTGAGTGTCTTTGCATCGCTTGCGAGCACAAAGAATTACACCAACACAGAGCTAGTAAACCCATCATAGACATTCACTTTATATCCTTGTACTGTGCAGTAATCTTGCACTTTGTCAATGTCATATGAAAACCTTGTAACTCCTTTTTCAATTTAATTTTACACTAGCTGCCACGGTGTCATGATAAATAGACCTATAGAAATGGTCAAACATCATCCTGCAATGAGGATTTTTTTGGACCAGAAACAATGCTTGAGTGCCAGATGAGATGCATTAATGTAAACTGTAAGCGTACAAACATCAGCCTGTTCAGGAACAAGCCGAGCTGAACTGGTCTGCTTTAAAAAAAAAAATCCCTACAGTATGCATCAGATTTGGAGGCTAATGTTAATGTGATTATAAGACTGAAAAATGCCAGGGGGAATGTATTTATATTGATTCTTCTGCCACAAACGTTGTTTTCTTGCCAAACAAAAATGCAAACGCACACTTTGCTTCCTGGCGCTTGGCTCCGATGCCTGTTTCCACCCAGGTGGATGTTTATTGACAGCCGTTAGCATGTGGGCGGATTCTGTATGCGCTCTAAGTAAGCACCTTGCCCATGCATGCAACCAACTGCCTGGAAGGCACGTTCATAGTTAATGCCATACTGTCAAGCGCCCTCTCTTATAGTGAGAGAGGCCTAATGCGAGCCGTGGAGACCTCTCTCATTACACTTCTCTCATTTTAGCTCCTTCAGTGCAAACAGTGCAAAGTTTTTTGCTGTAGCAATCCAGCAATCCAGTGTTGGAAACTGGTCAACCAGCACTGTGAATTGTTACCAAGAAATGTGTCCACTTGATTCCTATTCCACCAAGGGTACCAGTGAGGGTCTGGGTAAATGTTTCTAAACCCTTAGAGTGTATTAGTAAAATCTGATTTGAGCAATATAGAAGGTGTAAATCAGTCTAAAACCGGTGTTTGTTCTCCTACATGCTTGGCCGTTCTCTGGACACCCCTCCCCCTGTGGGTTTTCCCCGCCCACTTCTCCCAGTTCAGAGATTTCGTGTTTATTCCTTGGTTTGTTTTTAAGACCTAAAATAAATTTTTTTGTTCTTTTTCGATATTTGCATGTGACATCATTGTTAAAACTCCAGTATCTGCATATTACGTTTTTTAATTTCAGTAACAAAGCTCAGCATGATGTCTGACATCCCTCGAGCATCAACACAAACTGGGGGACCTTCCACATTGCTTTGCTGTATGATGACAATTTACCATTTGTTGCGCTGCCACCATGGATCAATGCTGCTCATGCGCTCAGGGATAATATAGATTTAAAATGTAGGTAATAGTCGGTAATCTGTCACTGTAATTTCCCACCTATTGATGTTTTTAACATAGTTCAAAAAAAAGAAATGATTCTACGGTATATCTGAACATCATGACAAAATAAATTGAGCAATATCTGGGCATCATTTCAATTTCATCAATAGATGGGGTGATTACGGAATAATCTGGAATCAGTCTTGTCCAATTACTTGTCCAGTTGTTCTATGATGATGTTGTTTCCTTTACTGAAACACGCACCACTGAGTTCGTCACCGACGCAGCAAGACTCAGCAGTAATGATTCTCTCTGCAAGTGCAATTTTGACAACTTAAATTGGGACTAATGAGAATACATTTACACATACTTAGAACCAATTTGATCTAAATGACCGTTTTACTGATGCAACTCTGATTATTGACATCCACTGCTGATTTAAAGACATTTTTCATTGAGCTGCAATTAGCCACATTTACATCTTTTCTTTTATAAGATGAAGTTAAATAAGTCGCTGCTACGTGCTTTTTTGAAATGAGAAACAAACTGAAATAAAAAGTAATACAACGTAGTTGAACTCAAGCTGTATTACAATGTTCTTTGACATTTTTCCCCACTTATTTCCACTTCATAGTGTGATGCCACTATTTGCCACTTATTGTTTTGAAGTGCAGAGGGAAAAGGTGTGTTGCTGAAAGGCTTTTAGTCCATCTCAGGAAACCTACAGCAAATAATGATGATGTTTTATGTTTAAGCCATCTGTGGGCTTTTAGCACCTGCTTGTGTTTCTTCTTTTGTCCCTCCAGCAGTGCCCAGAATGCCTTGTGCTTTCTTTTTATGTCTCAAACTGGCAGTCAGTGGTGTTATTGTTGTAAGGCACTGTTCTTTAACTATTTTGGGGCTGCCAGTAGGTAATCTGCCACTGTAATTTCTTGCTTGTGATTTTTTTCTACAACACACTGCACTGTGCATGTTGTATCTCAAAACTCAGAACCGAGTGCTCCTGTTGATTCATTAAGCTTAAAACTTATTGAAACAGCGCCTCAATCACATCGTCAGCAGCCCACCCTTTGGCACACCTGAGTATATTCAGGGGTGGATGCTTTGAAATGCAACAACAGTTTTAAGTCAGCACAGATGGCATTTTTTCATTCATGATTATTTTTTTAAAACTTAATGGCGTGTGAATTTTTATGACTTTACTCTAAATGTGAGTACATATTCTAAATGTTTGTTAGTGAGGACAACAGCATGCAAATTAGCACACATTTCACTTGATGCCATAAAGAATTGAGAAAAGACCAGGCTTGAAACTTTAGCGAAACTCCAACTATAGCCAGTTAGGCCTGGGGCCTGGGGCCTGGGACCTGGGCTTCCACTCGTCCGCCACCATGTGTCCTTGCATTCGACCCTGTATGTGGCCACAGTCAGCAAGCAAGACAGGAAAATATAATTTCAGATATTCTGAGCTCTCTCTCTCTCACTCTCCTTTTTTCTCATATATGTATTCAGGAAAGTCATCACTGTTACATCATGGTGCGTTTCAAACATTTTCATCAGTGCCTTAATTCGTGCTGATTGTAATACCGAATATGATCCCTAAGACCCCAGTGCATTTGTGTGTTCTGCTTGAGGATCACATAGAGGCAAAGAGAAAAATAAAGGTGTTCGGAATCTGAGGCTTTCCTGACATTTCAGATGAAAGAGACAGAGACAATCCTGCCGGCATTTTTATGAGCTATGACCTTTGAGAGTGTGTCTGTTCCATTAAAAACATTTTGGGGATTTGAGCCCTTGCCTTCAGCAGCCGTATTCACTAATCTCTAATAGAAGAGAGGGGTAGAAGATGGGGCTTAGCTTTAAAATCAGAGTGAGTGAATTGCTATACATATAGCTTTGGCTGGCATATCAGAAGATTAGCAAGGGTTGAATGAAGCGAGGACCGGTTAGTTATGGCAAAAAACACTGAATGCAAGGTATTGTATACTAGCTTCAAAAGACTACTAAAAAAGATAAACAATATATTTGCAGGTAAAATCATCTTAAATTTAGATAATATATCTAACATTTTCCATTATGAGATTGTTGTAAGCGTATTAACTTGTTTTTACATGAACATAAAGTCATTTTATGTTGTGAAATTGTGTAATTTTACTCATGTGCAGGTTCTTCAGGTACAAGAGAAGTCACATAACGAGAGAGTCTGTTGACTCGTTTTAAAACGGTTTCACTTGCCAACTTAGCTTTTTTTGCCATGTGATGAAGGCTTATGAGGCTTACGGCTCGTCGTGTTGGGGGAAGAAGTATGAATATGGTATCGTTTATTCAGATGGCAGTCTAAGCCCTTGACCTGTTCGGTGGGGGTCTGCAGCTTTGGCATGTGACAGCTGGCACTATGCTTACATTCCCCCGTACCTTTCAGAAATCAGCATGGCGCTGGGCATCCTGGGAAATTGTGACGGTCTTGGAAGAAGGCTGAGGCGTAGTGTGAAGGCGCCTAAATGCCTGTTGATCTGATCTGTTTTCTAGTTGTGGCATTTTCCCAGCAAGGGGGTGCGTAGCAGGGGGTGCGAGTGGGTGGGGGTGGTGGAGGGGATAAGATATGCCTGCTGTGTAGAAGAGACACTAAAAGGAGCTGACTTGGTATTTAAGTTCTCCCCTGCTGTTCCCTTGATGCCAAGACAGCACAGATGCACATCCTATGTGATTCATCTCCAGCTAGCACCTCGCTTCTCACAGGTCACTGTGTGCTGTGTGGGTGTGCGTGCCTGTACATGTGCATGTGTGGCTGCCTGGCCTGTCCAGTCTCAGGGCTTCAGATGGCATCACAGGAGTCCGCAGCTGTCTGATGCCGCACTGTTAAATTGATGCTAATGCAATTAGCTTTGTTGCCTTGGTCCTTGCTGTCCCTTAGCTAAGCTGAGTGGGAACGGAGGTGGCGAGCGCTGGGAGAAAACACATCTCCGGCTCTAATTAGGCAAAAGGCGTGAGCTGGAAATAGGTTTGTAACACTGTAAAATGGCCCCATATTTCACAAGTGCCCCATCGATTTTTTAGCCGCATGAATATTGCAATGAGTTTCAGACATCGCATATACAATAAGACTGGCCTCCAGGAGCCTCACACCTGGTAAATGATCATGGTGGCCATTTTGTTAGCTGAGTGCATCACAATGTGGCTGGTCTGAGAGTTGCTCAGCCTATTATGTACTGGAAGTACTGGAGTTGCTCAGCCTATTATGTGTTCATGAGTTAATTATGGTTTCAAAGAGGAATACTAATGTAGTCTTCTATATTGAGCTTCTAAAAAACATTCTGGTAATTACCCAGCTGACATGTCGTTCCCCGAGTCAGATCCCCAAATAAGCAGACTTGATTTAAATTCTAACACCGTACACGACGTATAAACACTCACCACAAGAGTAACAGTCGAGGTAAAACCTTTTGTTTTCATGTCACTTTGTTTCCTCATATTGTGAAGACAGTAAATAAAGATATTGCTGGATCAGGTGCCAGAAAGTGTTCTTTGCAAGAATCGTCCTAAAGCAAAGCTTCTTATTTTTTTATTTTTTCATTTTTTTTTTCAGACAGACACCCCCTTTCAGTTTGGAAAAAAAAATCCTTCTCCAGACGCTAAACAGTCTGTGACCTGTGAGGGTCATCTAGTTATAACAAGCAGACCTAAGAATATTTTTGTTAAAAACAGGGCATGATTGGTCACAGTTAATAGGATTTAGTGCAGCTCAGAGTGTAAAAATCTCAGATTATAAACATGAATCATACAAAAACTAAACTCATGAAAAGTATGTCTTTTAAATGTAGGACTACTGTTTCTATTTGTCTGTAATAACTTAGTAAATCTTCAAAAATAAATGTGGTGATGCATATCGAGTATACCGATGTAATGAAACTATACTGATGAGGTGATACCATATTTCTGCCATATCACTCACCTTTTTGTAAACGTAGAGCAGGCCTATTCAACTGGCGGCCCGCGGGCCGGATCCGGCCCTTTTGAAAACATTTTTGGCCCGCAAGACTGCCCATAAATCAATGTGTGATTCGTGTGATATAATAATATTTAATAATATTTGGATTTTGGGTTTTGGATCATGATTGGCTCGTAGTCCCACGCTACTTTCGCCAGGATTGGTTATCT
>JBBPCY010000001.1:45689805-45703122 GCA_037974405.1 Brachyalestes nurse
TCAGAAAATGGGTGTGTTAAAAAAAGCAGCGCAGAGCTGGCAGTAACGAAAGAGAATCCGGTCCCACACACAGCGAGAGGAATTTTTTGTATTTTTCGAGTTCAGAGTTCTCGTTTAGAACCGGACGTCGTTAAAACGGCTAAGTTTAAGCGGCACTGACACAGTGCTGGACTGGCCATAGGGCAAACCAGGTCGATGGTAAATTTGGGCCGATGAAAAACACCCTCCGCGTAAGAACCACCCCAACCACCTCCCCCCACCCCCACCCCTACACACACACACACTCCGCCGGGATCGACAGTCTGGACAGCACGAAATTCTGTGGCCCCCGAACCTACAGTCAATACAGGTCTCTATTCATGTTGTGTCATTTAAAAAATAACAAATATAATCCTCCTGGATGTCTTGGACCACTATAAGAGCCATGGTCCTTAGAACATTAAATGAATGATGCTTAAAAGCGCCATTTATGTAAATGTGACTGAAGAACATTTTTTAAGTTTAAAGAACATCTACATAATGTTCTTCGAAGAGCCCTTAAACATTAGGTTCTTTATATCTTTGAATGGTTCTTTGCATTTACCTGTTGTTACTCAAAAATAGTTTAGTTTGGGTATATCTCAAAGTTCTTATCTAGAACACTTATTAAAGTTTCTTTTTACAAATTTCATTCTATCTCATATCCTTGGAGTAGCCTTGTGCATTTCAACTTAGAGCAAATGACCCCCCCCCCCCCGACACACTGTCCTCTGCATACACACAATAAAGCCTCATTACTGCTTTCATACATCAAGAAATGAATCAAACACACTCCTGAGTGAATTATTCATGAGGTCCAGAGAGAAAAAATAAAATCTCTCTAAGTGCTGCTGACATGTATTGAGCAAACACTTTTTTATATTTAGAAGTCATTAAAATGCCTGCACTTTGCCAGACCTTCTTATAATGTTAATTATAAGCCTGTGAGTTTACCGTAATCTCACATTTTACACTAGGCAATATGTTTTTTTTTAGAGGGGGGGCAGTGGAGGCCATGGACGACAGCCTCAGATAAATATGTTGGTTGCATCAGTTAATTTATTTCATCTCTAATTCATACGACATGGCAGATTGTGTTACAGTAAACACATGATAGATATCATTAATGTGTTCCTGTCCTCCATCGTTTACAACCACCACCTATATTCATCTCTTTGACTTTAGTGCAGCCCTCTAATAGCTTTTATCTTGCAAAACGAATGTCTGGGACTTCAGTGGAGCGGAATGGTTATAAAATATCCGCCCTGAGCTTAGTTACAAGAGGACAAGTTGGGCAGAATCGCATATATACCTCTGATATTGGTAACCTGTTCTGCAGTCCTCATTCTATTTTTCATACTGTGATTTTTCCTGAGATTATGACTGCAAATGCCAGTGCTATTATTAAGGGAAACACATCTAGAAGGCGAGAATACATTTTCACTGGCATCAAGCACAGAGATCTGTCAAGTGCTACCTTCTATCGTCTCTCTCTCTCTCTCTCTCTCTCTCTCTTTGTCAAACTCCAGTGAAGAGGTTAGGAGAAGAGAGTAAAGAAGAAAATACAATAACTATGGCCACTTGACATCCTTGCATTCAAGCCATGTCTGCACCGCTGTGTGTCTAAAGGCTGCATACAGATAAGAGTGTGCTCATGCCATTTCCTGCAGTGGCCTTGATTGTATGGGCTCTAGTCCTTGTGGACTTATGCAACAAGCAAAAGCCAGGGGTTATAACATGTCTAGAATATTGTGCACATTATATTCATTTGAAAACTCTGAATTAATTACAAGAGTCAAAGACATATATTCTTTCATGCCTTTCCTCAGTAAAATGTCCATACTTGTTTCTTACGTTTAATATTTCAAGATTGTCCATTCAGATTGCACTCTACCCAACTACCCAGTGCAATGGTATCCCAACTCAGACAGATTTGAGACTGGTGTCATAGCAGACAGTCCAAGAGCTTCTCAATCATACTCTTTCATACCACTGTGCTGTGTTCAGTCAGATGGAACTTCCTGGTTGGGTCAATAGCCATGCTAAGTTGACATACTGGCACTAAGCTCAGGTAACAAAATAACAGCCTCTGGACCTTTGCTTCATGCACTGTGAGGCATATCCATAGCTACCTCCAGTTTAATCTCAATCGTCGGGGGTCTATAAGCAGTGTCGCTTTCGGGCTGTGTGTGTTATTACAGGCACAGTCAATCAACCGAGGCTGCGTGAACAGTTCAGAATGTGTGAGCTACCGCAGGAATGGGCAATGGTATATTAAACGAATGAGTATGTGCATTGGTGTCAGGGATTTAAAGAGTGCTCCTTGGATGTTATAAGTTATATATAATGTGCCAAGAGCAGGGGAAAATACATACAGCTTCTTACCGTTTAGTGGGAGAAAAATATCACCACCAGAGATAAATGCATCATTTTTCGAATAGTGCTCTGGGAAAAGACAACTTTGCTTGTATAATCATCATCATGCTTCATTTTTACATGAAGCCAGCAGAAATCTCTCCATAGGCACTTCCAAAGGCACTCTGTGTTTGATGGACTTTAACTTATTTGAAAATTATGCTCAAAAGTAGACCTTTGCTTCAACTTCAGTGTTAAAAATAAGAGTGCCAGAAGGGATTTGATTACCTAAAGATGATTTTACTGGTTTTTACAGGACTGTTATTATAAATGAGATGTGTGAGTGTGAAGAATCTTTTAAAAGAACCTCCATATCATTTTTCACCTTTTTTAGAGCCGTGCATCTAATAACCATTTAAGAATTAAATTGTGACATGAAGTACTGTGCCAAAGTCTGTGCTGAAAATGACCAAATGACCGTGAAAAACAAGCTATTAATTTTTCAGTGTCAGAAAGAGCGAGAAATGGGTATATCTAACAGATGATAACACAGAAGCCTCCAATATTAAACATGGTATTAAAGCTATCATTCCTTCACTTGTCTACACTTTCTTTTTGAGTTCCTCTCTGGCACTTTACTTATCCTTTTTTCCAACCCTGCCAGTTACAGCTGTGTCCTCCCAGCAAATCACTGTTCCTAGTGCTCTCAGTGACATGAACAGTCAGTAACATTCACACAAGTGACTACCTACACACACCTCAGCTGCCTCACAACAAAGACAATAAGTGAAAAAACAGGAGTTTCACAAAGTGGAGTTTAATGGAACTCAGCCATGCCAGACCACCAAAACTTTTCCACTGGATAAACGGCACAAAACCCTTCATTTTTGAGAGAAAAATGAAGCTCCACTCTTTCTTTAGACCTGACAAAACCACAGGTGTTTCTGTTCATCCTTCCCCTGTGAGGATACAAGTCCTCACCTGAAAGGATGTGTAGCTGTCAAGAAGCTGTTACTGAGAAAAGGAAATATACAACAAAAAAAGACAATCTGCATTAAAACTTCAAAACTGAACATCTGAGAAGTTTCCTAATTGGGATTACTAGGATCGTGAGAAGAATAGTATGCAACTGACCATACTGAACATTGCTTGGGTAGCCTTTGATGAGACAGCAGTTTCACTGACTTGCATATTCATGCTCTACTTCATTTTAAAAATGCATAGGAACTAGCGATGGGCTAATCCACGTTTTTCCAGTTCCAATCCGATTCCGATACATGACTGCCAATACCGAAACAGATTCCGATATAATACATCTTTTTTACTTTAATATTAGCATTATTTTTGTTGAAATTGTGCTGTTTGTTAGTGAGGTTACATCACAGAATAAATAAACTACTAAGCACTTATTAGAAGAGCAAAAATATACACAACTACACTGAATTTAAAGGCATTCCAAATGATTTTATTTATGTCACATTTCACAAAAAGGTAGCAGCAACAGATGTAAAATTTTGTAAATATCAAAAGCACAACAGTCTTGGCTGAATCCTCTAAATAGTTCAAGTATTATGTCCATTTTATCAGCAACAACTGTGCAGAAAATAAAGTGCAAAACTAATACATTTAAAATAACGTGAATTTGGAGACACCACATGGGCAGAGTGTAATCTAACCACTGCTGTACTTAAGGTGGACCGCCCGAGTTACGAGATGCCCAACTTCAGCCTCGTCATGTTTTGAGAGAATAATCTAAAGTATTATGTCCATTTTAGCAGCAACAACTGCCTAAAAAATTAAAGTGCAACACGAATACATTTTAAATTATGTAAATAATTAGGAGATACTTTAGCCTTGTGTTTTGAGAGATAGAGGGAGGGGGAGAGGGCAAATACAGCCAACAAAACACACAAAATAGCCCCTGAAAGAACCCCAAAGAGGTCTTGAGGGAGAGGTAAGAGTCGTCTCTGATATTCCTTTCGCTTTTGAGTTGTCTGCTGTAAATTTGTTGCTTTTTGGAAAACATGAACGAGCGTCTGCTGACTTGTGTCTTTTCCGTTTGCTAGCATCTCCTGGTACTCTTTGATTAAATTTGTTGTATTGTACTATGCAACCATGTTTCCACCCCTCGGCACGCTGGCTTTGCACACATTGCAAGTAGCCGTTTTTCTTTTCGGCGTTTCCAAACTAAAGTATCTACAAACAAGCGACATTTCAAAACAATGGCTCACTCAGACTTAAGTTGCTGCAGGTTCATGGTATGGGGGCGGTGAAGCATCTCATATTACACAGCCTTGAGTTTAAGGTCCAACGCAAGCTGCAAACTGGAATATAGAGAACAGGGCTGTCCGACCGATATCCAATATCGGATTTATGGCTATATCGGACCCAATACTGAAATCATATCGGATCGGGCCCATCTCTAATAGGAACCAGTGCTTAGCAAATGTAGGCTTTATATATTCACTAACACTAAGACGTACAAAAATATTTGAGTGTAGTTCACGCTGTGTTCTGTGGTGTGTTCATGTGGCCCTATAAGAGGCCACTTTACTTTAATGCACCTTGTTTTTCCCAGTGCATAAACACAGACTCAGACATGCAGCATGGTAAACTCAGATGCTGCTGTGATGGATCTGATCATCTTTCCCTCCATTTACATGCAAATATTTCACAGATAAACACTGTGTGTTCTATATGACATCAATTCTGATTGCTATCGCTGTATCACTGCTCCTTTGCATACATTTGAGCAGAGCTTTGCTGCTTGCCACTGAGTGTTCCTGGCTCTCATTCAAAATGAATGACTTCTTGCTTTCGTTGCCGACAGGGAAAGACTGAACTTTCGAGGTGTTTATAAGAAGCATGGGAAAACATCCCTTCAGATTTCTGCAGAAAAAAAGTGAAACAAGTCTGTTGAAAAGAATAGAAGCTGTAATAAAGGCAAAGGGGGCATGTCACTAAAACACAAGCGGCTTGAGGTACACAGAGCTGTAGTGGAAGCTGAGCTGTAGGCTCCTTCTGAGCCCCAAAGCAGCCTTACATTGTTTTTTACACTTAAAAATTAATGCAGTGTAATAATGCTAGCTTAGCTTGGTTTGTTTTTCAACTCTTATATTTCCTTCTTGGTGTACATTCAGTGCTGAATCTCAGCCAGTATTATTGGTTTGCCGTTCAGTGAGTAGAGTGAGCAGAGTGAACAAGGTGGACATCAGGGGTTTCATGCGTGTATCAGCGGTTTCATATGTCAGCTATATGTATTGACTATGTTGCAGTTGACACGGCACCCACTGAAAACCTGAAATGGAAAAATGCAAATTTTTTGCTTGTTATCATGATGCATGTGATGTAAATTCTGTTTAAAATTTGACTTAAAAGTCTTTGACTGCATTTTTATTTGGCAACATAAATAGACCACAACAAATGTAATGTTTAATGGCAAAATCAGCAATTGCCAGACAGCCATACCAGTGAAGGTCAGCTCTACATACGCCTCAAGCAAAAATCCTCTTTCTCCCTGACCTCTTTGTTTATATTTGAATACTATTTGCACAAACTTGTGGGTGAGTGAACTACTGATTTATTTTCAATCCATTCTTAGTGTGAGATGATGACTTATGTGAAAGGCCACATTGCTGTTTGGCTGAGTGTTGCCCATATTTGTCTTTCTCTCTCTGCCAGTTTGCCATTGACTGCGTGTGAGTGCAATGACCACTGGCAGCTATTGGAGCATGGCGTAGTGTGTTTCTTGCCTTTTCACAGGAAGACTGATGCCAGGGAGCCGATGATGGTGGACATGCTCTCTCATTTACAAGGTGTCACATCCAGGTGTGAGCTCCATGTGTGCGTACTACATGTGATGGGTGTAAGGATTATGTGTGAAAGAGGTGGAGACAAAGAGAAGTCCAGGGCACCTTCACTGTCCTAATCCAGCCTCATTCTCACACTTCCCACTTCCCACAGGTGGCTTTCTTCTGATCCAGGCCCAGTCCACTACTGTAACCAGAGTCAGAGAAAGTGAAAATGAAACACGATTGCTACAGTGCCAAAGCGAGGGGGTTTCTCTGCAGGACAGCACACTGATGGGTGCTGATTCAGGATGTAGTGACATTTGCAGTGACCCTTGGAAAGCAATCTCAAAGTACCATCCAATGATGTGGAATGTGATTGGTTCTATCCAATGTAAACAGCAGGGAAACATATGAGTGACAAGCTCTATGGTCTAATCTCAATTCAGTGCATGGGGACATGTACCCAGTTAATGATATTCACTGGAATGAAATGACACATTTACATTTGCATTTTGAATATACTGCAAGTGGAGACACCAAGGATTTCGAAAATCATGCAAGCAGTGATGTATTGATGTTAAAGCCTTAACATTTTAAATTGCTACTTAGTATTATTTAGTACCTACAATAAAACATGTAGGTACTACATTGAGATAGTATAGAAGAGTTCTGTTCACATTAGTAATTTCAGTTTTTAGTAAGTTATTTAGTAATAATGTATTCTCATGGTTGAAACAAAACTTTCCATCTCCAAAAAAAGGTAATACATGTGGAAAAAAACCCTTCCATAACTTTTAATGAAAGTCACATGTAAATTACATATGTGAGTATAAAGAACTTTTTATGGAATAAAGAACCATCATATTATATAAACGTTCTCTGTTGACTTAATGGTTCATCTACTTTCCCCATGTAATTTCCATTTAAATGTTCTTCAAGCAACCAGAATGGTTCTTTATGGCATAAGTCAAAGGATCCTTGTGAAAAAGTACAAAAAAGTTTTAACTCAGTGCTGGAGAGTGAAGGCTAATACATGAAGCGCTAGAGCAGGAGTCTTAAAGTGCTGTACAGGTTTTCTTTCTAAACAAGCAGGAGAACCTGATCAACAGTTTGAAGACTGAAACTGAGTGTTATCTGGTGGCGTCGTGATTGGCTGGAAGAAAAACCTGCAGCCACACTGGCCATTTGCTGAAACCCCTGCCCTATAGCATCTGTTGTCAATCCACAGCTAGGACAACATCATCAGAGAACTCGATGCACTTGAAGGAGAACACTAACTCCCCGTTCTGTTATGTTGGGTAACAGACCCCTGTATTGTCAACAGGCTCATAGAGGAGGGAGAAGGGAGCCCAATTATGCTCTTATGGACTACCGGACATGGATAATTATGGCAACCCAGGGACTGGGCTCACAATCTCTTAGCAATGTTTAGATTATTGTGCCACAATATTTTTCCCATATCTGAAAAACACATTGTTTTAACCCCCCTGGCTACATGCTACTTATTTATTGTGCATTTGACCATATAATACTGCAGCTTCTGCTATTACACAGGGCCACTGCTTGGCATGCAGTCTCACTTGTGCATGCAGCGTTTACATGTAAACACAGACTGTAGGCCTTCTGTGCCATCAGGTTCTCTATGTTGCCCAGTAAATTTGCATGCTTTCACTCATTGGCAGATTAACATGCAAATATATTAACTTATATTTCCACCAGTGATTAAGTAGAGAGTGTGAGTAAGGTGATGTAAATAGTCGCATTTGGCATACATACCCTTATGCCTGTTTGTGTGAAAGGGGGAGAGAACGAGAGAGAGAGGGAAGGGGAGGGGTAGAGAGACAAACAGGATTCTTGACTGCCAGGTAAAGAGATGAATCAGAGGGATTACTTGACACCCCGAGGCGCATGGAGCAATGCTCTTAGCAGCATGCCAATGGCTCTAAACCCACACCTCCTGCCAGACTGTGACAGCGGACTCCAATTGAGCAGACAAATAACTGGCATATGTGCATGTCACTTAATCTGTTTCTACACATCCCTGCTCAACAGTTTAAAAACTTCTATCAACATCTCAGTCTGTAAACAATGAAAAAATGCCTTCTCTTTTGACCTTTGCACTGGAGACCCAACACCCCACATTCAAAGATGTTTTTGCTCTGCACATCCCTGAGGAGCCGCTGAGGCAAAAACTAACAGCGAGCAAGCAAGCCGTCCTCCCCTGTGCCTTTGACTGTTATCCCTTCTGCTTCCTCCTGCTCCATCACTGCTCTCATCAAATTGTCTTTACCCACTCATCTTCAAAACCACAACTCACACAAATATGGCGCCTGGCTCCAGCAGCTTTAGAGCCTTGTGAAACCAATGCTAAATGAGTAATTACGCTTCTATTGTGATACTGCGGCAGAAAGGAGTTGTGTTATGAATACTCATGCTCCACAGTCATATTCTTAGCTTCATTTAATTAGAAGCGTGGCTACATAACGTAGTACTTTCCCACACTGTGTGTGGAATGAGCTATGCAGAATTTAGCATGTTTCTAGTTAGCATGGTCTGATAAATCAAATCTAGAGCCTGACATAGAGTCTCTGTGTCACTTATAAAGAGTGATGTGACAAATAAGAAGCCTTGCTATGCAATTCATCACCCTGGAAGTCAATGATAAACAGTAATAGAAAAGAAAATCCTACTGTCAAGCTGACTGGGAGAAAGCCATTTGTCATAAATGATGTGAGGCAACAGATTTTAACCTGATGTTCTCCTGTTGCCGGAGGAGTAGTGTCTTGTGCAATTGAGTGTAACCACACAGTGCATCCGTAAAACGTAAAAAGCAAAAAGTTCCAAGTTCCAAGTTTGACATATTTCATGCTAGCTATGTACCACACCATTTATTGGATGCTATTATATGCTAAATAATGAACTTTCATATCTGCCATGACATTGTTTCAGTGTTGGAGTCAAGATTTGATATCCCCCCTGGGGCACCTTAACCGATATAGTGAATTGGATCATGCAATTATCCTGCACCTGTTTTTTTTGTGGTAAAGAGCCATTTTCATGTTTTAAAGGGCCCATATCATAGAAAACCATGGTTTAAATAAAAGAGATGTATGTAGAATGGAAACATGGAACCATCAAATTTCAAAACATACTATTCACTCCTCATTTCATACAGTTGGTTGCTGGACACTACACTGTAGTGATTTTTCTGATGTCAAAAAAATCAACTCATTTTTGGACATCCATCTGTTCAGATTGATTTTGAATGTCTGGACTACTTTCTGAATGAAGCACAGGACAGAAAAGCCAATCAGCTCTGAGATCACCTACATAAATCAGTATTCAAAGCGTTGTAACCGAAACAGCTTGTTTGGGATAAAGAACAGTTAGAACATTGTCATATAAGAATTAGTTATGAACTTTTTGCAAGATCAAACCACACAAACTTTATAAGTGGACCTCAGGGAAAAAAATAAATGCAAGACATACATATAAGATATGGACAGGAATTAAAGCTAAAACAAAGTTCCCCAGTGTTTAGAAAGCAACTTCAGCAACGGATATCCTAAGTGAAAGCCCTCTTTGTAGCTAATTTTCCATACAGCGGGGTCTTCGGCCTACACTGGAGCGCAAAGACCTTTGGATTGCTCCACACTGGATGGAGTGTTGTACATTTTATACATGTCAAAAGGCATTGCTTTCTGTTTGTGACAGAAAAGGAGCATCAAGTTACAGTGGAACTTGGCTGCCTTGGCTGGCATGGCTGCCTGCAAGGCTAGGATTTCATTGCTTGTGTGGTAGGGATTCATGTTTGTGGTTTATCCACTTTTCCCCAGTCAACACTCTGCTCAGTGGAAAGCAGGCCATTGCCTCGGCAAGAGGACAAACCCCTGAAGTGACGGCAGCATGCTGAGCCTGGGTGCAGGCAGGGGCACTTTAGCATTTCCTCATCAACTCTGCTTATGCCAGGGGAAGCGTGGTGTACAGGAAGCCCATGCCGAGCGTAGCGCTCCCCTGTGGAGCTGGACTACACATCCTCCCACAGACAACCTCCTCCCAGCCTCCCCACTCTCGCTCTCCTGTGTGTGATAAATGTGGGCTTTGAAGAGTTGCCATGGCCCAGACTCACGCTTATTTCGGCGCCCCACAGGCTCGGAGCAAGAGCAGGCCAGTGACTGGGGGAGGTGCCTGGCATCATTCTGCTGGAAGGAAAAGATGGATGTTAGACCACTGGGTGAGAGAGTGGTGGAGACAGGCACGCTGAGGTAACAAAAGGTTAGACTAATTTTGAGTTGGTGATGACTCATGATTGGTACGGACCATGAAAGCCGCATGCATGCATTCATATGAGCATATAATGCTAATATTATCCTTGCTTGCTAAAATCGTGCTCGAAAACACAGGGAGCCATTCAGACTCAATTCCGTCGACAGCTTCTAATTCTGAGGCCATATGCCTTTGCGCATTAACTTCAGTACGTCCACAGTGCAGTCGCAACATAGAAAATGAAGGGTATTCGAACTTTAGCTTCAAGAGCAAGCAGCTCCATATTTGCAGGAGCGAAAGCTATTGATATATGTCAAGGAAATCAACCACATCACTCAAGACTTTTCTCTGCCACCAAAGTGTACTCTAATGCTGCAATCAGATAGAAAAAACGCAAGCCAGTCTGACAGAATCACAAAAGGAAATTTAATTGAATGCCTTTGAGGTAATTTGCTCCTCTCAAAGATTCCACAGTGAAAGATATTGGCTGCCTGGCACCATGCCTTAGCTCCTGAAGCCTTGCTTTATAACTCACTGGGAACACAGCCACAGTGGCCGATCCTCATTTAATCTTAGGTCGTCTGTGTGAGCTGCAACAAGTATGTTAATTCCTTCCAAATCTGTTTAGTTTGGATGTATCTAAAATGCAGGCATTACTTCCACATTTCAATAACTGATCTATACATACTTTGAAAGCTGTGTGTGTGTGTGTAACGTTTCTGAAATGAACATTAAAACTCAACATAATTTGAGCCTAGGTTTCTACAATTCAGTCCAGTTTTTCAGTTATATGGGTATAGCATATTTCACAACAGACACAAAGCAGCTTCACAGAAAGCCGCTCCTTCAGAACGATGAGGACCTCTCTAAATATGCTGTCTTTATATTGAGTAATATTTTAATCCCTACATACAGTAAACTCAAGTCAATTGAAAACTGTAATGAGTGAAATTATGATACATTTGTCAGTCTACTGTGTTTTCATGAACACTTCAACAGGTCTGTTCCACATAGACCAGATTACTTTCTCAGTTTTCTTCTAGTATTCTAAAATATCCAGTGAGCGGTGTCACGGGGGCCGTGCACTGGGATTGAGGTGAGGCGCAAGACGCAGGTTCCAAGATGGAATTTTATTACAAAAAACACATAGACTCTATACAGGAGAATGCTGCAAACAAAAAGGAGGCACAAGGGCCTCTTAACTCAAAACAAGACTACATAGAAGGAAACACGAGGACCGGGAACATGAGGGATAGTGTGAGGGTTGACCAGCAAATAACCTCTGAACACAAAGAACTTAAATACAAAACAAACACAGACACAAACCAATCCCAATTACTTAACCTAAATATAAGACAGCTGACAGTGACACTAGACACAATATACACTCAAATTCAAAATAAAAGTCCCAAATAACCAACATCAAAACAGCGACCTCTTCTGGCCGCTGGCTGAGACCTAACAGGGGGCAGTAAACTGGAACATTGCTGAGAAATCCCTGTCCTGAAAAATAGTTTTTTTTCTATCTCTTTATTTGTAAATACTATTTTTGAAAACACCTACTGCGTTATATTGTGTGGAAATGACAAATGGTCAAAAGCTGCATGGAAAGAGTAATATTACGTTGATTTTGATTAAAAAGTAAGAATGATTTTCATTCATGAAAATATATGTGTATGTGTGTGTGTGCACCAGTCAAGGGGTGAGATTTATTAGGTAGAAAGTGGCAATTAGTGACAGGGTCACGGGCACCTAAGTCTCAAAGATGCACATGAGGAGTGAAGGCTGTACCGTCTATCAAAGAGGAACTAATGTAGCATAAATTGCTGAAAGATTTTAAGCTTGTTACGATAGAAGGGTGTCAGAACACTCAGTGCACTGCAGCATGCTGTGTATGGAGATGCACAGTCATAGACTGGTCAGTCTGCCTACACTGACCAGTTGGTTGCTTGTGATTACATGCTTTCTCGCCTGTCAGCCTTTCTGGATTGTTTGCCCTTCTTTGTGCTTGCTTGTTCGACTGATGAGACAAGCTCAGGTGCTGCTTGGGCATTGCTGATGGAAAATAGTGTTTTCACATCTTCGTGAGGGATGGAAATAGTCAAAGCTTTTCTCATAACCTGCACTTTTTCAATTGATCTACATTTTGGAAATGAAGCATTCCATACGTGGGACTGCTTTCACAGCAGCCTGTTCAAAGAGCTCTCGGAGCTCAGTGGAGCTGATGTGATTTCCCAGCTCTCTGATCTTTGTTGTCAATTGCATTAGAAGGAAAGGTCAGCAGATCAATCTAATTTCTGTCAAGCATTTTGAGGATGGACAGTGAAAGATTGGCTTTATTCATGGAGAGGCCTTAAAATGCTCTATTCATCTCAGCACAATTATCCTGAACCTCAGGTGGGAAGTGTACATTTTTTGTTACCTCATGATTCAAGTTGTATTTATTCTTTGAAAACTGGATTTGTTCTGGAGTTTCGGACTGAACTTAGACAACCTCATTGAAAGTTACTCCGACTTGAAACCTTAATTACAACTTAATTGTTCTATTAGGCCTGTGAGATTTGTGTGCTATGTCCATAGCATATTCAGTGCCCCTAATGAAGATTGTGATAAACAAATAATTTCAAGTAAACAAATGCTTGCTCAAATGCATTTCAATTAAGAAGTAGGGTTGGTTTCAACAATTTTGGACCAAAGAAACAATACATGATAAATGTTTGTGATATAATCAGGGATTGACATAAGTGGTACGCGAGCAAGAATTGGCGTCTCTGGTACGACAAATATGCACCCGTTTTCAGTCTTCACTACGCAAATGCGTACCTAATTTGAGTAACTTCATACTGGATCTCTAGGTACCACCACTCAGGAAAGGAAAACCTTAAAA
>JBBPCY010000001.1:45713684-45754719 GCA_037974405.1 Brachyalestes nurse
CCTATTTGTCGTTAAGCTCAGTCTCCTGTTCTCGCGCTCTGTTTAGGCGCGCTGTGTTGTGATTGGTTCAAATAGCAAACGGCGGGAAAAGTCGGGAGGGCGCAAAAAATTGTGCTGTATTCACAACAAAATTGTGCTGTATTCACAACAAGCAATTAATCGCTTAGCCTTAATATACGTTTTATGCTAAAAATTAGACATACAGGTGAGCTTTTGCTGTTTAATACTCAGTTTTGTGGTTTGATGGCTGCAGTAAATGGAAGAAACAGGGATAGCTCTTTCCTTATAAATAATTATACTGCAGCTGTGCTGAAATTCTTTAGAGCCTAAATGTGCCATTATTGATGTTCTTTATTCTCTGAAATTTTTCCAACACTTGCCTTAAAAAATGCAACAGATCCACTTGGAAAGGTTCAGTGAAACTTTTAAAGGAACAGATGGTATAGTGGAGTAGAGTAGACTTCTGAAGCCTCTGGCCGCAAGTGCTAATGGGGATTGTGGCACGTTAGCATGACTAAATGTTTGCTAATGTCTCCTGAGCAATGCATTCATTCAAACTCTTCTTTTAGGGCGGTTTCGGTGGGTTCTTAGTTTACGAAGACTGCTTTTTTCCCCTTCTGGCGTTCCTTCAAAGAGGCTGTGTTTGCTGCTGGAGGCCCTTTCTACTCTCTTTTTCTTTCTGTTTTTGTTTTCATAAGACAGCGTACCTGCTTGCAGTCGGTTCTGTGACATGCTTTGAAAATCTGCATGCTCTGGCTGTCAGAAGGTTGGGTTAAAGCAGGGGTGCCCAGCTCTGGTCCTGGAGGGCTGGTGTCCAGCACGGTTTGGTAGTTCCTCTTCTCAAACACACTCACTAAATCTGGCAGGTGAGCTGTTCCACATGTGTTTGAGCAGGAAAAATCACCAAACTGCGCTTGACACCAACCCTCCAGGGCGACAGCCGGCACTCCTGGGTCAAGGTTTGATTGGGGGTTTTCTGATTTCTTTGAGGCTTTTGGTGGACTCATATCAAACACTGGGAAGTTTTGAACTTTTTCCCCTCATGGTTAAGTGTAATTTGGTGTTTGTTTGTTTGTCCTTTCCAGCACATGTTGGGTGATATAAAGCATTTATCAGTGGTGGCGGACAAGTTAAATAAAAATGCAAAATTCTGCAGCAGCTTGCCAGCTTCCTCTCGGTGCTGGCTTCAGCATGTGCTAAATGGATCGTATTTCACTCATTGGCAAGGAGATGCAGCAAAATCAAAATGCTTATATTGCTGCCATGAAATCCAGTTGAGCTCCCTTGCACACATTGTGTGATCAGCATTTAGAGAGTTCTAATCTCCTTTTAAAGGAGAGATTAACGCATAGTATCTGTCCCATTTTCCTGACTTTAGGTGGGGTGTTTCATATTGCATTATAGTGAAAGGGCTCACATTAACATGCAGTGCTCTGTCCCAACCTTTTTAAACAGTCATACTTAGTACTGTGCAATATATTGTCCATACCAGTATACCATCATTGATGGTACATTTTAAATTTTAATGCTAGTGATAAAATTAATAACAGCACTAGTATTTACTGTATGCTTCAGATTGATTTAAAACAACAGTTCAGAATGCATAAAAACTAAATTAATAAAGTCTGGTAAAGATTTACAGCACTGTTTAATTTTTCCTTTTGAGTAATTGTAACCTTAGGCTTGGTTGATAGTCCATTTTGAAAATCTGGCAAATGTGACTGATATGTGGCTTTTTTCCTATTCACTACTTTACCCATTTAGTACTATTATAAAAGATCTATGCATTTTTGCTTAGATCCGGGGTCAGAAACCTTTAATACTCAAAAAGCCATTTGGACACAAAAGAGAAAACACTGGGAGCCGCAAATTCTTCTTGACATCTAAAATGAAGATAAGATTGCATATATTGTTTTTTACTTTTATGCTATGTATAAAAACTGGGCTATTGTGTTGCTTGTTTTATAAATTTTATTTTATTTATGCAAAGAAAACATTTTGGACATTAAGAATTCTGTAAAAAAAAATAAAATAAACACATTGTATTTTAATGTTATAAGATCCTAATAATCTTCAAATTTTGAACTACAAGAAAAAAAAAAAAACAATGAATAAAAATAAAATACACTTAAAACCTAGAATGGCTGACAGCGTCAATTGAAGTCATTTCATCAGGCTCAGAATCAGAATCGCGTCTATTGGCCTATTATAGCAGCAGCATGGGTGAGGTGTAGGCACATGTACACACGTATCTTTACATATTGTTGTTGTTTTACTTTTGTTTGTTGCTTGAGAGACACCATTGACCGAAATCAAATTCCTTGGATGTGTTCGCTCACATAATCGGCCAATAAACGCGATTCTGATTCTGATTCTGATTCTGATATGGTGACTGGCGCTGTACGACAGCCTCTGGATCTAAGGTCCGCTGGACATTTGCTGTGTCTCCGTGGATGTCTGCCAGCAGCTGCAGGACTAAACACTGAACAAACTGCAGCAGCATCATATCAGGAAGCGTCTTATGCGAAACTGGGCACTGCGTCAGTTTCGTTCTAGTGTTCGAGTATTAAATTATTATTTATTTTCCAAAGCCACAGGGAGCCGCAACATAAGGATGAAAGAGCCGCATGTGGCTCCAGAGCCGCGGGTTGCTGACCCCTGGGTTAGATCATGGTCAAATTGCAACAGAATTGAGAAATTGTGTGACTGACAGATAATGAAACAGCAGAGATATCCTCATTTTTGTGTTGGCTTAAACACTCGGTACTCAATGCTAACATGTAATATTATGTTGTTTATAAAGAAATATCGGTGTTGAATTTTATCTGCATCACCCAGCATGTGTCTGACTATATAGAAGACTATGGGGTACCTTCCTAGCACAATATGTTCTAGACTTTTGTGTCAATGGGAAATTCTGCATAAGAATGTTATCTGCTTTTTGATTAGAAAGTTCTGCTTGCTTCTGAAACCAAACCACAGCTCAAAACACACAAAATAAAGAAAGAAAGAAAGAAAGAAAGAAATCCCATGTGTATGTTTTTAAAGTTGATTTTCTAGAGTTGTTGAGTAAAATGTGAAATGATATCTCATACCCTGTTCCATGCTGATGTACTTTCTCAGCTTTGTGTCGCTCTACACTGGGGAAGTAGCAACAGGTTTGGTAAACTGTCACTGCCAAACCATTCTGTCCTTTTATTTCTCTGTAACAATCAGTCATATTCTATATTCTAACAACAAATGGAAGCAAGATGAGAGCCATGTATTTGTAAAATCCAGGTTTTGTTATTGTATGTGGTAATATTGCAGGGGTTTAACTTTACATTAAATTAACATTATTATTACCATTTGATTTTTACAAATAAGAAGAAAGAAGGTGACCTTAATAGCACAACGTGGCAAAAAATCATTGCGTTTAATTTTTTATCGTGTTAGAAGATATGATGGAGTGCATTAAACCATGCATACCTAAACACCCTGCTTTGCATGCAACTTGAATAATTTAAATTTCTGCTTAATCACATTGTTTAAATGTGTAGTTAAGATGAAATATTAATGCAGAAAAGCCCATGTTACTGCACTACTTTGTACTGTACTGCTTTTTTGTATGTATTACAGCATGGAAACAATCGAATTGCATGGTTCACACTGTGAGGAGCTTTGTGATGACATTCAGTGTGGTTAGATAATTCAGGTTTTGAATCAGTCTCTTCAGCTTTATGAGCAGTGAAAAGCGAAGGAAACGTTTTTGCAAGCCTCAGAACAAAAGTTGTCATTTTAAATAACATTCAGCCACCAAATGTGAAAAGGCTTTCAGGCAATAGAATTCTGAAAGCTTTTCTTCAAATTCAGATTGAAAACTGAATTGATCGTTGTGTTTTTTTATAAAAAATCAAAATCTAAACTTTTGTCCAGATGCCCTGAGATCCAGGATCTATTTGTCAGTGTTTAAATAGATACAGCTGAAGACACTTTGTTCCATTTTTCCTGTCTTTTTTGGAACTAATCACATGGTTAGCTGCTGCGTGGCAGAGCAGGATGTGGAAGTGGCGGATGGGGAGCTGAGCCCCAAATGACCCTTTATCAACAGCCAACAGATGCTGCGGCTCAGACTCCTGGGCCTTCAACTTTCTGACTAAATGATTTCCCTAGATAGCAGCAGACCAGTCTGAGATGGTTCAGTGTCGCCTACCGCTGATAAAGATTAGTGTCTCTCTCTCTCTCTCTCTCTCTCTCTCTGTCTCCCACTCCCTCCCTCGCTCCCTTTTCATTGGTGTGGTTGAGTGAACTAGGGCAGAGCATGAGAAAAATGTCCACGACAGGCCTGCATGCTCCTTAAGGAGTCAGATTTTTATTGTACCTCAGTTTGTAAGTAGATATGGAATGTGTGAAGTGGTCCAGATCTCTGTTTTTTTTTTTCTTTTTTTTATTATTATTATCTTTTATTTTCATACCCTGACGCCTGGGCTAATCTCTGTGAAGAGAACCTGTATTTGCAGCTGGCGTCATGCGAAGAGGTTTACTGGACTTAAGTGTGCTGATTGACTCTGGAGAGAATTACATTGACTGGTAAACAAATCAGGAGAGAGATTTAGCACCACAGAAGAGGGTTGAGAGTCAAGATGCTAAGTATTTGTGGATAAAAGGACAGCAAGGCACTAATTACCCTTAGTTGTCCAAATTAATTAACACGTAGTTAGGAGTTGACTAATTACATGCCATTAAGCCTGAACACTTAACAGGGAAGATGTTACCTCAACTTGTGTGTAATTGCAGAGCTCAGTACAAGCCTCTCTTCAACCCTGATTATCATCGTTTTTGATTGGGATGAGATTGCGCTGATACAGTTGATCTTAGCCTAATTATGTTTACATAGACAGGTGCTCAGTGTCTCTTCCACACAGCAAGCTAACCCACAATGAAGCGACAGAAGAAGGAAAGACTCTGCCTGGCTAATCTATGGGTTCTCACAGTTTGAAAAGGAGGGAGAGGTAAAGGCGACATTCTTAAAAAGATCACAGAGAGCTCGCTAGTTCAAATAACATGCCAGCTTTTGTGGCTGAGAGTCCAGGTGGGTGTAATTGGCTCTGCTTTCTGGGTGGAAAAATGACCTTGTTTCCCTCTTCCTCTGGCCTTCAGTCTGACGCTAGCCAATCAGGGGAATCTGTTATCTAGCAGATACAGAATTCACCAATTAGTGCTGTCCGATGTGGTGACTTCACAGCGCTCATTCACCCAGTTCCTTTTTGATTCGGGACCCCTCCCAGGGTCTGCATTTACGAACAAGACTACAAAATAAATACATTACAAAATAAAAAAGCAATAAATTATACGAATTTTTTACATAGAAAAAATATTTTGTATTGAAAAAGGAATGAGGTCTTGCGCTTCCGTTTAACAATGATGTTCAAGGCTGAAGTGCATCTTCGCAGCCCTTGCTTCAAGTATAACCATATGAAGAATTTGACAGTGCAAAACTGCTTGCACCTGTCTTCATTTTACCCTCTGCCCTTGTTAGAGCGGGCTGCCCAGCTGGGCAGATAGCTTCCAGGCTAACAGGCTCCTCCAAAAACATTCAGAGACAAGCTTTGAGTCACTGCAAGGAGTCTCTGTTTAACTGCAAAATAGGAGGTAAGGAATATGATATTTTTATTTTTTCTTCAAAGTTAGATGTGTTTGAGCTAGAGCTGATGTAAAATGTGAAAATGGGAGAAAAATAAATGCAGTAATTAATATACAACATGATTCAATAAGGATGTAAATAACAAAAACGAATACACACAAAAACGAGCCATGAGGGGAAATAAATACTGCAAGTAAAGAAATACTTGTTAATCTTAAACTACTCATAATTAATAAATGTTATGTATTTCTTTATTTCAGTGTCCATTTAGTAACATTTACTGACATGTGTTTATTTGTTGAGTATTACCTTAGTTAGTTTATTATTAGCAGATCCAGTCCTTCATTAATATTTTCACACCATCCTCATATTTGATATATCAAAGTGGTTATGGTTAGTGGCTGGAACAGGAAAGAAAAGTTTCAAAAGTGTACAGCTGTTATGACTTGAATGTGTATTCTTTCAGCCTTGCACTCTTTGTAACACTGTTGACAAAAAAAAGAACTATTGAAAATTGTGCTTGATGGCAATCCCACTGACCTTGCTGCACTCCCGTGTTTTGCTTGATTTCACCCTCATTGCGTGAACCCACTCACCATGGCCTTCTGGCTCATTGCCCTCTGTTATAAATGAGTCGTAGAATTCATCTCCCTGTACAACTCAAACCATTACACAGGGAGCTGTCAGTCAAAATGTTATGAATATAAGGAGAATCATGGACTTCACAGACCATTGCACTACATTAATGTAATCACCCCGCTCCTCACCATCATCCAGGTCTATTGTCTGGGTTTAAAAAACCATGTTCTAATGTTACGTGCTACATCAGCCAGCACTGTTAAATTGATGGGCTGGGCCCATGTTCATATGAGGTCATTTTGGGGGTGTTTTCAGGGTCAGAGGAGATTTCTGTGGTGAAGGCAGCAGTTGAATATATGGTGGGCCTGCAGAAAATTAAAGCAGATGTAATCAGAAAGGCATGAAAATCTCCCTACCAATTTTTTATCTGCGGTTTTACATGCCTGCCCGTCACAGACAGCTGTCGAATCAAAAGCTTGGGGAAATGTGGGATGGCATCCACTGAGTAGCTGGAATCGGTAGGGGTCTTTTTCTAAACGCTGTCCGTGTTTAAGCACTTTGGTGCTTTGATGTCCTTGCGGCAGGCGCGTGTCAGAGCACTAGCCACTGCTGGGACAATGACCCTGGCCAAACCTGCTGTCTCTGATCCTGTGCCGCACCGCTTCACTTTGCCCTGGGGGTAATGCAGATCCAGAAGCAGCAAGGAGGAATGGAAGGCTACTTAGCCCCCAGTCATACGCTTTATAAAAGAGGAGATGAACTTTTAGAGCAATTTCTTTCAACTCATTAAGCCAGGAATGAGGCTGGAATTGATTTGACTGGCTCAAAACTTTACATCTTGCAGAGAGAGTAGGAAGGAAAGAGAGAGAGAGAGAGAGAGATTGCTTGGTACCTGGGTCTGGCCATTGAAGCTCTTTGATCTAGCTCCCTTTCTCTGTGCTCCTGCTGTGATCTCTCTCTTTAATCAGTTTTTGGAAGAAAAAAATTGAGACCTACCTCTGAGATGGCTTCCTACCCTCACCCCTTCATATGCCATGATTGCAACTCCTTGACTCCATTTGAACATGCTAAAATAGCATCCTTTCTGCCTTCTGTTGATCTGGGACAGGTTTTTCTGAATCCCAACCAGTTAAAACGCCTGTCATGGAAATCTCTCTTAACAGTTTATTCATGTCTAATTGCTGATATGGTAAACAAAAAAGATATTCTTGGAGGCCCTAAACAATGTAGTTCTTATCTAATACCAAAGGTGGAAATGATTGACCTTTGAGGACATTTTGAAGTGCATAGTCTGCCGTAGCTCCTGCACTGACGTGTCTTATCAATAGGGCGTCATTTTGAAATGCAACTCTGCTGTCAAGACTTTCAAAGCAGTGGCTTTAAGTTGCAGTGTTTGCCCTTTGATGTACTAAAACAATACTGATTTTTTCTTCTTTTTTTAATGAAAGGTTCACTATAAAACAAAATAAAAGTCTTTGATGATGTAACTATGAACTCATTCCTTTAGAAGGCTGAGGAACTGTTGCCATAATTTGGATCCAATTAAAACTTATTTACCTAGGTTGTCAGAATTGCTTCTAACAGCATCAAACCACTTTACGGTCCGCTATCTAAATCAAAGTAATTTGCATCTGCCTCTTGCTCGTGTCACTTAGAATTCTCATATTCATTATTCACTTTTGAAGGCTCTGACATTTATATGTCTGATAAACAATTTGTAAAGTCTTGCTGTTGCTCAAGAAACTGCTACCTTGATTTCTCTCAGTGCAGGTAAAGCAAATATGCTTCAGCATCTATTCCAGCTGTTATTCCAGCACAGTTATTGGTTTTAAGTGAAATTTCAGGTGATGTTGAATTGGCATTGTATGAAACACAAGTATTTTTCATGAAATTTTGAGACAGTGCCTATTATCATGGGTATCCCCTCCTGGGAAACTCTTGTTGGACCAGTACATTCAAGAGTGGTCCTCAACAACTGTAGGTCTGCCTGGGACCCTCCCTCTAATTACAATTTTCATTTGTGTGAAACTACCAGTTCTGCTTGCCTCTGTATTTATACCTCTTAGCTGTAGCCCTTTTCCAAAGGGCACCCTAAGCTTTCAAGGTCCTCTTTCAAGACTATACATAAGTGATGCCATCAATGCACAGGGAGCAAGAGGCTTTGAGGGCTCTCACTTTAACAGTGTGCATGTGATCTGCAGGCGCTGGATATGCTGAACCTGATAAGATGACATTCGGTTCAGTGGCACAATACAAGTGAGATAATTCAAACATGATGCAGCCCTATTACTAAACTAATAAACAAATGCAAACTAAATTAATAAACAAATGCAAAAGTCACAACTGAAATTTTACCTTTCCACCATATTGGTCATGTAGCAGTGGATAAAATCGTTCTCTGCAACTGCACAGCTGCAATATCCACTAAAGCCCACACTTAAAGAGTAGATAAAAGGAGTGGTGAGCAAAATGAGAAACTTTATGATTTATCAATAATAGTTCACAATAAGATCATACCTTTATTACTGTTATGTTTCTTTGGTTGGTTACAGGCACTCAGAACAGTGATAAACAGTGATTATTAGATGTGCAGCAACTAGGAGCTGTTCTTACTCGGGAAGATTGTTAGCCATGTAGGACAGCTCAATATGTGGTTATTATGAAGCAATCCCGACACAAGCACTCACACTACCTTCTGTCTCCTTTCCTGGCAATACTTTTCTAACTATATATTTCTTAATGGGATGATTTCAGGGTGGTTTATTTGTAATGAGCCAATCTATTCAAAACTCATGTTGTGTCAGTTCCTCATGCATTCAGATTCCAGTCTACATCTTCAGACACCATGCTGGCAGAGGGCGTGTGTAATACAAGTCTTCATCTTGACATTCACAGCATTTAAACATTACAGCTTTTCGTTGTTAAACCTGAGGTCTCGGAGTTATTCTGAACTCAAATGGAAGACGTGATCAGATCAAACACTCACACAGTGGCTGTACAATTGTGACTGTTGTGTAAAAACAATCATCAAGACACACAAAACATTCATTTGCAGATGCAATTCTGATTTACAGACCAAATGTTTTTTGAAGGTTGGGGTTCAGAGTGACATTTCTGCCACAAAACTGTCTTAATTATGAACCTGTCATTTAGACAATGACTGAAGACACAGCACCCACACAATGCAAGCAGCCAGAGAGGGAGGGATGATCTGGCGATGGCAGCACAATTACAGACTGCAGTGTAGTAACGAGGGACTAGGCAACTAGTCAAAGGCATTTGTCAAAAGTAATTATGATTTATGGGGAACATGTTTTGTGCAGAGTTGACTTAGGGGTAAGCTTTGTGCTGGGAAAGGCTCAGTGGAGAATTAGGACCTTGTTATAGAAGTGGAAACGAGCATTCTTGAAGCAACTTTCACTTCATTTACCCACATACTTCTTTAAAGGAGGCCTGGAATTGTTTCACATGGCAAAGCAAAGCCCTTCGGGGGGTTTAGGGTTTTGTATGTTGCTGTAGACTTCAGAAAATGACTACTAAGAGTAGCTGCATGCTCCTCAATGAAGATTTAGACTGAAGTGTCCTTAACAGTGTTTAAGGGGCAGTGGGCCCACGGTTTGGCCAAAGTAACTGTATGATTTTTGTATTTTTACATTTGAACACATTACCTTTGAAACATCTATCAATGTCATTCATTCATCCATTATCTGAGCTGCCTATCCTTTGCAGGGCAGTGCTAACACCTAAAAACACCAGCATCATTTGACTTGGGGAGGAAAACAGAGAACCCGTCAGAAGCCCACACAGTCATGTGGACAGTTCATTTTGCAAATAGAAAAAACGTTCTGTTCAGAAAATGTCTAGACCTGGTTTCTGTCTCTACTGTATGAAATCAAGGTGAGAAAAGGCATTAAAATGGAGTTCTTCTTAGCTTTGACAGCCTGTAGGTGCTATGCTGTCTCTATTTTAAATACACACTTGCCAGTGTCAATCCGTTTCCAATTTCTCTCTGTGATGTTTCAGAGTTTGGGAATTACTTTGCGGCTGAAATGTGTGCAGGAGGTGACTTTTTTTTATTTTAGATGACAAAATCCCATTGAATAGGGCTGCACATCTTTGGCTATGACTACACTCACTGCTTTCATTATTTCTTTATGTTTTTTTTCTGAATTTGTGACATGTTGTTGAAAGGCTGCTGTTGTGTCCTCGCTAACAAGTGGACTTTCTTTGCTCCAGCTGCACCTGCAAGCAACACATCCGGGCAGTGACAATGTAAAAATGCCATCATGTTAGAAATGTTTCCACTTAAGTGGCTGACACTGGTGAAGCAATGCTTCCAGACTGTACTTTGTTTGTTTATGGTCTTTTACTTTCCTCATCGTATTGAATGCTGAAACCAAAATGTTCCTACACAGCGGATCTAAAAGACGGCGGTGCCTCTTCAAATTTGCTTCTCTCTGTCTCGCCATCGTCACGTCTAAGCTGAAAGAATATTTGTTTTCCGTTTCCACTCTCTTCTCCAGCTCAGATTTGCATACAGAGCACTGATAGGCTCCGGGGAAATGCTGATAGCTCCGGAGATGTTCTCTGGATCTGAATGTACAACGTGCCTGTAGTCTGCAGCGCAATAAGCAAGTTTTGGAAATGACAGGAAAATTACAGGCATGTCGTAATACTGTGGTTCTTGTGTATTGAACCATAAGGTGCATATCAAACAATTTACCATATACCACTGCATCCCTACTAGCGTTACAGTTTAATAAAATGAGGTTACAGTTGATTTACCAACCTACAAATGCTGTTCTTTTGCAGCAACTGTTGTGAGGTGGGAAAAGTTACTCAAAACACAGGAAAAAAACCTAATGTTAGCATAGTGGCAAATATAATGCAATTACCCTGTTAAAGGTTATCACCTGAGACTTAATATCAAGAACATGGACTACTGCGCTGCCTGAGTTATTCTAGTTCTAGCAGTGCGTAATAGAAGTTTGCCTACAGGTCCTGGCCAATTAAGAATTCAACTTCTGTAGCCAGAAATAGCAACATTGCACAACAGTCGTAACAATCTGCCTTGAGCAATTCAAGAATTCTGCACACTATTTTGTGTCCTTTAGCTGAATGGATCTTTGCTTCCATTATGTAAAGCTTATCCAACCTAGTAACAGTTGCTATGAAAGAACACGTTTGTGAATGGAGCATGGGTAGGTAAACAGCATTGCGCTGTCACAATATACACCAAACGTGCGTGCAAGGCACTGTGATTGAGAGTTCAGTCTTTGAGCTGGTAATGGGTATATGTACCTTTTACATTTGTTGTGCATCCTTAAACACGTCTTTGTGCTCAGGCTGTTGGTGGTGGAATCAAGTCATCACTGCCTCCTGCTGTCAGATAATGACATGAAAAGCACAGCTGATGGGTTTGAAAGTCTTTCTCCTACCCATCGGGTTGAGATGCACTGCTTGGGAAGACAGACAGCTACAGTATGTGAGCCAAACCCCATGATAGTATTCCCTCCTCCTCCAATTCTGCCACTGTTTGCCATCTGTCTGGGCTGAGACGGCGAGCGCAGATGTTATCCATACCTGAGAGGAGCAGGCCATGAAGGGCTGCCACACTTTTCTGCCGAGGGCCTGATTCGCCGACTCACTGCTGAGATGAGATGGGGAGTTGGGGTTAGGAAAGTGCTTTGTGTGTCTGCTGAGCTGTGGAGGCTCATAGATGTAACATTGAGGCCTGTCTCGAACCTAACTACTCTGTACTAGGACATTGCAGCTACCTCCCCATCAATAAGGGTGTGGGGGGTGTGGGAGCAATTCTACCCCGCCACGATTAACAGCCCTGCACTGACTACACCACATTTGTCTGCCGTGTTTATCTCATTTCTGAGAAAGACACGCTATCGTTTCAGTCTTAATGGTATTATGCCACGAGCCCAGGCGAGCAGATTAAAATCACCAGAGTGTCTGCTTGAACCTTTTGATTGTGCCAGGATTCAAATATTAATTATAGTATTAAAGGTTGCCTGGGGTGGCATGAACGGAGGCTGCGCTTTCCAGTGGAAGGGGAGATTTATCAAGATTTGACTTAGTCTTGGAGATGAGGCAATTAGGTGCTCATTGTTAATTTCTCTGCAATTTCTTGCACTGACCTGGCTTTTATAATTAAATTCGAAGCTCTGCAGAAAAAAAGGGGGTGTGTTTGAGAGCATAAGATGGCTTTATCAGACATGGGAGTCCACTGTTTGGAGAGCAAAATTGCCTAATATCTCCAGGTGTTCGTATAGTCTGTGATCTTTAGTAAAATTGTTCAGTGAAAATGCCATCCCACTCCATGGCTGAAGAAAAAGCCTCTGTGTTAGCAGATCCTCCTTGTTCTTCTCTGGCACTCCACCCCCTCTCTTTCCTCCCACATCCTCCAGCATGCATGATGTGCCAGCGGGAAAGGTGCCCACAGGGCAGACCTCATGGACGGGCCAGGGCCTGCCAGTTCTCTTTTGGGTCCACTTCTCTTTCATCATCGCCGTGATTGTGGGAAGAATTGGAATTCAGTGCCAGATTCCGACCAGCCAGAGTCTGACCAGTGATATCCAAAAGATGCAAGAAGAACCTGCTACTATTCAGCCCAGATCCTTCTTCATCCACACATTGTTGCTCAGTACCTGTTGGAGCAGTACGGAAATTAATATTGATCATATTGGGACCTCAGTCTGGCGTAGGACTATAACGGACAGCTTCTAATCATTGAAATCTGGCAATGCAGTGACTGCTATATTAAGAATATTATTACAGGCCACTTTTAGAGGAAATAATTTTTTTGCACTTTTGCTGCAGAGAAAATGAGCATCAATAAACTGAGAAAGCAATCAATTTCTTGGCAAATCTCACCAAGTTTAGATTTAAGTTTAAATCATGGTGTAATATAATTTTTCTAGTGTTATCTATACTTTTTGTATGCTGTAATGAAATGCCACATCCCTTAGAACTCAGTAAAGCCTGTATCAGTAAAATCTGATTTCAGTAAATGTAGTCGGTGTAAAACAATCTAGAAGCGGTGTTTGTTCTCCTACACGCTTGTTTTTCCTCGGTGCACTACCTCCCGACCGCTCTCTGGACCCCCACCTCTGCGGGTTTTCCCCACTTGTGGGAGGAGACTATGCTGAAAGTTCTCCCATGTCCAAAGATCTTATGTTTTTTATATTTGAATCTAAGATCTAAAATGTTAGAAATTTGTTCATTTTTGTTCTTTACATTTATTTACATGTAACGCCAGTGTTAAAACTCCTGTCGTGGTTATTATTATTACATTTTTTTTATTACGGTAACTTGGGTTCTTCTTGACATAGGAACACCAAACAAAGCACCAACATAAACCTCGAGCACCAACATAAACTGGCGGAATATTCATATAATGAGTTGTTTTGCTGTATGTTGACAATTTACCGTTTGTTGCTTAGGAGCAGAAAATCAATACCTTCTGATTCTAATTCAATGCAATGGTAGTGGAAAGCAGATAATGGAATGGAGATTAACTAGATGAAACAGTAGGAATAACAGGATTTTTTTTCTTTCAAGCCAGGTAGGTATTCTTTGCTGTCTCATATTGCGGGACTGACCTTCACTTTGATACCCAAGTCTACTGTTCTCTGTTTTCAACAAACATCAAGATATAGCCCATCTGCGAACCTGTGATCCATGGGTTTCGTAAAATGGGAAAAATCTTTGACTCTAGCTGATTTTTGGATTGCCTGCTTCTGCGATTTCTATCTCTCAGTTACACTGTGACCTTCACGTTATTTACAAAGCTTTGTTGAGCAGGCTCCGCCAAGTCTGTGCCCTCCTACAGAAGAAAGATCTCTTGAGCCGCCATCACCTGCTGTGGTAAATATCTCTCTCAGCTAGTTCTTTCCTTTTGTCACTTTCCGCATCCCTTAAATCTTCCTTGGATCTTCTGTTCCTTACTAACAGCTAAAGAATATCAGCACAAGCAGCACACCTCATCAGCTAGAATGCATTTTATTTAGCCTTTAGACTCACATATAGACTTGTCATATCACAGATAGGTAAGTCTAGTTTTGAAAGGTAAGGTCTGATGTCTAAACACACACTTAGATTCAGTCTTTATAATTATCTCCTGGTACAACAAAAATAGTAGGCACAGTCAAAAGTCATTACATTACGTTTAAACACGCATGCACAGACGCTTGCCCACCCACATACAACACAGTACATACAACTGCTCTTGCATAAAATGTTGGTTGTCTGTGTAACAGTATGGTCAAACTTATGTGAGTAAATTGGAGAGAAAGACATGTTCCTTTAGAGGCAATTTATACTGGAAAAAGGGAACTCAATTTTCCCTGGGGTGCTACACCTCACAGCTCTGGGGCGGTACCACCAAAGGTACATCTTCTTTAATTTTAGGAAACATAATTGCATCATATTCTGTTATTATTGTTTCTAAGACCTCATAATATGTCATTTTTAAAACCCCAATAGTAGTTCTTATTACATGTACTGAACCCATACAACCTATCCTAACTCTATTTTTCTGGTTAACAACATTAGGTATAAATATGCCCCTTTCCCTCGGAAAAACTCCTCAAAACCACATTTACAATATCTGCAGCTTGGTTAGCAAAAATGTACCTGTGCCTTACTTTTTTATAAGGCAGTGAAGCTAGCTGAAAAGAAAGCAAAAATAGCATTATGTATATTATTAACATAATATAATAAATTACCTTTTTCATTCAAAATGAAGACTATCGTTTTTTTAATTGCTGTAACAGTATTAAAGCTACATACTAGGTGCTGAAAAGATAATAAAAAACAAAAAACAAACTATCACTGTCAATCGCAAACGACTATTTTTTTAAAGACTGTGATGTGAGGGGCGGTCATCATCATCATCAACTTCTTGATATTTACATTCACATTTATGGCTATTGGCAGACAATCTTATCAAGAACAATGTACATGAGTGCTTTCTAGACTAAAAAGAAAAGATGTCCCTCACACTAGTAAAAAATTAAGGGTGTACTCACACTAGGCATGGTTGCTGTGAACCGGGCCCGAGTACGATTGTCCCCCCTCCCCACTCCCCCTCTGGCCTGCACTCATATAGGGTTTCAGCATTCGTGCCGGAGCACGCTTACGTCGTTATGGTATACTTTGTGAAAAGTAATTTTGAGTCGTTTGGTCCGTGGTGGTCCACAGCCCTCTCACAGCCTGTTGCTAAACAGGTCTATCGCTTATGTGGCACGAATATTTTCATGCAATCGTGCTGCTCGTATGAGGAGGTTTGCAAGGTACTAGCTGACGGCAAAAACGTGACGTTACGCGTCCTGTTCCGTGCTCCAGCACAGTTAGCGCTCACACTACTGCGAACCGTGCCCGAGTCCAACTGAACCGTGCTCTGGCACACCTCTTCCAACCGGGCCAGGGAAGGCTAAATGAACCGCGCCTGGGCACGGCTCGGAGCACTCACACTAGTCAAACGAACCGCGCTTTGGTGGTCAAACGCACTCGGGCATGGTTCAAACTGCCTAGTGTGAGTACACCTTAAGAGCCGCCAGCAAGGACACAATAGTCTTTTTTCTGTTAGTTGTAAAGTCCTCATTGAAGAGGTAGGTTTTCAGTAGCAGGGTCTTCAGACAGTGAGAGACTAAGGGGGAAAGGATTCCACCATTTAGGTTCCAAAGCTGAGAAGAATCTTGATACATATCTTTGACTTTTGAAAAGTAATAGGTTAAGTTGGGCTGTGCTTGATGCCCTGTGAGGGTAAGCTGTGACCTGTGATTTAATTATTGCTGACAGGTAAGAATGTGCCGGGTCATTCTGGTCTTTGTGTTTTGTGTTTGCAAAACATAGCAGTAAGGCAAGTGAGAAGATTCCATTTGCAGCCATTGACCATTTTATCAGATGCAACTACTGATTGCTGACTAAAATAGCCAAAGAGTTAAAACGCTCCACTTTTTCAGAAATACAGTTTTACATATGAGAAGTTCATCAGGCCAGTCTTTTTTAATTTCTATGGAAATTGTCATAAGGCAATAAAAGAAGCTGGAAATTGCTAGAGACATAAAGACACAGGTAAGTATTAGCTTGTGTGTGGAAACATCATGAGTAAATTCCATTCTGTGGATCCTTATGAGATTAACTAGGCCACACTCAGGAGCTGATGCCCTAGATGCTTTTGTCACCGTGTGGAACTGGATGAGCCAACTAATTAGCTTGGCTATAATAATGAGGCAAAATGATTGTGTGGATATCCGATCTTGTAAAATAACAGCCACCCACAATCTATTGAATGATAGACCCATAAAAAGATTGTGTCTTAACACTAGAACCGCCAATATTCCAGCCCCCCTAGAACCGCCAAGGGGGGTAATTTTGACCCCCCTGCTGCAACAGCGTCAGCGATGCTAAGATGTCATTTCTAGAAGCTGTGAAGTGGCTCATTTCCATCTTTTTTTTTAAACAATAATGGAGACTTGACAAAATAAGTGTTTAAAATATATATTTTTGCTGTTTTTTTCACTCGTATCCACAGTGATCTCTCCTCCTTGCGACTCTCCCTCGCTCAGATCCTGGTACAATAGCCAGGCTTCTTTGGCCGTCATAGATCTTTTGTATGGGTCCATGTCTTAAATTTCACAGTATTTTAATTTATTAAGCGTCTAGCAACTGGGAGCGGCAGGAGGGGCGTGGCACGAAAAATGACAGCTGTATACGGTGATCTAAATGAGGGGGTAAAAATGGCTGTTCTAGGTATAAATGGCCCTGTTTATTTTTCTTTTTATCATACACTCACCAAAATCCACTAGATGAATAATAAAGCCATTTTAGGAAAAGTCATGAACTTAAAGATGTAGGCCATGGGAGTAAAAATGGGAGTAAAAATGGGAGTAAAAAAAGGCCATGGGAGTAAAAATGACCCCTTGGCGGTTCTAGTGTTAAGCATTTAGAAGTCATACACATTAAAATCATCCCAGTCCCTTTCTTACTTTGCCGATGTCGTTGTTCCACTCCGAAGCCACTACCCAGACTCTCCAAATTACAAATGCAAATGAATTGTAAAAACACACAAACCTTCTAACCAAACCTTTAGACTCATCAGCATCGAGATCTGCATTATGCAGTCCAGTACACGCTGTGTATTAACTACAGCACAGTCTCTCTGGGGAGAGAAAATGCATAGGCCAGCTTGTTTTATCTCAGCATAAAGGTTAGTATTGTCTGTTTGTTGCAAGTGTATGGTAATGGTGCTTGACATCTGCACTACATCAGATAGTTTAAGGGCATCAGAAAGTTACTCTACTCAGCACTCTGGTCAAATAATATTTTCTGGTCAAAGTAAAAATAAGTAAACAAACTTCTGCATGTTTTAATGCCTGGTTTCTGTTTATTTGCTGAATGTTGGGGAAAAAATATAATGTGCAAATATTACAGCATATTAAATTTTTTATGTTTATTTTTTTCTGAATATGTTAAAATCAGCAAACAACATTTGCAAAAAAAATATTTAGGATTGTTCTAGATTGTACTCATTTTCTCCCAGAAAAGTCCATAAAACATGTTGAATGGGCTATTCACATTTTTGCATGTGACCATATTCAATTATCGTGAAGACGTGAAGTGGACAGACAGCAGTGTGAGAACCATCTAAATGAGAAGGGACAGTAAGTAATACCATGTTGACACTGGAGAAGGCAGATCAGGAGGGTTTTTAGTGATGCTCACTGTGTGTGTGTGTGTGTGTGTGTGTGTGTGTGTGTGTGTGTGTGTCTTGGGTGGCCCTCGGCAGTGGACAAGTTTGTCTGGAGTGCAGTGTCAGGGTTCCTATGAGGATTATGCTGAGTGTTTCGCAGTGGTTTCAAAGTTGTAGCATCAAAACTTCAGTTTAGATTGAAAATCAGTTTGCAGTATAAAGGAGTATCTGAGTGGTGCAGATAAGGAGTGTTCCTTGGAGACAATTGATGTTTATAAAATACCAATATGCAGTCATGAAACGTGTGCCAAAATACCGTACTTTTGACAATAATCTCTGCAAAATGCATTCATATAACACGCAGTTACCATATGACAATGTTCAGCATTAGAGACAGGGTGCAATGCTTCATCACAGGGAAAGCCACACCCCCCATGGTGAGAAAACGTTCTGTGAAATTGAATGGGAGTGAATGGGAAATTGCGGGATACCGTGACATGAAACAGCTTTAATGTAAACATCAAAACAAGCCTATTTAAACCCACTTCTGCCTGAAGAAATGGCCAGATGTAAGTCTAGAGAGGGCCTAAATCTGATTGGACCCCATCAAAATCAGTGTGAGTAAAAAGGGGTGGTGGTGGCCTAGTGGGTAGGATACTTGCCTCTGGATCAAGAGGTCATGGGTTTGAATCCTACCTTCAGCAGACCACCACTGGTTCTTGAGTAAAACCCTTAACCCCAAGTTGCTCCAGGGAGACTGTTCCCTGTAGGGAATGGATGTCGCTTTGGCTAAGTGCCGTACCTGTAAAAAATGACCACACAAGGTAGCTAGGCATTATTTTTTTGAACCCATTACCTGATCCAGTCACCAGTTTGATTAAACACAGTTACCATTATCCTCTGTGTTCTGTACCAATCTGGCTAAAAGACATACGAACTTATCATCTCGCTATCTTGTCGTCTAAAATCCAAATACTCAAGTGTAACTGTGCTATTTCATTTTATTAGGCCTACAATTACAATTCTGATTCAATGTTGAATTAATTTACCATGAAGACAAGATCAGTCATAGATTGTACTTTAGTAGCTTGCTAACCTAGAGCAACCTACCTTAGCTAGACAACTAACTAGCTAAATGAATGTATTTTAGAAATTGGAATTCATCAAATGCAGATTTTAACAGCGAATTCTCAGACAGAGGATTATCAGTGTGGCCAAGGAGCCCCCCTGTCTGTAAATAGCTTTAAGATAACTATGACATATTTTGTGCCTCCATTTTGCATCTTGGAAGCTTAAACCAGGTTTAGTTCTCTTATTTTCTGTGCACCCACCACGCAACAGCTTCTTTTTTCTAGTTTCAAGAAAATAAAAGAGAACGGTGCGCTGTAAATCAGGGAAAAGTGGAGTGTTGTACCCCATGGTGTGAGCATGGCCTCAATGCACCCTTTCTCTAAATCCAGACACCCTTTCTAATTAATGAATTCTACTACTTTAAACTGCATTACTGACACAGGTGCTCAATTGCACACACACACAGCTTGTGTAATCTCCAGAGAAATGCACTGCCAATAGAATGAGACACAGCAGAGCAGTGTTTCTCAACCCTGCTCTGTACATTTTGATTTTTTCTCTGTTCTCAACACACCTGATCCAACTTACCAGCTCATTAAGAACCCCCTGTTGGCTTGAAGTGGATTTCTTAAAGCAGGCAAACCACTGAAATATGCAGGGCAGGGGGTCTTCAGGACTAAAGCTGGAACACAGAGCAGCAGTGGGCTGTGGAGCAAGGGAACTGGAGTCTATGAAGTGATGGAGAACTATGCAATACCTTTGTGATGAGAAGCATTTTGACCAGAAATAACCATCCAGCATCAATATATGTTCTAATTGATACTCAAACCACTAGTTTAAATTCTTTATAGAGTGAATGGAAGTTTCTATTATAGTTTTTAGATTTCGGAAGATTTGTTGGATATAATGTATATCACTTAATTAGTTTCCAGTTTCAAATGTGTGAAATGTTTTTGGACAGTATTCTTTTCTGCTACTGTTTCTTTCAGTAAACTTGGTCTACACCTTGGAACTAAATTATTTGATGCTCTTACTTGAGTTTTATTACATCAGGTGAGTAATTTTACTAATTGAACATTGCTGACATTTATGTGTGGATAATTTGGATACACCAATCAGCCACAACATTAACCACTGACAATGTCATCTTATTACATTGGTGCGGGACAGGACATGTTAGGCAGTAAGTGACCAGACAGTTCTTGAAGTATTACTTTAGATATGTACCCCCCCCTCATGCTAATAGTATTTCCTAATGGCAGTGACCTCTCTCAGCATTAAAATGTGCCCTATCACACTGCAAAAAAAAACATCAATAATTAAGATTTCAAGATGCTGAATTGTCTCCAGATTTCTGACACAGTATCTGTGGGATGTGTGGTTGATAAAAATTGTCCAATCCATGGAGACCAAACTATCTATTAACTGACATAAAGGATCTTGATTTCAGATTCTACAGCTTCAGAGGTCTTGTAAAGTCAATACCTCAGTGTGTCAGAGCATGGACCTACACAATATTAAGCAGGTGGCTCAAGTGTAAATCATTGTATAATATAGTGTAATAAAAAGTCTTAACAAGTCTAACATTTAAAAATCTGAATTTAAGATTTTGAAAAGTCTTTAAAATGTTAAGATTTTACATATTAGGTCTTAAATAGCTTACATTTAGGACTCAAATGTCAACATATATTTGCTAATACTTCTGTCATGTTTTTTTTTGTTTTTTTTGTGGGATAGATATTTGGCTGCACAAAATTTTCTTTCAATGGTCCACATGTAGCGCGCTGTAATAAAACTAGACCAAGGTGGAACTGATAGCTGATATAAACTTTACAACCTGCTCAGAATGTTTCGAGGTACAGCTCTGGAAAAAAATAATAGACCACTGCAGTTTCTTTTTAAATTAGCATCTCCATGAGTATGACACCCCTTCCATGCCAGTGTCTGTCAGATTTCTACACAAACTCAGGTGATACCTGAATCAAGTCTTATCCACTGAGGAAAAAGTACGTCAATGGTAAATATTGTCATTTTGTTTGAGAGTGAACAAGAGATTTGTTTTCTTTGAATTATTCAAGTTTTGTAAACACTGCATCAGTGACGTCCCGGTTAGCGGTCACAAGAGGCCGCCATGCGGGACTTGATTTATGACATGAGTGGGTGTGTTCCCCGGTTGGCTTATCAGTAAGTGTCCGCAGCCGGCAGAGGATTTAGTAATAAGAGTTGTCGGTTTTCATTGGTTCTTGTCTGTGTATCCGTAATATATAAGTTCCCCTGGGATGCATCCCCGGGTCAATCCACCCTCACAAAACCCTTAACCTATTCCTCGCACTACCTGTCTTCTGTATATTAGCCGTTAAACTTCTGCGTCTTTGTGTTTTGGCCCTCGAGCTTTCTTTGTCTTTGTTTTTGCAAATAAAGTACATAATAGCGTAGAAAACACAGGCAAACTGTTCCATACCACGCTTCCGTATTCCAATATTACTAAAACCATGTGCATTAAGGACAAAATGGCATACATTATGCGGTTTGGACTGGCAAACTTCTTTAAAAGAAACATGCCTCAGTTCATTAAGAGGAATCTGCCTGATTTCAAAAGTTAAGCATATAATTGTATAGTATAGTGAATAGTATAACATATTTCACAAAGACATTGGACTATGTTTACCAACCATTCTTAAGAAATTTCTTTTAAAAGCCACATACCAAATTTTCACAGAGAATGTGACATTCAGGAGTGTTTTCCTATTTGGGATTTGTTCATAGGTAAGTACAGAGTCTGTACACACTCAGGAGCATACTTATGCACATTTGGGTGTTGACATGTTTGTGCAAAATAATTGGTTCTGAATCTGACAGACTTTTCTTATTGTTGAATGAGGACAATTATTCTTTCATGCTGTGCCAGAGCATCTCTCCTACAACTTTGATCTAAATGATAAAAAGTCTCAATAAGGTTTACGGAAACACAAATTTGTATTTTTTTTTCTACTGAGCAAAAAGACAAATATTCGAGTTTGCAATCACTATGCATTACCTGATTCTCAGCTTGTGTCCTCTGTGGGGATCCAGAGCCTGATGTCAGAAAATAATTAAAGGTACAAGGGAATGGCCTGTGACAAGCTGCTTATTAGTGTGCAAGAGATGGATTGATGGACATCCTGCACCTGAATGGAATGAGATGAAAATGGCTTTAGCCTGGAGGGAGCTGAAGGAGGGCCTGTTAAATACTGGGTGGGCAGAGTAAGCACACTGCTGGCATGTGGGATTACCTTGCATTTTGCCCCATCCATCTCTCCATCTCTCTCGGGGATTGCTGACCTGCGGCGTAGTTTTAATCACTGTACGGGGAGATCCCCCTTCTCCCTCTCTCTTCATTCACACCGCTTCTGCTCCCTGTTTTGTTTCAGTCATTGCCTCGTTTTTTCGCATTTTCCCCTTTCCACTGTTCATATCTCCTCTCGTCACTGACCCAACACCACCTGTGGCATCCCTGTAGAGTGCTATTGTAAATGTCAGGTATGAGCTGAGCATTGTGCCCTGTCAGTTGTCATGAATTATTCAGAGATACCAAAGGGATAGCCCTGGACTGCTCACACAGCCTACATTAACTTCTGATCTAGCATGAAATTTGAACTGCGCCTGCATATGTGTGTTCAGTGTTGTGGTGCAGGATTAAGACTCTAAAACTGTGAGAAAGAGCCAGCTTGTTGCAACTGATGCTTAACCTTTTAAGGATTGCACTGATTTGGTCACTTTAGGGGTTAGTCCCATCTAAGTGGTGACCTTATCATCAGGGGATCATGATATCGATCCCTGGAGATGCCACAAGTCAAGTAATTGGCCCTGCTCTCTCTGAGTGAGTAGAATGGCCCTACAGCTCTCCTCGGGCAATGCTAGTCAATAGTCCGTTAGCTGATATTCAGAGCTAGTAGTTAGTATTCTCCTCCGAGCACATTGAGCTGTCCAGTGATGTTGCATTGGCAGCAGTTCCAAAGGATGTGGTGACTCGATTTAAATGTCTCAAGAAGCACATGCTAAGCATTATCATCCCCGTTTTGAAGCCTCGCATGAAAAGGAGACATAGCCAACTGGACGTGGCTACATTAAGTTGTACATTGGATAAAATGTCTTCCCAAAATGTACTCTGAAGAATTTTACCTTCTCTTGAACATCTGTCAGACTGCCCATCTCTCACTGAAAACCAACTTTTCCAATTACACTACCTAATCTAATTTCACTGAACATTTGTGGACAGTCTTTGCAGAAAAATCGTCCTTTACATTTTTTCAAATTGCTTATGTTACAGACACACAGAGACAACAACAATATAAAATATAAAGTCTACATAAATCCCTTAGAAACTGCAGAAAGTACTCTATATGAAATACATTGTGTGATATACACATGCTGGGCTATCAATACTATAGATAAGTAACTTACAGTTAAAAGCTGTTAAAGCAGAGGTAAAATAAAACGGAATTGTGACGTCTCCGGTCAGCGGCCGCCATTATTTGAACTATGGGGACTGTTATTATGACACGGGTGTGTGGGTTATCTCTAGCCGGCTCACCAGTAAGGGTTCCCAGCTGGCCAGGGATTTGGTGATAATTGTAGTTTTGTGTTAAATGGTTTAGGTCTGTGCACGTTTATATTTAAAAGCTTCATGTGTTCTTGGTTTGGTGTCAGTCCACCCTCACAATACACCTCGCCTTCCCCTGGATGTATACTTGTTCTTGGTGTTTGGTTTTACTTTTGGCCATCGAGCCGTTGTGTTTGCTTTTGGGAAATAAAGCTTGTCTGGAGAAATGGAAATCCGCCCCTGCACCTCCTTCCCTGAGACGTGGCAGGAATGTACTTTAGTCAGTACTCTCACATGTAATAATATAATTATATTTGAGTAATAAAGCAAAGTAAAGCTGAAGTCATAAGGGTTAAATAAACGCTTCTTGCAGAAACAAGACAATCCACTTAATAGAGCAATGGACAATTAGAGAGAATTATACTCATGTAGTATTTCTGATATCATGCTCATCCTGAAAGAATTAATGAGTTTATGACTAGCTTAATCCAAATGTCTTGTTAATGAGGAGAGATATTTAATGCTGTGGAGTCTTTTTTTTCTAGCTAGGGAACCAGCCTTGGCCATCCTGAGTGTTTCATTCCTCAGCTTCTCGAGTTTTAAAGCAGCACACCCAATAACTCTCAGCTTTCTGATTAGTCAAGGGTCATTGTGATTTATCCTGCCCACTAGCTATCGAGAACTAAATGGCTGTGCGGGAGTGTCTGAGGGTGTCTGAGGAGTTCCTGGTCATGAGTTGCTGTATTTATCACCTCCAGATAAAGATGCATCTCTTTCACTCTGTCACTTAGGCTGCTTGCCTGTGAACTCAGATGAGCTGCATCCGTTTGCCCTTGGAGAGGCTCTGTCATTGTATGATTTGTAACAGTGAGCCTCTCTAAATCGCAAAACAGATAACCAGGCCCGAAAGAACTAGAGAGAGCCGCTTGGTGTCCTTCACAGTGTCAAAATCTATCGGTTCCAGTCGTAGTCATAGCGGAGGAAAGTGATGACCGCCTTCCCTCCGAATTATCTGTGCTATGGAAAGGTCCTGCTGAACACTGAACGGCCCCCGATAAGGGTGTAGGGTGACGGATGGACGAGAGCCGACGCCAGTCCCAAGTAACAGAGACTAAATCTCTCCTGACAAAAATCTCCAGTGGATATCGGAAAGTGTGCAGGAGGCCCCTCTGTGGCGGCGCATGGGGAGTGCGATAGAGAAGATGGGGAAAGGAGGAGGGCATAGATTTATCACAGCTGGAGCTGTCGTGACACTAAAGGAATTGGTGATATGTTTTATTTCACATGTTTGAGTAACGCGGAGACTGCTGGCACTTCCCAAGTAAACACAGACACTATGCTTTTGGCACATCCCCTTTTGTACTGTATATATTTTTTATTATAAATATGCCATGTCGATGCCTGTCAATGTCACTCTCCTCCCATGCAAATTTTATGTCATTCAGATTTTTGCTGGAGTTTTTGATAGTGGTCACAGCGCAGGATGTAGTGTGAACTGGTTGCTTCTCTGCTTGCAGCTCAGAGTCCGTTGGGAAGAACCCAAATGGTACACAGATGTGCCCTGAAAGTACTGACGGCTTTCCGCGACAGCGGATTAAACTGATCATCTGGTATTTGGTTATTTTGATGTATTTCCGTGTGATGTTTGGTCTTGTTTTACCGCGTATTTTATGATAAAAACGCAGTGATATGAACTGAATTAATCAGGTTCATTTACTAAGCTTTAATAGCGCTGCCTTGTCAGCTAGGGTGCAAATATGGACTCCCAAAAGATGAGTCTGCCCTATTCCAACCTATTGTTTCCCAAGGATCCTTATCCAGATGTTTCAGCTATTCCTGAATGCCTGTTTAAAATTTCCCATTATCCTGGTGTCCTGTATCTCCTCATTCTTCCTCATTAGTTTGCTGTACTGATTAGATCAGGCTAAATATTACACCCGCACATTGTATTTGCTATAAATTAATGCCAAGGTTGGCACTAAGTTATAGTTATAGCTAATATGATTATGTCCAGTGTGTAAGGCATGACTCCATTAATATAACTACATACCTTACAGGTTAGTAGTTATGTAGTAGTCACTGGTAGTAGCAGTTATTCAAGTATGATAGTGGATAAGAAGGCTTAAAATGAATAACTAAATAATTAACTTATTAAAGAGTTATTAAAGCACCATGTACAATTTTAAACAGTGGAGATAGAAATCTTCCAATTATAAGGTAAACTGTACGTTTATCGGGGTAAAGCTCTTTAAATTCATGAAATGTTAATTTGCTTTGGGTAATTTTAACTGAAGATAAATCTCTGATACAGAGATGACTTTTGGCTGTGAGGATTTTTTTTAATAATTGCCCTGAACCAACCACTGTTATGGCTGTTTTTTACTTCACACTGGCCCACACAGCAATATAACCTCTACACTTGTGTAACACAATGAATACATTTTAGATCAGGTTCAGGTATATTAATATAAAACACTAGTCGAATAGAGTGGAACAGAAGCATATATATATATATATGTGTGTGTGTGTATGTGTGTGTGTGTGTGTGTATGTGTGTATGTGTCATGCAACGCACGTCATGGGGTATATAAACAGGAAGCAGAAAGCAACCAGTGCTTAGTCATTGAGTCTCATGCCAGCCCAACTCAATCTCCAGCCAACTGGTACCGTGAGTACTCCAGTTTCTCTATCACCTTTATATCCTGTGTGTGTGTGTGTGTGTGAGAATGCAGGTTCCCTGTGGGAATCTTAACTTTTTAGTAGAGTGTTCTCAGAGCAAAACACATGGTCTACCAACTCTCTCATGTCTGTCCGCAATTGGGTTCATCTGCCACGCTACACTGGGCTAACTGTTTGGCCAGGTAAGTCTTGTCTACCTTGTCTCGTGACAGTATGCATATATATATATATGGTGTATGTTGTTACAAACTTTGAACTTTAACACTGTGGAGTCTTCAGCATGTTTTTTATGGTGTAGGGACACTACTACTATCTAATTCTGCTCATCTGAAGCAGTTGATGTAACAGTAAATGGCCATTTGAACTGCATCAAACGGTCAGGACAGACAGGAGTGTGCTGTCATTTGGTTTGCAATTAACCTGCTTCGCCCTCACTGCTGAGCATCTCTTTACTGACAAATCACCAAGGGGCTATCTGAACACACTGTTTTGATTATTCTGTTTGTCTAACTGTGTGGCCTCACAGCTAGCCTGCGCACCCCATGCCTCTCCCAAAATCATATTAGATGAATACACACTGGGCTGGAAGCGCCCACTGCAGCTCTTGTATCAACCTGCCATAGCGGTTCCACGGGACACTTCAGTCCAATTCACACAAACCAGCAGATGGATTTGAGCAAGAACAAAGATCAGATAGGAGTGAGCCACGGATCTGAAATGTGTGTGGTGCACACCTTCTGAGAGACCAGTGAGAAAGGACCGCAGATAAAAAGACATCAAAGTAGACATGAAGCTGGAATTAGCCAGCCGTGTGCTAACTAGCTGCAGAACATAGTCTTGCTCTTTCATAACAGGTAGTGAAAGAGTGCAGAGCACTGATCATTCCTGAAAAAACTGGCATGATCAGATGAGGCGAAATGGATACTATTTATTGCTCGCTCTTCACTTTTCGTGGTTGACTAGAGGAAGATGAAAGATTCATCAGCTTCTCATTTTGATGTTCGTGGAAATCACAGTATGAGGCCGTACTTGGAAATTTTGCTGTTCTAAATCAGTTTTACATCTTGATATATCTGCACGAGTTCACATATATCCCATATTTTGCAATATATAAGCCAATTTAATTATTTAACATTTCTTTACACAACCTTTGAATACATAAACTAGATTACATATCTGAGATTATATTTTTTTGGAGTCATATCTTTTATGGAAATCATTTCTTTTTGATATTTGTTGTATCTGATTACATATTCTAAACCAGGCTATAGTTTTGGAGAGCTACTGTACAGAACAGCTCAAACATACCAAATCTCAGTTAACAAATGAGTTAGATTAGGGAGAGCAGTGGAACCACCAAACTGTGTTGGACAAAGATTCAGGAGCCTTGTTCTAAACACAGCTTTTCTGTGCCTGGAAGTAGATGTTTTGTCACTTGCGTGGAGCAGTTTCATGAATACAGAATTCTTGAAATGATAGCGCTTTCCAGAATGATAAATACTCAGTGGGTTGGAGTCGCTCGCGGTTGCTCTCGTGCAACCTGCAGAGTGTAGAGCCCCCACAGGTAGCAGCGGACAAATTCACACTTACAATTCAGCCTTGCCAGAAAATATAAATTCTCATTTCATCACCTCTGGTGTGCACTTGGGGCTGAAATACATATAAACATTTTGCTGAGGTCATAACTGAAAAATTGGGGCTTAAAAAAGGCCCTCTGAATATGAATTTTGCAGTGAGCAACATGATGGTGAAGTGCTCTTGATAAGGTGCAGCCAGGCATGAATGCCCACTCTGAAGGCTTGGCAAATTTAGGAGTTGTCTGCTGATGGGGTTTAGCAGTTGTAGAAAAGTCTTTAGCGTACACTAGTGTTTCCCAGTGCCAGTATTGGAATTCCCTAGCCCTGCACAGCTGAGCGATTTTCTCTGCTTCAACACACCTGATTCAGCTCATTAAGGCCTTGATAATTAACTGAAGGGTTGAAGCAGGTGCGTTAGAATAAGAAAGACATTAAACAGTGGTGTGGAATGATATTTTAGTCTTAGTCTTAGGAAATACTACTACTAACACTACTACTACTGTAAACCACAATGATAAAACAGGAAGGAGATGCTTTATAAATAGTGCCTTTTCTCAAACTCAAGCCTGCTTTAAAGTCTGCAAATAGAAAACATCAGAATCCAGCGCTGCAGAATGACAAAATAAGGGACAAATAACATGTCAAAACTGAAGCGAGCAACATTGTAAACACAAGCAGGAGCACAGAAGGAGACAGCAACCATACAGTAGAGAAGACACCTCAGCAAAAGAAGTGGGTTTTGAGTTGTGCTTTAAAAGCTGTGATTCAGTAGAGATCACAAAGGCTTTGAGAGTTCCAGTGTTGTATAACACTAAACATCCTGCAAACCACAGAAGAGTATAAAACAGAGCTCCACAACATGGCTAGCAGCAGGTAAAATGTTAGACCTGGAAGAGGTCAGCAATATTAATGCTAAACCATGACTGTCAGAGCTAGACCTTCAGTTCAGGCCAAAAAACAGCCTATAATATATTTTAGTAATACTAACTTCTGCTGGTAGTAATTTTGGAATTTTTAGTAGCATATTAGTAACAAGTCTTAACATGGAGTTGACAGTTTTGCATTTCTTGTGTTTTTTTTTATTAAATAAAAGACTGTACTGTTTAGTTCCTATAAAACTCTGAAGGCCTCAAAGGTCCTGTGGTTCAACTCTGATCAATATCCTGAATGAGAAGCTTGACTATGTTGAAGGTTATCAGAGGTAGTAGCAGTTTTGAATGTGTGAGGGGACTGGTAGCCAGTGCTGGTTTTAGCATATGAGTGTACTGTGGGCTGATATTTGGTGTGCTGAAACGTTCTATTGCAATATTTTTCTGTGTTTGAAAATATTATGAACTGATATAGAGGAGTGACATGGAGAAGATTAATGCATTCCACAACAAATGCCTTGGGAAGATATGTCACATCTTTTTGCCAAATAAGATATCCAGTAAAGAAGTGTACAAAAACACAAACTGTCAAAGTGTGGTGCTGAATATGTAACACAGCTTCAATGGCTCAGGCATGTCTTTAGAATGGTCCAGGCCCTCATTCCTAAAGTAGACCTGAGAGGGACTTCACCTGGACAGAGGAAACAAGAGTGGCCAAAAACAACCTTGAGGAAAATTACGACTTCAGAACTGAAAACGGCTAACCTAGCCTAAGAGACACAGCATGTTACACAGGATAGAACCAGGAGGAAGCAGATAGTCACAGCCTCATGTTCTCCAGGGAACAAAAGGGATTAAGGAAGTAGAGTCGAATTGGGAAACCAGTAAAAAGGGCATTGCTAATAGTCATTGTCAAAAACTGATGAAGGGTTCTTTGTGTTTGCTTCTGAGTATGCCTTTAAGTATCAGATGGAGTCAATATTACAGAGATGGAAAAGCCTTTTTGCACTAATATGAGAAGCCAAGTATGAATCAGCTATGATGCCAAGGTTGCAGTCATTTTACTGACGGATATTGAAGCATTGCAACGGAAATTGTCTGTTTTTGTCCTGTTTTATGACTGTTTTTACTATTTTTGCAACTGTGAATGCATATGAAGACAGTTTCTTTACTTTTCACTCTTTCTATTCATTCAAAGAAGGCTGGGTGATAAAACGATTGAGATAAGTCAAACAATCTGAAAAATCTGATGATGCTGCTGCTGTTGGTGTTACGTAGATTGTGAAAAAAAAATGGATAAAGGCCAGACGTGCAAAGGGCCCAATCCCATGTGTTTATTTCCCCCAGTGAGTCGTTCAACAAGCCAATTAACCTACTTTGCCAGGGATGTTGACTTTATAAACGGCTATTTCCAAACATAATCTCTCTCCCAGGTACAGGCCCCTAGCCAACACAAATAGCCAGTGGATACAAAATTCCTTCACGAGCAACAGCACAAGACAAACCAGCATCCGCCTGGGGACGGCAGTCACACCTAAGATGGTGCCCCCTCTCTCTCTCTTGCTCTGTTGACAAATATGGAGAGTGCCAGGTCGATCACCTTGCCAGGAAATCTTTAGCGCATCATCACTCACCCCACCGGGTTGCTGGACACAACAGCAGGCCATTACTGCCCAGGGAATCTCCTGCTCCTGCCTACAAATCTCAAAACACCTCTGAACATTGAGCACCTGTTCCCTGGCTAGACATTCACCAGGAACAGGCAGCAATTACAACCACTAGTGACCCTGTCTGGTTGGGAGCCCCAGTCCACTTCCAAAGGGCTAGAAGGGGATGTGCTTTTTAATTTGGGCCTGTGCCCTTGGAATAGACAAGTAGAGCAGCAGGAGCTCATACTCTTGCCAGAGGAGTAGATGAGGTGTTGATATTTACCTGTTTTTCCCCTGACGGGATTCATGTTTACTTGTTTTGTTCTACGGTGCATCTGTTCTTCTGGCAGCATGGCCAATAAGACGGAGGCACCAGCTGGATGTAGCGTAGTCAGCAATGGACACTGTTCATATTGTGTGTTACTGACTGGCTTTTCATCAACATTGGCTTGATAGGAGACAACTGCTTGGAGACAACTGATACTTTCTGGGAAAATGAACTTTGCTCTGACTTCTACAGTGTTTATGTGAAGATCATCCCCCCGAATCCTGTCTCTGCAGTGTTTTGGTGAGACTTGGGTCGACCAACAGAATTTTTAATGTTCCTCCTTGGCCACCAAGTAGCCAAGAAAATCATTATGCTCTACCCTGGGGCGCCATTATTTTCATTACCATAATTGTTGGAATTATTACTGCAATTTCACCTCCTTGGAGAGGTAAATGGACGGGTACAAATCCCAACTCTCCACTGACACCTAATTGGCAGGTTGCTGCGAGATTGTGCCCGTATACTATATGTCCCATGTAATTGCAGATGCCTGTAATCTTCCTTGCGAAATGATTGGCTTAGGTCTGGAGGTAGCTCCCATGAATACAAAATAAAGGAACTGATGAATCATTGCCCGTGTGCATGGCTCTGAGGGAGCTTTGTTGTCTGTCCCTCACTCGCCCACCCATATGTTGGCTTGGCGGCACAACAGCAGGGTGGGAAATTAAGGCTGTGGCGTACCTCAAGCTGATCTGAGAAGAGTTGGTGGGGCAGATTGGTTTGTCACCTGTGAGGAAGGGTGTTGGATGCGAAAGGATGCTGCACCTGCAGCAGGGGGTTATAAAACCTGAACTTGTGACCGTTTACGTGTAGCTAGAATGAACATAACTGAGATAGGAAGGAGGACATAAAAGAGAGGTGAACAACTTCTGAAAAAGATAATACAAATGAAACCATACAGAGAGTCTACCAATGCCATTTGAAATCTGGAATAAAACTGGACAAATAAACAAATTCCACAAAAAAGTATTATTTTTTAAAGAATAATGGCAACTCTGGATATGCCAAGAGACTAACTTTGTAGTGAACGAGAACAAACTTCCCCGTTCTTTCCAGGGCATGCCTGCAGTAAATCATGTCCTGGGATTCATAGTAGAACAAATAAGCTCTGATTAATTTCTTTAATTCTGTTGGATTTTAATGTATGGCACTGCAGCGTCTCAGTCAGCACTATTGCGGAGAGTAACTGGCCCTTTTTCCTGTTCGTTTTTTCTTTTTTTTTCATTCTCTTTGCACCCAATTTCAAGCCTCTATCACTTTCTCCTTACATTCACGTTATCAGTGGCCCATGTCAAAGAGCGCAGAAATGAACACAGCTCAACTCGCTCATCATTAAATATTTGATTAACTTCTCTGAATTCAAATGAATGAGTTTGTGTTCAGTTTCGCCTGAATGTTGCCCCTTGATTAACGAGTTTTACGCAGAGGCAAAACACTGACGGATATCTAACTGCAGCGATCCCCTTAGATGAAAGAAAATTGTAATCAACCGCACAAAGCTGCGGAGCAGCTAAACTAGCAAGTGATGATAGCAGGCTTGCATATGAAAGGTCTGCAGTGAAGGAAACATAAGACTTATTGTGTTGTCAAACATACGCTTTTAAAGGTCGCATAGATTTGAGAATGGGTCCTGTCTCGGTGGTACCCCTTTCATTGTTCTTCTCTCTGAGTCAGTATATGGAGTTAATTGGAAAAGAGAGCAAATGGTTGCAGTCCTGTGGTGAATTGCAGTGGGAATTTAGGAAGTTATTATGTATAAGGAAGCCCAATTGGTTATTGCAGCAGAGACATTTTATCTTATATTGCAAGATTTAAGGGCTTAAATGAAAGTTTTTGCATGGTAGATCGTAAATGAGTCATCAGCATGAAAACATAATGTATAAGCATACTATGTCTTGCACTGACCCCTTCATGCATCCACTACAAAAATAGACAGAAGGCCTTAGCAATAGAAAGCTTTACTGTTGTCTGTCTGGTTTAGTCATGAGTTCCACTGACAGCTGATGTATTGTTTTTATCCGTGTTATTGAGCTTGTTGTTGTTGTGATCTGCTTGACAACACATGCCTGCAGTCCTTAAATGTTATTTATTTAATTCAAACAGACAGAATTCACTTTGGGCATTTATCATTTATGAACCCATTTAGGAGTTTGACCATGGAAATTCAATATCATTATGTGCGCTTATGAAGCAATTTAGTGATAATATTAGTTCCACCTAAAAGGACAATCCAGAGAAACGCAAGGTACTTGCTGTGCCAGTGTGTGCCATTACTCAGCACTCTTCACAGTTTTCCATCATAGAGAAGTTGGCAGTCATCATACCCTGCAAAACTGACTGCGTTAGAGACTTTTTCACTGAAGGCTGATTGTCATGGTGAATGGTGCAGATTTCTTTTCGACTGTATGCGAATCCCATTAGGGCCACAAGAATTGTGGCTGCTCTTCAACTTTTGTTCAAGCAGTTTGTTGAGAGTTTTCAAACACTTCAGGCAAGACGATCAGGGGCTCTGGAAAGCTCTTCACCTCACCGCTTTAGTATGTGATGCAAAAGTAGAGGAGACATTTTTATTTTGTTAAGAGATGATACGCTTGCTCTTAGACCCTTCAGCAGAAAAGGGCTTTCCAGTTATGCCTTCGCACATGGAAGGTTTTTGTTTGTGATCGGTTCAGTTTTGCTCTTGTGCTGTATTGCTTCACCTAAAACTGTCATTTATCACTTAACCGTCACCTTCTAAGGGTATTTTTTAAAACAATCCTGTTATATATAAGCATGTGTTCTGCTACATCTTAAATCTTGGATTCGTTTCACAACAAATCATGTGAATCTTTCAACAATCTTTCAGTCTTTTTTTAAAATACCATCAATTTACAGTCCTGTACCAATTAGAACCTAACTAAAAGCCTTTATTTTTAAGAATGCAGCCCTAAATCTCGTTACAGTCTTAAGAATTGTAGTCAATGGGAAAACTGTCTGTGAATTTGTCCTCCACACTATGCTGTAAAGAAGAAAAAAGCAATAGTTCAGTGTGAAAATGCTCCCAAGGCTAGTTGACTTCTTTGTTCTCCTTCATTTGTCCTTGCTGTGAGACTTACATGGCCCTTATCCTTTCTTTCTCAGTGCCATCTCTTTTCTTTAGTCGGTTTTTTATACTTCCTTCTGTGTCTCTGGATTTCCCCAGGGCTCTGAGAAGCAAAGGAGAGTTGGAGAGGCAGCACTGAAGCATTGATTGTCGTTTTCTGGGCATTTCTTTAGCCTTATTTGTGCCTTGCAGATCTGAATTTACGCTTTACAAGGCTGCAGACCAGGAACAATGCATGGGACACACTACACAGCATAGGTGTCCGCATAGCTAATACAAATAATCAGTAATATTATTTATTACCCATTATTTCTTTTAGCTCTGTGGACTTCACCTGTGCCATGTAGTGTCTCACATATATTGGAAGAATCTCTAGAGTTCCTGCAGTGGTCCGCTTATCTGTCATGGGAACAGGGGGATGGAAACATTGCAATTAATAACGCAGGGAGGGAGTACCGATAAGTGTGCAGAATTTCTCACTTTTATTATTTCATTTAATTCAATTTTCATTTATGGCTGAACCTCACACGCCGCCCAAAGGTGATTACAGTGAATGTGAATTTCTAGTTTGCATATTATCACACCTTTTCCGTCTACCCTCAGAATCATCCGAGCGCATTGACAGAATTGGAAGTGTCTGTTGGCGTGTAATCCTCAAGCGCTTCCATTAGAATCGTCTCCCCTCAGGACTTGACGTATGCTGTTTAAATTTCAGCAGCCAAAATCTTCAGTTAGGCTCAAGGAGCTCCATCCGCATGCTCTCTGCCTTCAAGGCAATATGTGCTCCTCAAGAACGGCCATATGGAGAGACGCCCCACAAAATGTTGTCACTGGCATTGGGGATAGAGAATTTGGCACCGGCGGTTCTGACCTCCCTCGTTTATTTGTTGACTGTTCTACACTTTGCTTGCGCATGTGTTCATACGAGCCCAGCAATCATCCTTACTTAGCATTGTGGGACATCTCTCCTCATAGTGTGGACAGCCGGCCGCAAGGGAGTGTTCCACAGTGGAGAGCAGTGGTCCTCAGGGGCTGCAGCTTTGTCTTGGCAGCTGTCAGGTAAGGCACGGCGTGTTGAGATTCCTGGTATTTGCGTCAGCCGTCTGACAGGCATTGACTGATGCAAGCTGACACTCTCCAGCTTTGGCTCTGACAGCAGGCTCACAGCAGTCCTGTGTCCTGGTTTTTAATTATCATTGTGCAGTGCCTGTTAACTTTGATCCTCATAATCAACAGGACAGGGCATCCTGGGTGGAAGCGAAGCCTGCTGCCATCCGGCCAGGGATGGCATTTGTCACTTTCTGCACAGTCACTCTTCCAATCCTTCCAATAAAATGTGATAGATGACAAATCAGTTGTCCTTGGGAATTCTGAGGACAATTCCATGAGCAAGGTGGAGCGAAGCAAAAAAAGGCAAGTTTCAGCCAAACAAGGGTGAGGGAGGGATGAATTGCATCCATCTGTAAGACCTAAATCCAAAGGCCATCTCATACGGGGCAATCTAGAAATAATTCAACCGTCAATATCACCTTAATCACTGGAGTGGTGGCTCTTAAGAGGCATTTTCTCTCTCTCTACAGAGAAATTACGAATGAGCTGATCCCTGTTGCCCTGTCCTCAACAGACAGAACTCCAGAGAGGATCAAGAGAACAAATAAGTAAAGAAGAAGAGGAGAGATGATAGATTTATAGAGTATAGACTCCACAGAGAAGGTGTGGCATGCAAAAAAAGGATGTAAGCAGCTTTTTAGTGCCAGAAGAGGTCAGAAAGTGTAGTCAATATGCCATTAGTCAACATCTGTGAATAAGTAAATAGAATCATGCAGGGTATAAATTTAACAGTGACCAGACGGCCAGTAATGTCAAGGTCTTCTTCAGGCGGCTGTGATAGTATGTGAATGTCGGATTTTTAATATCAAGTGCCCTTTTGCTTAGGTTGAGTCAAAACTGCACAATCCAACTCATACACAGCTGGGTTTTAATTGGTGGTGTCATTGAGGACTGGGTAGTTTTTATATGAACGCAATGTTACAATGTGGTTCACTAAATAACTGCATATTGTATCTTTTTTATTTTTTCCCCAATTTGGTTGTGTCCACTTCTGTCCCCTAGCTAGGACTCACCATTACACAATACTACCAACTTCGATAAGATGAAGGCTAGCGTGTGCTTCCGCTGAATCAAGTGACAAAACAAAACCATGATTCATTCAAGCAGCATGTAAAATCCACTGACACTACTTGAGGCTACATTTTGAAGTATGTGGATGATCTGTGAATGGCAGTGAATGTGCTCTTATAAATCATTTATAAAAATCAAGGCTTCAGGCCTGCATGGCGTGTAAATTGCTGGTAAACCCTGCACTCTAAAAATGCCCAAGGATTGTTTTTTTATAAAAAAGCTCTGAGAACAAAGGCAATATAGGAAACATACAAACAGGTTGCACTGTCTGCCAGCGTTTTGTAAGTCGGATCATCTTATAGAAGATAGTACTGCTTTGCCAGACTTTCCTAAAGCTTATAAACTACTGAACTAAACTGCTTCTCACATTTTCTTCACTACTGTCCACAGATCATCTATCTGGTTGAGGTTTTCTTCTCCAGATATTTCCCAATATAGCCCCACAAGGTCTCAGTGGGTTTTAAATCATGCCTGAATTTCTCATTGTCTTGGATTGTCATTCCACCGTTCCACTGTTATCTGAATGAACAGAACAAACATATGAGAACAGTTGCATGATGTATGTGCATGTGAATACTGTCAGTTTATTTGAACTATTTGAGAAAAAAGAAAGGAAAACATCTGTCTGTACATTTCAAGGATTCAAAATCCTAATTTTTGTAAGTGACCTGTTCGGGTAGCCTCAGTGTTCCTCCAAAGAAGATCATATTAAACTCCAAAAATGTTCTTGCGCTCTGAAATATGAAATACAGCTTTATCTGTTGTCTTGTCAGTATTTCATCTTCCATTCTGCAATTAGCCATGTTTGTTAACCACACATAATTGTATTGGTTGGTGTGGACCTTATTATCAAACTGTGATGCTCAAGGTTGTTACAAAGTTCTGAATGTGGCATGGAAGTAGCTCTGAAATCTACTTAAGCTCTGCTCTAGGAATTTGACTGTGCTTTAGACAGAACATAACCTAACACATCAGAAATGGGCTAACCTGAGATATCTGGAGCATCTCAGTTACTTAGTGTGGCTACAGGAGGGTACAAGAAGGATTTAGATGTTGAAACCTGAAATGTGTATGAGGAAACAAGTGAAGGGCAAACAGATATGAAGCCTCTCAAGGAAGACTAAAACTGAAACAGAGTCAGAAAACAGGAGTTTAGAAATAGAGATGAAGACATATCAAGAGCCCAGAGTAATGTAGACCGGGCCCGGATGGAAAAACAAACCCCAAAGAGAAGAAACTGAGGGAGATGAGAGATTTGTGAGCAGACAAAGAAGAAGAGTAAGAACGTAGGCGGGAGGAACAGCCTCTACTGCAGCCTTCTCTGCACCTTAAGTGCCAGAATAGTGAAGCCACTACTGGATAACACCAGTTTTCCCTGGAGGGATGTATTCATGAAACGCACACTCACTCCCACATCACATGCTAGTAACTTATAGGACGTGGCAATGAGGGAATATTCTTCATCCCGACACTATTTGTTCAACTTTGATTAAACCTGCTGCACCATTTGTATAAGTGTTTGTATATTTTTTTCTCTGGGCACTGTCGTCCCTATAGAAATTATGCATCAGTATCAGTGTGTTTAGAAAAGGATGAGGCACACCTCCATCGTTGTGTCTTTAACCCATGATAAATTACTTTTGGAGTGGAGGCATCAGACCACTGCGCTGCAGTTGCCTTTGGACTCTCTCTAGATTACATCTGCAACAAATTGGTGCGGATGCTTGAGCAGTCATACTCCAGTAAATGGTGCAGTGATTTCTGGCCTGTATGTCGGGCACGTTTAACTGTCACTCAATCATTCAGAGAGGTTGTCATCCAGTCGTCCAGGGATATTTGTAGTTTACGTTTTCAATTATACTGCCCGGCAGACTGCAGGAGGGTAACACATTTCAGCACTCTCTGTCAGAGCCTAAAAGGGGGGAAAGGGAAGGCAGTCCAAAAACAATCACCCAAATAACGCCAGAACTGAGGGAGCTCCGATCAGATGCATTGCTTCTCTTCAAGAGCACAAGGACAGTGCAGCACTTTTACAACAGCTGAAGAGTGTAAAAGATGATGGACTTTCTGAACGACTACAATGGCAGATGCACCTCCTCCCCTTTCCCCATCCCAAAGATAGTGTGAAAGGATTGTTTAGTCTAGGGCACTGTTCACTATAGAAATGTGAATAAATGCCAATATCCTGCTCCATTCTCTGGCAGCAAACACCTAGAGTATCGATTGCCTCAGGCACTGCCCTTGGAGAAGGTTATTTCACAGAGAATTACCCATCGAGCACTGAAAACCACCCATTTGATGTGGCTCCAGTAAGGGTGGCTACTAGGCCTACTGACACTAACTGCATCATCTATAGTGCTGATGCACACAAGGCTCTGACCCTTCCTTCTCTTGCTTTCTGTTCTTATGCCTCTCACATTAGTCTCTCTTTCTCTTTCATCCCCAAAGCTGTAAAATATGTTCTTGTTCTTTGGTGTATTCAATCAGAGTTTTGACCTTGACAAGACCGTGGCACCGGCCCATGATCATAAACATTGCCCTGAGCATGCTGTTCTGGGGCTACTCCAGGTCCTTTGAGATGGGGGATGGTGATAGTGGTCAAATCTGAGAGGGGTAGTGAGGGTGAGATTGGCCCTGCGGGGATGTGAACTCTCGTAATGATCTTGGGCCCCGTGGTGAAAGCTTGAAACCTTGATGTCTCGCAGAGCTCTGACACACCTAAAGACATTGATGTTACAACATGAAATCAGAGTGAAACCTGGCATACATACTTAACGTGTGTGGCAGTGGGGCATGTTCTTCTTCTTTATTTCTTCAGATATTTATGATGGCATACAATTTTAGGGTATTTTTTTCTCGATCCATCCATCCATCCCTCCATCCATCCATCCCTCCAATCCAATTATTTATTTTTACTGAAGAATTTACTTGAGCTGTGTTTGTTTTTTCTTTGGTCATTTGTCCAGTACCAAAGGGTCCACTACCAAAGATTTTATGATTTGTTACTCGAGGATCTTATCTTCTGTTTTTGGTCACACTATTTAGAAACTGTTTAACAAATTATTTGAGTTATTAAGTGTTATTACATCATCAGTAAGAGCACTAGTATATAAACTAGAACAATATGTTCATGTCTTAAATAATATTGGTAAAAATAGTTATTTTGGTAAGGTCAGCTATTTAGGAAGCTACTGCTACTTTTGTTTCCATTCACTTCACACAACAGCATTTTTGCTCAGATTATGCTCATTAGAGAAAAATCTAAGCTATGTTTGTTTGGCCTGGGTATATATTTTGGGGATAAGTAAAAGAAGGTAAACATTTTACATAATGTAAATATGATTCACTCTCACACTCTCATTTACAAAAAAAACATATTGTTTAAGGGTTTATCCATTGAATTACTGCTTTGGAATCTAAAGTGGTTCTTCTACAACATTGTTCCACTTGTATTTTTAATAGTGAATGTTTTTGCAATCAGGCATTGCAAGGTCAGTATAATCATGCCTGAATTTCCTTTTGAGCACTATAGCAAGATATAAAATGACATGTAACAATGATACATCTATACAATCTACTCAGGTTTCTTTTCCTTGCTTGTTTTATATTCAGTCTACCATAAAAGGTCCCAGAGATTTCAAAGCCATGTACAAATATGGTTTCTAATATTCTGAAGTACATGGTAAAAGGATAAAGAAATAAATGTAAAGGATGTTCTCTGCTCTAAATTCTCTTCCTTGGTATTTCAGGTCTTAAGGTAAATATAGGCAAACTAAATGTTTTCCATTCTGCTTATGAAAGAATGGTACATGCTGTTATTGTCTTCAGTGTCTTACACTAATGGTTTTCTATGCTGCTTTTTCACTGCTGCTCTCCTTTGGAGATGCAGCATCTGGATGCAATTGATACAATGCTGTGAATGTGTGTGTGTGTGTGTGTGTGTGTGTGTATTTATCTGATTCATGCTCTCATGCTTATAGTAGATAAACACTCAAGTATGGCAAATCAACAATCAAAGGGTACAATAGCTTAGAAGAGAGATTTTCCAATGCAATAATTGAAACTCTCCAGTTATGAATGGCCAAAAGAGAGCCATGGCCAGTGAAGGACTACTTCCATTCTGTATAAATGCTGGACATTTTCACAATAAATGTTCGTCACTGTGTATTTGTTCTTATCTTGCACTGATAATGACCATTTAATGCCAATCAGTTTGTCAAGAGCTAGTTCAGACTGAAACATTTTTTTTTTAAATGTAGAAAGGAGACCAGTTTCCAGCTGAAACTGATGAGGCAGCTAATTATTAACAAAATGATCTGAATTCTAAAGTAAATAAAGATTATGTCTGTTATGTGCATTTTTGGCAAAGTCATCTTATTTCAGCAACATGTGATTGATCAGTTAGTTCATCTTTCTAGTACCTGCCACAGTACCAAAGCTGCATAGTACGTCCTAGTACCAACCTGACATGTTCTGGTTAGTCAGGATTTGTGTACAAGCAAGGAGGCAGAATTGTGGTACATGTAGGAATTGTTATAGGAGTTATGACAGGGCTGGGCGATATGGCCTAAAAATAAAAGAAATCCAATTTTTGATTTTAAACGATTCCCCTCCCCTCCTCAAAATGAAACTACAGACAACAAATAAATCGTTCAAAACACATTTTAACTTTGTGTTTTTTTACTTTAGTGTTCGAGTCTAAAACTTTTAGAATGTTAATGAATCCTGGCTTTCCCCATGTTTGGGCACCATATCTTTTGCAATATATATTCTTTTTTCGTGGGAATGATATTTTTATATGCATTTTAGTTCTAAATTATTAAAAAATATAGAATTTACTAATAACAAATAGTAATTCCAACTTTTTCAGAAGAGAGAGAGAGAGCGCGTGAGAGAGAGAGAGACAGAGAGAGAGAGAGAGCGCGAGAGAGAGACAGAGAGAGAGTGACAGAGAGAGAGAGAGAGACAGAGAGAAAGAAAGAGAGAGAGATTTAAATTCAGCGCGGCAGAATGGCCGTTCTGGACTTTCCCGAGAGAGAGATTGGAACATTACTGTACTTCACTCTAGACACACAAACAGCGCGGTGACCTGCACAATCTGCAAGTCG
>JBBPCY010000001.1:45763312-45786382 GCA_037974405.1 Brachyalestes nurse
GGGTCTCGCCTCTTCTGTGCTTCATACTCTGCATGGCGATCGGGATGTTTTGATTTTATATGATAAATTAATCCCGATGTTGAGAAAGTCTTTGTGGATGCACCCCCTCTAGACGTTTCGGCATTGCGCGCTTTACTAGCGTTTTTCCCTGTATCTTTCTTAGAAATATCGAAATGCGCCCACCAGCAGACATGCTGACTCTAATCCAATCTGGCGCATGCAGGCTGCGGTTGTTGATCACAGTTTCAGTCGCGTAAAAAACATTTCGGTGGCCGAATATTCAGTGCATCCCTAATATTTGTGCTAGTCTTCAGTTTGCAAGCACTGGTTATACTGGGTGAGTTATTGCTAGTGGATGGAATCAGATAATTAGGGAGAAATTTGGGAGAAAATGCAAAAAAAAAAAAAAGGTCTATTATCAATTGGAGATTTGCTTGAGCTTTATGCTTCTTGGTTTTTAAAGTGTTACATTTATCCGTGTGATTAGATATAGCTATTAGATATGGATGATCGCCTCTTTTGAGGGCTTTCATTTAATTTCCATTTTATTAGAATAAATAGCATGGGGCGCCTAAATTCATATTTGGATTCTAATGGAATGTACCGGCCCTCCTCAGCCTTCCCAATTCAGCCCTTTTAGCTGAGAGTGTTGGATGGTAACTCTCCAGGGTGGCAGATCTTCTGGATCAGGATTGAGCACCTCTACTAACACTAGTGCTTAGGAACATTATAAATGTTTTCTACTGCTTCAAATGTTTATTTAGAACCATAAGCAGCAGCGTAATGATGATAGTAAATAAATCTATAAGCCTCAAATGGTTGCAGTCGTCCAGAAGCGGGCTGAGAGGTCCTGGCTGAGAGAGGAGGAGCTGTAATGAGGTGTGCATGAGTGGGTCAGCTGACTCTGAGAAATCTCCGGCACATGTGTGGAATACTAGAGGAGTTGAGCTGGACTCCTGAGCCTGATAGAAATCAATGTGCTTCTTTGTGCTATAGCCAAAGTTTAATTCAGACCCTGACATTTTTTTCTGTTTCTTTTTTTCCCCCCTTATCCTTTTTTGCTGGCAAGCTCTGACGAGCATTTAATGATCCACAAAGAGTGGATGGGTAATCAATTTTTAAGAGACTTAATGTATGTATCCACATCTGATCTTAATTAATATAAAGGGAGACAGCTGCAGTGACACACAAGCTATGCCGCAAGGGGCTGCCGGGTAGGGAAGTGGGTCATGAAAGGGGATTTGTATCCACCCTGCGCTCGCTGCACTATTTGTATTTTATGGATTCAACATTCATTAATTATCTTTTTTTCATCCTCAATTACTGTCCCAGAATATCACACTGAGGGACACTAGGGGATAAAGTGCAACATGAAAAGAAAAATGTGGGCAATTGTAAAATATACCATTTCTAAAGTGCCCCTAGCAACTTTAAACTCGGCAGTAAAAACATCCCTGGGTTGTTGTATGTGTGATTACACCTCATTAACCGAGAGTCTTTAATTACTGCCTGTTATATCGTAATTTAATTACAATGTAACATCACAGAATTACAGTGTATTATATTACATAGCTTGTTACATCATCAATTACATTTACATTTGATTTATTGTCTGTATTGACATATATCATCTAACTTTTTCTGTTGGAGAACAGGATGGCTGTCAAAGAAATGACAAAAATATGATTTTTTTTCTTTCATGATAACAAAATATATGAATATTTGACAAAATGTTTGAATGTTTGACAAAAATTCTTACTTTTATATATAATTTATATGTAATAAAGAAGACGTTTTTCTTACAAAAAATATTATAATCTGAAAATAATTATAATCTGCACCTCTAACAGAATTTCTATGCCTATAACTGTGGCTTCTGAGCAGACTTGTGACTCAGACTCAAAGTTCAGTCAGAAAAAAAAACATTAACCAAAAAAAACAATTGAACCAATTCAATTAAAGCATAAATAAATAAATATTGCAGTGTCATTCTTCCACAACTCGCAACAGCCTCAATATGACCCCAAATAATGAGCCAAATCACATTTCTACGACACCTACACTTTAACTTGCCAGTTGTTAGACTAGCTAGCTAACATACCTGGAACACAAACTACAGGCTAATCAGCTGTCTTAGGTTATTTTGCCCTTTGGGATTTTTGAATGTGAGCTTTGTTATTCAAAACCATGTTGAATGAGACAAGTGTACTTTTGTACAACATGATGGGATTAAACTAAAAGCCAGTGGGACTATAGACTCTATAAACTTGAGACTCAACTAGTACTTACAGTCAAACTCAGTAGCTCTAAACCTGACTAGGACCCAAAACGTGAGACTTGAATCAGACCACACACCCAGGACTTACCTTGGACTCCCATAATTCTTCTGGTAACAGTCTCAGCCTCTGAAAGGAAGCCAGTGTATGTATTTTGCTGAAATTCTCAGGAGTTTGATAAAACTCGGTGTACTTTGACATGTGTATTAAGTTCGCTTTCTGGATAGCTTTTAAAGCACATCTATCAGCCCTGGGCACACGTTTCTGTCCACTCACTGACATTTAGGAGGTGGACGGGTATCTGATAGAGCGGAGGTCTCTCTGTGCCACTACCCTCCGCTCTTTCACGGGTAATTGACTTTATTTCAGGATCACTGAACCGCTGCCAAACAAAAGCCTGCGAGTCCAGCAGTACATCATGTCCCATCAAACATGTCTTTTTCCTGCACATGGCTGTGTTTTATAGGGCGTTGGTTATTTATTTCATTATTTTGAAACAGAACCGGGCTGTTGTGGCTGAATGGGCTCGAGATTGGAGCTCTGAGGGGATGTGAGGTGATGAGGAGGAGGCCAGAGGAGCAGGAGCGGTGGGCCTCATTGATCAGATGATGGAGCACTGGTGTGTTTTTCAGAGATAGAGACCCATCCAGCCTTAGGCAGCCATGTGATGAGTGGAAAACAACTGTAGAGCACAAATGGGAGTAAAAGCGCTTGGATGAGAGAGGATGAGGAAAACTGAGTGAAGAAAATTGAGAACACACATGCCCCTCCACGTCAGAATTTTTAATAACCCACATGCTCTGTAACAGGTTTGTGTGGCATTTTAGCAAGAGCGCCTCCTTGTCAGGCATTAACGCCACCCGCTTGAGAGTGCTGAATAGAGATGAATGAGGCAGGCGAGAGCATCGTCCCGCAACGGCCTCGCACTGCATTTGACTTAGTACTTATGAAAGTCAAGCTGTTGTTTACTATTGATCTCCTTTTAATGGTCATTTAGAATGATTAAAGGCTTTAGGTATGCCCATATTCCTCTGAAGCCCCTGTGGATTGGCCCTCACTCTATGTTCATTACTCTCTGGGAGAAGCTAAAATGACCCCTGGCAGGCTCTCACGCACTGGCCAGGCTGACTATGAGACTAGTCTCCGTTAACATACTCCAGCTCCAATTTGGCTTCTTATTAATTGGGAAAGACTGGGCAAGGACCTAGCTCACTCTGGAAATCTGTTCTTTCTTCAATAATGCCTTTGAGTGATATTCAATTGCAAAACCCACACTCGTCTGTGAGCGCTCCACGGCTTACATTTACAAGAGGCCTGTTGGGCTTGTGCAGTTGGACTCAGGCATTCTGTTTATGGTTTTTTCAAGACTTATGGGAGCAATATCTGCAGGGAAAGCTTTAAGGCAGCATTACCTGATACATCAAACTGAGACCAAGAGAGTTTATACGTATATTTGTCCCATGGTATTTCTTAGTAAAATATTTTCACCAGAATAAAAGATAAGATGTGAACGCTACGGAGTAATTTAAGCAGATGCAGTTTCAGCGTTGTAAGTTGATGCATTCAATCTAGCATCCCTTACCTCAACAGGAGAGTGGAAAAAGAATGATCTAATTAATCACAGCTGCCTCACAGTCTGAACACTACAATTCCCAGAATCCTGAGCCTCAAACCACACTTCCCACTTCTGTTTGCAAGAAAACTCAATGCAACTCACTCGGGGTCTTACAAAACAGGTTCCACTTAGACAGTGTTTTAGTATCAAAGAAACAAGAACAAATCTATGTAAACATGCAGAAAGTAAAGCATTTATAATGCTAAAAAGCAACACTCACCACTCCAATGGTAGTATAAATTGAAGTAATTGATTTATGTGCTTAAAATGTATGTAGTGTGATTTGATTCCTCTGCTCTTAAGATCAAATCGGGTGAATGTTTATGAAAAGTTATAATGGGTCTGATGCCAATGCGATTGCTGATTCGAAAATCGAAACAACCTACCATTAAGTAGATTAGGGTTGCAGCACAAGTTGTCAAGCTGTTGTATCCCAATAATCCACTCTGTGCAGTACACAAAAAACCACAATGCTAACACTGCTCAAAGAGTGATTCACCTCCCAAAGAATACTTGCTCATTGGTGGTCCTGTTGGGTCCTGACCTTTGAAGAATGGGGTAAATGGGACTAACAGAGAAACAGACTGCATTCTGTAATTGTAGCTACAAAGTGCACCAAAATGGCCAGTGGTGTTGATTAAACAGCCTAATGAGTGTAGATCCATTGCAAGCGTACCTAATAGAGTGGCTAGAGTGTTCTATTTATTTTGCAAGTGCAAGTGATGTATTTGTGAGAGTTCTTTGGGGGATAAAATGCCCACCCAAGGTCAGAAAAGGCCTGAAGGTTGTTACAGCTTTCTTTAATCCCATTCCCATGTGGAGCAGGTCTTGAGGCACACTGGGACATGCAGTGTAATATACTTGAGAAGCCATCTCACTGTAGACTGTGGCTTTGTTCGCAGGCCCGGCTACAGCCAGAAGTGCAGGAAGTAATGATGCCTCCCTCCGATACTGGAACTTCACCTGGACAGCAGAGGACGAACTTGGTTTCCCCAAGGAGACAGCACCAAGTACAGGTGAGTCACCTGCCATCAGCTCCACTCTGTCTTTTAGCCTGACACGGCCAGAGAGAAGAACGGGTCCGTTATTGGCTGTGATGCGTGTCGGCAGCTTCCTGTCAGCCTGTATATCCGTCTCTGTCTCATTCATCACTTATTCTTACAGCTTTTGACTGTCTGAGGCTGAATGGGAGGAATGCTCTGATCAATAAATAAGCTAGAGCTCGGAAATCCAACGAATAGTAGATGCAATGATACGAGCCACTTATGCTAAATTCAGCTGAAGTGAGTGTTGAGAGAAAGGAAGATAGGAGAGCGTGAATGAGAGATAGAAACAGACAAGCAGGAGGGAAGGCGGGGTGGAGCGTACACACAAAGACAGAAAGTAAAAATGCCAGAGTGACAGTTTGCTCAGACTGTGCAAAGTTAATAGAGTATAAACTCTATGTGATATTTTCTCAAATTACAACATATAAACATGAATTAATTGTTTATATCTGCAGATAAATTTGTCATCAGATACTAGACTGCAGAGATAAATTAATGAGATGAGAATTAATCCTTGAATAACACTGGATAACAATTTTTTTATGAAAGGTCTGTTTCATTGCAATTATTGATGTTTCTTAGTCAAGTTTTGCATGCTGATTCAGAAAATCACATTTTTGTCTTACTTTCAGTGGTTCTAGAGATGTTTTTTTTAATGTATGTTTAGCATATACGAACAATCGGCTTTAACCAGCATGCATGGAATTAGCAAAATATTAACACAGCTGGGAGCAACAAAGTTTATTTTGCATGCACAAATAAAGTAATGATGCAAATAACCCTCAAAGCTCAAAGTTATACCTGTAACAAAAGACCGCCGAGCCGCCAAGTTTAGCTTTTTCTAAAAATGACGTTTCTAACTAAACCCTTAAAGCTACATTAAAATAAACGTTACCACCGAAATCCGCGTGCCGAGATTATATAAGAAACACTACAAAATGTAATGAAACTAATATTTGTTGCCTGGTGTAATAAGCCACAGAAAACATAGAGAGTACTGTGTGAAGTGAAAAAGGTGTAACTTTAATGTTGAATCCAATTAAATTGGATTCATTTAAATTCAGTTCAGTTCAATTTAATACCGTTCGTTTCAGTTCAGTTCGCCATTTCGATTCTATCCTGTTTTCTTTCCAAATTCCATTTCAATATAGCTTTGTTCATCAGACATTATTATAATTTAGCTTCATATAAATTTAGGTCCAGACACCTGATGCCCCCAAGCCAAGGGAGGCAGTATTAAGAAATTGTCTCTAATAGGAAGACAACAATAAACCAATCCAGTTTCCATGCACAAAGCAGGTTTAATGAAGAAGTTCTCCAGATTATCAAGACAAATACACAAAAGCAGATAAACAGTGGGGATTAGGCAAGCAAAAAATAAAATGGAAATTAGACAAAAAGCCAAAAACACCAGGAAAAGTGACAGAAAACTGGTTCAGGAAGTCAAGGTAAGAATGAGACCCTATTCTACGAGTTTATAAGAATGGTTTACATTGTTTTTCTGAATGTGAAAAAATGAAATAGTGTAAATTGCTGTTTATGTTTTTTGTTGATTTATATATGTGAAGGACTGCAATAGCTAATCGCTGTCACTGCTGTTGCTGAAGGACCTCTTATGACCTGAAATAACGTGTCATCTTTTTGCACAGGCTGAATTTTGTTAAATTCAGCAAAGATTTGTTTTTTATTTTTCTGTAAGCAATGTGTATTTACTTTCAAGAGAATGAAATCACATTCGACAAGTGGTGCCAAATTTGGCATTCAGTTGTCTACAAATATAAAGTAATCTGCTTAGAAGAACAGACAGAACTGAGGTTGCAAGGGAGGAGTTTATTGTAATTAGTCTGGAAATAATGGATAGACTGTCAGGCCTGTTCTAGCATAAACTCAGGGGCTCAAAAATTCAGTGACACACAAGTGGGACCTCTCTTTATCTGGTTTGCGCCAGTTGTGGCAAAACAATTTGATTGCTATAGAGGTCTACAAGCGATATTGAACAGAGGAGCTCAGTTCAGACAGATGAGAGACAAGATCTGAGATCTGAGAGAAGCCATAGGAACTATGGCTTTTATAGTCAAAGTCAGTAAAAGGCACAGACTTTTTAGAATTCTTCTTGCTGTTTAACGTTGACCATTATTGTAGCAAAGGTTAGTAGTTGAATACAGATGTTCAGAAAGTACTGTGCTCTTGATCCCACCTGTCTTTATGGGTGAGGGAATAAGTCACTCAGATGTCATGGAGAGGTGCAGACCAGAGAAAGTGAGCAGCTGTGTGGGTGACCCCCAAAGCTCTGTTCAAGTCACAAAGCCAGAGTTTGAGGATGTTACTCGACACTGTGTGTGTGTGTGTGTGTGTGTGTGTGTGTGTGTGTGTGTGTGTGTGTGTGTTCTTCAGTAGCTGTAGCTTATGTCAGAGGTCAGGCTGTCTGCAAATTTTCAGTGGCAGTGTGGCACAAGGCTGTCACCCAGCTGTTTGTGAAAAACTGGAGGGTGATTGACGTAGGGAGACTGCGGTTGGAGTGGCCCAGACTGGCCCCTGGAGGCCATGTAATTGGTGTCACCACTGTGTGGGCGCTCTCTCTGATTTATGCGGGACTGGTCAACCCCACCGGTCATTGTGGTCATAGCTGTTGCCTCCTGTCATTACTCAGAGTGACATGGTCCAGCTATGGGACCGATATGAAACGGCTGACCCCCTGTATTCTCTCGCACAACAAGATGCGTCTATTTTGTGTCGTCGTATTATGGCAGTAAACAAAAACGACAAAGTCAAAAGATAAAACCATTCATACATATGAACTTATGCTGCGTGACAGCTACAACTGCTGACTGACAGAATCTATTGAGGGGAGAAAAACCCTTCTGTGTTGTTATTCAGAGTCACTGCCACTGATGTCACTGTTTCTGAATTGGATTGCCACTGAATCAACTGTCTCCATAGCAGAAGGATCTGACTGACTGGAATAGACGGGAGCAAGATGGCTTTAACCAGGGTGTAAATTTCACAGCAGAGCAGGGACAGCTGGTATAAATAAGCTAGAGGGCTAAGCTCACAATCTCTTTCAATGAAAAAAGACACTGAAATAAGATTTTAAGTTTCAGTGCTGAAACTTTGGAAGAACAAACCACAACTGAAGGGTCATGAGAAAATGTTTTAAGATAGGATTGGGCTGAATTACATCTACCCCAAGTTGTTAATTCATATAAGATATCTGGGAGTCTGTGTAATATTATGTGTAGTAAATGACGTCTTCCTGAAGGCTGGGGTACTTATAAGTGTGGAAATTTACGAATATTTCGTTTACACTGAACGTCAGATACAGGAAAACAATGAGCATACTGTTACATGGCAATCTGTACAAACATACTGTTTTGCCCCATAAACATTGCCTCATAAAAATCATACATTTTCCAGCACTGCAGATAGCCAAAACAGGCAAGATATAGTATGCAAGTTAGCCGACATCTGCTTCTGTTGAAACTGATGACATTAATAGGGACTGTGATATTGTAACATCCTCTACTTTTCTGGGAAGGTTTAAAACTAGATGCTAGAACATTGTTGAGAATGTCTGATTGCATTAAGAGTGAAGGCAAGGCACGGATGTTGGATGATTAGTTCTGGACCATGAAAGTCACTCCAACTTAACCTAAAAGTATTGGATGGATACTCCAGAGAACTCCATGTCTTCACATCCCAGTGCAGGGTACTTTGCAAAAAGGTAATATGCAAAGTACTTATAAATATGTATGCCTTATACACTGATTGGTAAATTGATGTAGTTTTGGCCTAGAAGGTATTTTTTTATCGGTTCGTGAGAGAGAGGTATGTACATTCTGTCATTATCAAAACATACAAAAACACGGTAGACATATATATGTTCACTGAGTGTTTTGAATAACAAATAAAATATCACAAACTCTGGCTCCTGTTACCATCACTGTACAGAAATTTGAGTCAATATTTTTCACTACAAAACACCATTTCACATTAAACCATTCTGAATGACTTTGAAAATCTTAACAATTAAATGATGCAGAAATATTAAACCAGTGAAGAACCAATGATAAAACAGGAGCAGATGATTCCAGATGATCAGGCGGTGATCAGTATACTGGTGGTGCTGAATGCTGAGTGGTTGGAACTCCTTTATCTAGACTCCTTGTATCTATATATTTAACTGCAGCCTGTCACAGTAAAACCTTTATTCCAATTTCTTTAACTGAAACAACATACTAGATAGTTTGACAGGCATACAACGTATGCCAAAGCAAAATATAAATAAATGATGGGCCATATCTAGTAGATACACTTTGAAAAGTACATTTTAAAAAAATGAATAACTTATTTGACCTTATTTTAACTTATTTTAAATGAATTAACTTCTTCAAACTGATTTTAACATAAGTAAACTGTAAATTCTTGAGTAGTTCAAACATTCTGAAGGTCAAGATCATTTTTTCTAAGAAACTTTTGCTAGAAATTTATTATGCTACGCTTTGTTTGTGAACTTAAATCAGTATTACTGCTGTGGAGCTGATTTCTAGTCCTGGTGACCATATCAATAATGTTTCTCCAGAATATCCTGTCTGCTGGGTTTTCATGCTTCTTAATGATTTATTCATATTACTGTATCTCTGCTGTCCATCCTTTTCTTCTTTTACCTTCAGCTTCTATTTGATTATCAAGGCTTACTCACTTACAGTGTAGTAAACCATGTGTCCAGATTTTTGAAAACTACTGAAGGCTGCATTTGCTTATTGGACATTAGACCAGATCAGGTGGCTTCAGTGTTCCTTTAAAAAATGGTCAAATGGTGTTACGATAAGTATCACTCTCAAAACATGAGTGAATTTAGCCACAGAAGGTCATAGATCCATATTCCTGAGCCCAAAAATACAGGAGGATCCAATTGAAAGATGTCCAGCAACTAAGAGGGTGGATAGGATGCAGCATGCAACACTTCATGCACAGTGATGTATTACGAATGTCCTCACAGCATCTGTTGCGCGCTGGCATTTATTACGGTCTGTGACAGGGGTGCTTGGCTGGGTGCCGCCAAAGGGAGGGTGAAGTTCCCTGCACTCCAAATCGAGACGGATCTATTCCTCCACAGCCATGACACTAGAACTAATGCTCGCTCTTGTTTGGAGAGCCGCTCTGCCAGAGCCAGCCTCAATCCCATCTGGAGTACGGACAGCACGGGTGCCAGAAGACTGCGGGCTGGCATCTGCTTGGGAGTGGTGTATGAGGACATAAAGGTAGAGATGGTCGTTTTCTTCTTTGGGTGGGTGTCAGCAGTTTTCAGACTGAGGTCAAATATCTAGGCTGTTACACAAGGCGCTGGAGATGGAATTGCATAAGTCATTCTGTCCTGAAGACAATACATTCAGAATAAATCTACTAGTATATACTGTATATAATAAGCTGCTTTTACACTCAAAATGGTTCTTGGCCTGTAAGATTTAAGGACCTTCCTGGAAGACCTTTTGGGAGGGCTTTTAAAAGGTGATTAACTTGCACATATTATTTACAAAAAATGGGTCTTAAGAGAACCATGCATTAAAAGGTTCTTTATAGGACCGGAAATGGTTCTTCTATGGCATTGCTCTAAATAAACATATTCTCTTTAAAAGCGTATTTCTTGGAGTGTATGTGTCATATATAAGATGAGCAAAATTGTTGCTAACATTAAACTACATCAATCTAAGATTTCACATAATTTTGCATCATTTCTAGTGGCTTGTTCATCATGAAATGTTCACATATTGTAAATGGCTGTAGCCACTCTTAAATGGTATAAAATTATAAATTATATTACAGGTTACAAAGTTAGATGTTACTGATGATAGGATGACTATTGGCTGGTTTCCCAGACATGGATTAAGCAAAAGCCTAATGTTCAGTGGTTTTTCACTATTGGCACGACAATATAGTCCCAGACTAGGATCAGTTCAGGTCTAGAAAACCGGCCCTAAGTGTCCAAACGTTTGAAGACACCCCTTCTAATTACTGATTTCAGCTACTTTTGAGATGCAGCTCTAGCTGAAACAGATGTTCAGTTGTACACACAGCTTGAATCATTTCCATAGAAAAGCACTGCCAAACTGCCTCTTCTTCCAGCTTTAGGGAGAGTTTCCTTGTGTCTGTTGCCTTTGGCATGCTCACTAGGGGCTCAAGTCTGGATTGTGTAAAGCTACTTTGTCAGTTGTATAAGCGTTGTATAAATAAATTTGGATTGAATATAGTTAAATCAATAGAATAAGACACTGAGAGCAACTGCATGTAAGTTTAAGGACTCCCTGCCTAATGCCAAACTACAGACTCTGGATTGCAGAACGGTAGGGCAGGAGTGTGTTTGGGATGAGTTTATAGTTGTATTTGTAATCCAGAAGTAATCATCCAATGTCAGTACCTGCCCTCAGCAATGCTCTTGAGGCTGAAACAAACTCCACAGCAATGTTTTAACTTCTAAAGAGGAGCAGAGGCTGGAACTGAGGCGTAGAAGCGGAAACTTCCTATTTCCGTAGAAGCTGGTTTCCGAAGAAGCGGATCGGCAGGTAATTGCAATTCTCATTTTTAGATATGCCTGTTTCTTTGCTATCTTTTTTTATTGCCTTCATGAAATCGGCAAGCGACTGCTCCTGCTGTGTGACACTTTAACTTGGGTAAAATAAAAAACACATGCTGTCGCTTGGCCTAGGTCTGGTTATGCAGACTGTCAGCAAATATATTTGTGTTGTGCTGTTTTAAGCCTCTTGCCTTACCATAACAGGTCATTATTTCTGTACTTGGGCACAGTGTGCTTGCCATTTTGACATTTTGTTGCTAGTCCCTTTGTGCCCCATGTCAAACTATGATAAAATGTGAGTCAGTGGCAGCTTAAGGGGAAGGCAAAGGCACCAGGCTCATCTCTGCACTCTCTTTTCAGCGGCCTACACTTTTTCTTCAGCACGCTTTGCTCTCTCAGCGTGCTGCCGAACCCACAAGCTCCACTCGGGATGTACAGTGTCAGAATCCAGCCCCATCTGCGGGAAAATACGTGCGAGATTGAGTTTCCCTCTGAAGTCCTACTTAAGGAGGAGAGGCAAGAGTGGGAAGTGGCTGCGGTATCATAGATTAATATTTGCCTGCGCCGCAGCTGTCTGTGCGTTGCGTTTTATTTTTATTTATCCTGTCCACATCACTCTGCATCTCCGCCGTCTGTCACCGCAGACTCATGACTCATCCTTTCGTTCATCCATCTCTCCTCTCTTGTTTGACAGCGTAGCGTGGGCTGGATGGTCAGAGGAGTCGAACACCTTTGAATGTTCCCGTCATTCCAGCAGTCTGGCGGATAAATAAATAATCAGCTGCTACAAATATTTCACAGAGAACAGCAGAGATAAATACATTTGTCACCCTAGTTTGCGAACTTCACTTTATGCAAATGCAAAAAAAAACAGTCATATAGACATGCAACATTTTTTATGTTAGCAGTGCTTGTATGCAAATCAATGGATCAATTATTATTATTATTATTGTTTTATTTTTTTGCTCACTCGCCTGGCAGAGCTGTGCAGTACTGTCTAGGGACAGCGCTGCCATTTGTATTCCTAACACAAACCAGCCACACCTGGCTATGTTCCTGCCGACCCCTGACACAATGAGGCAACAAAGCACTCAATATCAGCTCTCAGTGATAAATGAGGTCGGGGTCACTTTGACATTACAGGCTCATTAACCCAAAGCAGTCTCTCTTTATAGGTCTTCACTACCACCTACTCCAAATCAAACCCAGCATCACCAATGAACTAACTACTATGCCAGCAATAAATCAGCAGCATTATTTATCACTGTTGCGGCAGACGATTCATTTCGGGTTTATTAGTCATATTTATATAATGTCCACAGCATTTGGAATATCATTAATCAACAAACAGGCTATTGTTTCTGTGTTCCTTCCGCAGCGTGGGTGTGATTTACAATGTACATCCTTGCTTTATAATAGATAGCAGCCATAAGTGCAACCAGCAGCAGTATTAGCAATATCATCCTCATGGATAGATTGGGCTTCACAAATTGCCTTACAGTCTTTTTTACAAGACACCTGTAAAAGGACAAATTTGCAGAGGGCTCTGATGTTCTCTGGCCGCTGTGTGGAAGTCTGTGCTGTCAATTCCCACCGGTGGGGCTTCCCTGGCATGGGTATTCCCACTCTAGTCTGAATCCTGGCTGCCCATCACTGCGTTCAGAGTATTTTTCCTTTTACGATCTAGTCTCTTCTGAGAGGCACATAAAGTGCAGGAGGAATAATTTGCCATTTTGAATTTGCAAATTTATAGCCTATAAAGGATCTTTGCCACTGCAGTTTACAAGTCCCCCACATCAATGCTTTATTGCTGCAGCCCTTATGTTGAGATACCAACCAACCGCTATAGTCCATGCATTAGTATTCATAGATATCGATACTGTCTAATTGCCTGGCTGGTTGTTGCATATGACAATCAGGGAAAGAGTTCAACCATAGCTTCTGGGTAAGTCCATCTGCTTTAATGGGAAAACTTGGAAAATATTTGGGTTTAGCAAAATTTCAGCAGCACCTGCTGGTAACAGAATCTGTCCAAAACATTCAGAGTCTACTTTTCCAAGAATGTTATATTGTGAAGAACTCCTTTTAGTGCTGAAAGCGTCGTTTGTGCCACCAGTTCTTGTTGTCTGTGATGTATTAACTCTGGACAATGTCCAGAAAATCAAGGCCGGACATTGTCCGAAGTTGCCCTTCCATGCACGTAGCACACAGCGGGAGACTGTCCAATCCAGATGGGTTCTCACCTACTGGAAATGCTTCAGTTCAGGTGATGCGTGGCACCCGGGTAGAGTGGGCAGGAGGCAGGACATGGCACAGTCACATAGCCAGTTCGTAATCTGGTCATAAAATCTTATCATGTCTCCAGTTAGACATTTTCGCTGGCATCTTCGTGTATATTACCCTTCTTCTTCACCTTCAGATGTTTATATTACAGTTTTGTGCCAGACTATGTCATTATCACCGTCCACTTGGTCGCTATGAATCCCCCCGAACAATGACCTGTTCTATTCACACATGGACTCACTTGGACATTACACAGACTTCTAGGGAGCTGAGAGGGTAAAGTTAATTTAATGTGTGATCCAACTGATTCAGACATTTGCATTTTCACACACAGCCTTTCTGAGTAAAGTCTAGAAAAGTTCAAAGCTGCTGTGCTCTGTCTGAGTGAGGCTCTGGAGCAGGAAGTCCTGGATGTATCCATGCAGGCTTTGGTGTGTTTGTATGTATTTTTGTAAGCCCCTGAGATCTAGACTTGCTTCTCCAAGGCTGGGTTTGATAAATGTACCATTGTTTTAACTTTTTTACCCTTAATAGGACTGCGTGGTTAAACATACTGGTTACACATATAAATTATTCAGAAGAACACACATGGCAAATTAAGCTGTACTAGTGTCTTGCCTGGATTAATGAAGGTACATACAGACCTGCTACAGTGGGGTCCGCAAAGTTTAGAACACACAGTACTCCTGGAGTTTTGAAGCTCAGTGCACATATAAGAAGACAACATCTAAAAACCTTTCCTCTCATTGTGGTACAGTAGTCATCCCTCAAACAGAAAGTGATGTAGAAAGATAAAAAAAAAATAAAAGACCAGCACAACCAAAGAGGATCTGACAGAAAAACAAGCAAGTGGTATGGCTTGCTGGATGGGACCCTAAATGCTAGAAATGTGCAAAGAATCTACAAGTCAGGCTTTCAGAGGCCATCTCCAGCAGCACCATGAACTAAACAGATGGTAACAGTATTGTGCAATGATTCGCAGCAACCTCTAAGAGGTAAACAGTACAGTTTTGTTGTACATGTTTGTCATCATGTAATATTTCCCCGGAAATAGATTGTTCACACAACATTAAACTACAATAAGCTTCCATTAAAGCTAGTTAGCCATCTCCTCTGTCTGCAGCACTCGCTTCTCTTCTCTTGGCTTCAATAATGTGAAGTACTGCAGTGAAGAACTGTCACATGATATCTTAACATGTATCCATTCAAATGATCCACCACATGCAACAAACACACAGCTCTGATCACAGCACCCATCATCTTCTTTTTGTTATTGTATGTTGTGATTATACCAAGTGGCTTGCGTCACTTCAGCCTTACTACTGGTATTGCAAATGTAATCAGAATAAAAAAGCTGAAGCTCTCCAGGGATCTGTCTAGGGATCTGCTCAGGGGGTAGTTCCCCTCAGCACCTAATGGTCCAAAAGCACCTAATGTATGCATGATTACTCTGTGTGTCCCACTGATACTGATATTATTCATTCATTCATTCATTCATTATCTGAGCCACTTATACTAACCGGGGTTGCAGGGGGTGCTGGACCCTACCCCAGTGCACTTAGGGTGAAAGGCAGAGAGACACCCAGAACAGGTCCATACTGCCATTAAATGTACATATATGCGTATGAAGTAAAGGCAATTTGCTCCGTCTGTGCTGAAAAACCTCAGCTCCCTGTTTTATTTTTCATTAAAGCCACTGTCAACAAGGAAACCATGTAAAAATTAATATTATTAATATTTTTCCTTAATATTATGTCTAATAGGACCCCGATTATGGAGTCACCCATATGACCATCTATAGTTCTGTTAATGAACTGACTTTGTTCTAAAATAAGGCTGTAGGCTAAATATAAGCACTGACGATGGATCAAATTTAAAATACATTTGAAATGTCCAGTAATTCAAATATTTTCAAGAGGAAATCAGTAGGATTTTGTTTCACATGAATAACAGGAACTGCATCTTCAGAAGAGCAAATGACCTACAGCAGCTAACCTGTACAACTTGCTGAAAGGTTTCTCCTTGGTGGGCAATGTGCCAAAATGTTGGTTTGTCAGTAAAATATATTTTGACCTGTAGTGTTCTCCTGCTCAAATTAGTACGACTGGTACAACACTCATCAGTTACTTATCAATTAGAGTCAGGTCTGCGAGGGGAAGAAAAGTACCTTAGCTCCACAGTTCTGCAGTTTTCCGGCCTTGACTCATCATGATTGGTTTCCAGGGCTGAAAATAAAGAAAAAAAGAAATTACTTCTTTTTAATCGTATTGGTTATCTGCCTTGTGCTCCATCCTTATCTCAAGGAATTATTTATCTGAACTGTCTGAAGCCTTTTTTAGCTTTAAGGTGGTCTTCATGTATTTCAGATACACATTCATGCAGAAACTTGTCTGAATTTTTACTCTCACAAAATGAAAGCCTTATCATCATTTGTGTTTTACATATGCTCTGATTGTTTTAGACTGCATATTAAATTGGTTCAAATTGATTTTTTTTTGGTGTTCTCAGTGGTGCATTTCAATGTTATTTGATTTCATACCTGCTCTTTCGTGATAGAGGGAAAAAAAGGTAATACTGAAAACAAATGTTTAAAAACAAAATAAGTCATTTGCCGGTAAACTGCCTCGAACAGATTAACTGTGAGACTACCAGCACCAGTGCAAGAGAAAACTCTAGTTTACGAAGTAATGGGACAGGAAATCTCTATAAGCTGGTATGGCTGATTTGGTAAGTGCACTTTATACGTGCTAGTGTAGCCTAACAATCCGTAGTGTTCCCACTGAGTGAGATCTAAGAGGATATTATTATACATGCCGTTCCATTAAGACATTGAATAAATGAAGGGTGTAAATGAGGATAAATGGCCAATAAAGTCTCTGTCCTTAGCCATTTGGTAAGTCATCAATTCTCTCTCAGTTTGCTGGAATTCCGGGTGCTGGAGCTGCAGGACACATCCAGAACTTGTCGGAGCCGAAACATTTCCCATAACTATGCGGAATGAGTAATAGGACTAACAAGGGCATAGGAGAGATTCGCAAACCATAGGGGCACCTTAAAGACAGAGACATGCTCTTTTTATAGTTGCAACGGGTAACAATTTAACATAATTTAATAACAAAAAGAGCTTTTTTGTTCTACGTCAAATTAGGTCAGCTTGTTAAATAGAAATCTATTGTTTAATCGCGCTAAATGCTAGTGACCTGTAGCGAACTGTGTGTTTTCACACTCAGATTAGTGCCAGTGTAAAAGGATTCATTGACACAGGAGAGAACTGTGTGTGATGCAGTTTTGTGCAGGTATTATGCCTGATGTAAATGAAGCAGTAATTGCTGTAGCTGAGTAAATGGTTTTGAAATTCATGACAACCCAAATTTTAGTCGCGATTTTTATTTGAAGCTGATGAAGCATTACCTGGGAGCCACAAAGCCACCCCTTTGGCTCATTCAGTCTCAGGACTGTGGAGGGAAACCTATGCACTTAGCAGAAACCCACACAGAAAAAGGGAAAACATACAAAATTCAGAAGAGGACCCTCGGCCAAACATAATCAAGTTGGGCTACTGCAGTTTTTGACCACTTCTGGGCAACAAAAATCAGATTCTCTGGAGGCATCCAAATATCTGTCTCATGAGACTCTAAATAATTTCCATCCACTTTCATTACAGACCATTTTAATTCCAGCGTATCCAGGCAAAATCTGCTTTTTTGAAACGCAAACACAAACGTTCCTGTGCCCATGAGAACTGAGCACTATCACCTCTATTTTTGTCTTTTAATCTAATTCGGTATATGAGAAATAGACTAATTGCGCACACATTTAACATTTGCTTCGATTATTTTTCTACAAAATTATATTATAAAAATGTTCTTTCCTTCTACTGAAAACCATTTTGGGGAAGGATTTGCTCTGACAGTGACAATATTTATATCTCCAATAATGTGCAAGTAACAAGGATACAGATGTTAATACAATGAATGTTGTATTGGATGGGTCCATTGGGGTAGAAGCATGCGTGTGTGTTCTTTTTGTGTTGCATTAGTCATTCAGATCAGCACAAGGTCAATGTATCATTTTCCCGAATGAAATCATTTAATGATTAATGATGAATCCCAAGCATTGAGATAAGTGCGCACTTGTGCTTGCCGATTCTTTTTGGCTTTTTGAATGGATCTTATCGTCCCTTCATGACATCTCTTGTAGGGGTTCCTTGACGACCAATATCAGGTTTTTTTTTTATTTCTGTCCTCTTTAAGAACTGACAAACGCTATCAGTCGAAGTAGCTTCATTTGCAATCACTGTGTAGAGGAAGTGCTCTTAAATGGAAGACTCTTCTTCAGTGGGCGGTCATGCAACATCGTCCCATGCAGTGGATCTTCTGGGACCAGCTCATTAAGCAGAGAGCTTTTCTGTTGTATGACCTAGATCAATTCACGGGACGTTGACTGCGACACACTCGGACAGTTACAGTGGAGACAAGGAGTGTAAAGTGGAAGACAAGTGAAAAATGTCACAAACTTAGATGTTTAGATCTCTGACCATGCATAAACACACTTCTCCCAGCCTCACAATTGCACACAATCTTCTTGCGATGATGCAGAATGAAGTCCAAATGTATTTGTGCAGAGGTTCTTACCTGCAGTGACCTCTGAGGGGTTCCTTACTTAGCTCCGATACATTAATGCCCTACTTATGCGGTAAGAAGGATGGATGCGAAAGCTCTGTAAAGTCCTCAGCACTAGCAAATAATTGATGAAGCAAGAAAAATGTACTACACTGCACAGTTCCTGAGTGAAGAATAATTACACTGTGCACACAACGCACACACACATACACACACACACACACACACGCGCAGAACACAAACATGAGGCACATCAGAAATGCACACATTCGTACGCCACCTGGGGTTTCAACCCACAGTCCTCTGATAAACAGCTGAATCCCACTGGCACTTTTAACACTCCACTGAATACGAGGGAAATGTGTGGCTGGATTGTAACACAGTGAACGTGCAAACCATTTCAAAGGAACCAGTCAGAGACATAAACCGCAGGAAGAGAACAACTTGTCCTATCAGCGCAGTTGGAAGAGAGGAGAAATTAAGTGCAGGCACAGAGCGAAACGGTTTTAGTTCCACTGTAAATAATTTTTCACACCAGCAGCTATTTTAGAACAAATGAAAATTGACATGTCTATTGTGTCTTTGCTTTCCGGTAAGTAACAAAGTAGTTTGGCAATGTTTAGATTGAATCAGGTGCATCAGAATCAGGTGCATCTTTTCTTTTTAGATATGTGACGATGCTAAATGTGAGAGGATTTGTGATTTTCTTCCCAATTTTCTCCCCATTTAGTCATCTCCAGTAGTTATGTAAAGACAATCACTGTAACCTTTTGCATAGTTGCTCATGCAGTATCATTGGACAGCTAAACATGCTTAGAGGAGAGCCCTTACTATCGGTTCTATCACAGTGCCCGCCACCACTTTTCAAATACATTCAAATACATTTTCCCCTCCTGGACAACAGTCGAGACGTAGAGAGCAGCTCATGTCCCCCTCACTTTTTCTTTCTTGGACTACACCCCCCCCCCATTCACCAAGTGAATCAGTGGGCAGCCAAGAGAACCCAGGGAGCAGAGTGTGGGGACGGTACCTTGCTCAAGGATACCACAGTGGTGGCATTAGCAGTCCTTGGATTCAAGCCTACAGTCTACCAATTGCAGGGACAACTCCCTAACCACCAGGGCACCAGCTGCTCCACTTGTTACAGTTTGTTACATGTTACACTTACAAAAAATATTTACAAAAATATGTGTTTTTGTTGTTTGTTATCCCTTCAGTACTGTTAGCAAAGAGTCATTGTCTTTGTTTTATGTCCAATTAAATGTCCCTGCAATGTTCTGTAACAACACGCAGTCTGTTACGGTCCCTACAGCCGAGCAAGGCTGAAAATAGGGCAGAATAGGCAGATTATGAACTGAATCTCTGAAAAAAGTACAGTGCTTCGGAGAACTTATTAATCTGATTTCACAGTCATTCCTTGAGCCTAGTTGCTATAGTTGAAATCCATGCCCCCCCAAAAAAAACCTCGAGATTCCTTCAGAAGGAGTGAAATATAGAAACATGTTTCTTGCATGTGTGTGGCTGACTTCAAATGTCTGTTTTAAAACTGGAGCTGACATCAAATGCGAATATAGCTCTGACCTGATTTTGTGACTGGCTACGCCCGGCTGTGACTGAAAACGAAATTAAAAAAGTTCATGCAATGAAGTTATTTTGTGTAGGCTATAAATAGAGTCCTTTTACTAAAATTAGTGTTTCTCTCACCCAAGTTTCTTTTGACATTGACTCTGATACATATGCAGTCTATTTTGAAAATCAGATGACTAATGTTGTTTATTTCTGTTGTTGATCAGTACACTTATCGTACGTCATCCAGAAGCAGCTTAAGTATATGCACATTCATTGCACTTTAATCTTCTTTGATTGCCTATGCATTTTTTATTTGTTTTATTTATTTATGTTTTTTACTTCATATTATTTTTATGCTTAATATTTTGATTCTATTTCTGTGAAGACCGTGGAATGACCTCTGTGTTATATAAATAAACTTCACTTGGCTTGACTTTATTCTAAGTAATTTTGACCATATATCCTGGCATACACTATATGGATTGGGTATTGGGACGCCTGACCATTACACCAACAGGGACTTCAATGACATTGCGTTTCAAACACATAGATTTTAATATGGAGTGGTTTTGGAGATTTTGGAGTTTCTGTGGAAATTGGATCCCATTGATGTTGGACGAGAAGGTCTGGCTCACAATCTCCAATCCAGTTCATCCCAAAGGTGTTGGATGGGGTTGAGGTCAGGGCTCTGTGCAGTCAGTCAAGTTCTTACATACCGAACTCATGTCAGCCGTGTCTTTATGGAGCTGCTTTGTGTACTGGAGCACAGTCATACTGGAATAGAAAAGGTTCTTCCCCAAACTGTGTCCACAAAATTAGAAGCATGGTGCCATCCAAAATGTCTTGGTGTGATTGCCCTTCACTGTGAAGTAAAGATCCTAGCCCAAACCCTGATAAACAGATGTGTCCCTGTACTTTTGTCCATACTGTGTACTTATACAGTGCAAAGGGAAACAGGTGTTTTCAAATGGCGTAACAATAGAGACTATGAAAGTAACTATATATGTTTCAAGACATATGAAAAGTATTGAGCATTTTGTGATTATCAAGGAGACATCGTACGATCAGTGTGTATATTCCATTCCAATGTTCAGCAACCCCGCATGTTAAAAGGTCCAGAAAAAGTTAGCTCTTTTAAGTTTGCTTAGTTAATCTTGACGGAGTGTCCTTCACGAGTGGTTGCCTCAACAATACAGATCTACTGAATAAACCCTGTCCCCGAAGAGCCGTGTTTATTTCAGTTCTGTGGTGCACAAGGTTCATGCCATGCTAGCGCTTGGAAACAGAGACTGTTAAAATATTCAACAGCTCTGGCATTGTCTGCCACTGATAAATAATGTATTGCAGCTAATTTCAGGCTTTTACCTCTTGTCTGTCATTCAGTATTGACTTGACATGGGTCATTATGAGAGCTCATCATTTCTGTGCAAGTAATATCCAACTTTTTTCTCTTTTTTTTCAGGTTTAGAATGTTCCTCAAGGGAAAAGTCATGCAGCCTCGGCTCTGAGGGGTTCCATCCAGAATTTGCATGGAGTATAACGTCAGCTGAGGACTCATGGGCTGAGGACCATGGAGGAGTGGAGAGCATAGGAGGAAGTTCTCAGGGCTGGGAAGAAGGTAAGGGGAAAAATATCCATCAGAATATTCTCTTTCTGCTTTGCTTCATGAGATTGACACTCCTGGCACTTAGCAGGGGGTGGTGCATTGAGGAAGGACGCGGTTCATCAGAAGAGAAAAGTCTGGAATAGTTTGCTCTCTGTGAGCGATAATTTCATCTCGACTCACAGATCAGAGAAGATGTTATCAGGTGCTAGATAAAGGTTTAACTAGGTGCAGTAGGACATCTGCATAATAGAGACGGTGTGTGTGGAGGGCTGTATGTGTGAGAGATAAGTATGTTAACAAAGCCTCATTATATAGTCAGGTTGCGGAGAAGGTTTGGGAATTACATGCTCTTCAGGCACTGCTCATGCACTTCAAAGGAAAATAGAGCAATTCCTCTCGGCTTTCAATCCAGTCACCTCTCGCTGTTTCTCTCACAGCTCTTTCTTGTTGTCCTTACCCATGCACTGGTGGGGGGACATAATAAGGGAACGGTGTGAAATAGTCACCTTCATTAATATTATAAACATCACAGGACGGATCAATCAAAAGAAGATATTTATCTAAAGGCAAAATGTGTTTAGCCACGGGCCTATTACAGATTTACCCAATAAATGTCCCGAATTACCAGTGTGCTACGCGTGAAAAGGTTTTTATAGGCAGACAAGCCGGTTTCCTCCTTTTTCAGCCACTGAATATTCATATCAGTTGCTTTAGAGGCCAACATATTAACCTTATAGGAGGAGATTAGTCACGCATAAACGCAATATTGATTTACCTCAGAACAGTTTCATTTTAGTCTTTGTTTTAAGGTTACACAGCTTTATCTAGGTATTCCCAGCCCAGCTGGGAATCAGTCAGTGCTGTGCAAAACTGTTTAAATGCACCTCAGAGCAAAGGAAATTAAAATATATGTGCATACTCTCCACCCCGTCGGATGTGTTGCTTTGCCGTGAATCGGTGGTGAAAGACTGCGTCCAGCTCTGTTCCATACGTCTTTTGGCCTGCTCCATTTACACACCGCTGGGAAAAGAGGATGAGAACTTTGATGAATGTGAAGCATGGAAATGCCAGGGCTATTTACCTTTTCTTCATGCCGGTGCGCCTGCTATCTCTGGGGATGTGTTGGTGTGCGGCTGTCACTGGAGGAGGGCTGGGAGGGGGGCTGGATCAGCGGGATGTGATTGACTGTGGCAGGGGCCCTCTGCCTGGGGAGTGTTGGCCCAGGGAAGGGGAGCAAAGGAGTTCACCAGAAATACTGATGTGGGGACTGCAGAGTTGCCCATAGTCCTCGTAGTTAAGTTCATTTAACTGTTTATACTAGAGCTGTAGGTTACAACAGGAAAGCATGTTTAAGTGTGCAAGGTAGTACTTTACAAATCTATTGGCTGTTGTGATTTTGCTTGTTTATCTATCTATCTATCTATCTATCTATCTATCTATCTGTCTATCTATCTATCTATCTATCTATCTATCTATCTATCT
>JBBPCY010000001.1:45820501-45850703 GCA_037974405.1 Brachyalestes nurse
GAGATCAGGACCCTCTCAGGACCAGCAGAGATCAGGACCCTCTCAGGACCAGCAGAGATCAGGACCCTCTCAGGACCCAGTCCCCTCTGTCAGCTGGTTCCTAAACCCAGAAATATTACAGGTTTTTCCTGGCGAGGGAAACTCAGCAGGTTTCACCACCAGATACAACAGAATGTCAGATAGTGAGTAACTCTACACGCCCCTGACCATCACACCTCCTATAATTACTACTAGTATGATTAATATTTTATTACTTGTGTATCTACTTTATTACAGCTTTACATTCACATGTAATTCACATAATTTATCTTCTACTTCTAAGATTATCATTATCACTATCAATGACTCTGTAGTAACCATTTTTTAAATGTAACATTGTGTTGAACAGCACACACTGCTTTAGCAACACTGTTCCTGAATCAGTCCTGACCAAGATACTTTGAATTTAAATTTAAAAGAGAGATAGAGGGAGAAGGAAAGAGAGAGAGGGAAAGAGAGAGAGGGAGAGAGAGAGAGAGAGAGAGAAGCTGAAGGGAGCTGTTGTTGTTTTGTCTCTGATATAGGTGAGCTGAGTATAATGGAGTTGTTCCCCAACGGCAGATTTCAGCATTTAAAAGGTGATAAACACTTCATTAAAAACCATCTCGTACTCAGTGAAGAAAAAATGTGAAAGCAAAAACAAGTTTTCCATTTTATCAGGGAAAAAACCTTGATAATAATATAACGTTAAGCAGCTTCAGCCCTTTCTTTCTAAAATCCCCAGAAAGGCCAGAGCGACGGTTAAACCTCAGAACCCAGTTCACACATTCACTCAAACTAACAAACACTAACGTCCCTCCCAGGAGCAAAGCTTTAGAACATTCACCTTCACTAAAACTCCCACTGAGGACACTGGCGATGAAGACAAAAACTGGTCTGATCACAAGCTCAGACTGGTGTATCACTAAAAGTACAGTGATTTTGATGAAGAGACCGGTTGGGTTTGAACGGGTAAACAGTCGAAGAACTGATGCTACAGTGTAGAAAACAAGTATAAAACATTCTGTCTGAACACGACCTGAGACTAAATTTTGTACCAAACCTAAGCTATGAAAAAACGTGATCAGAAACAAAGTTCTTTAGACAAAATTAGGTATAAACCTGATTCAAGACACAATTCTGTCCAAACTTGGCCCAAACTAACAAGACAAAATTCTGTATAAAGATCCGGGACGAAATTCTGTATAAACAGGTACAAAATTTTGTTCAAACTTGACCTGAAGTGGTGGTCTAGTGGGTACATACTTGCCTATGGACCAAGAGGTAATGGGTTTGAATCCTACCTTCAGCATAGCACCACTGGCTTCCTGAGCAAGACCCTTAACTCCAAGTTGCTCCAGGTAGACTGCCCCCTGTAGTTAGGGAATGGAAGTTGCTTTGGATAAAAGCGTCTAATAAATGCTATAAATGTGTGGGAGAAATAATTATTTGAACCCCTGCTGAATTTGTAAGTTTGCTGACTTACAAAAAAATGAACAGTCTCGCATGCCAGGCAAGCACACTGACACCAGGGATAATCGAAGTGCTGCATCTTGACATGGGAACCAGACTCTATAACTATGGCTTCAGAACAAAAGGAGACAGGAGTAACAAAAAGCTAATGTGACAGTTGACCAACAACACAGGTCGGTCAAAACCAAACTAAATACAAAACCCAACACCCCAAAAACCAATCAACAAACACATACACTTACTCCTGAGTACACCGGCAGCTGAAACTCATCATTCAGACTAAACTCAAACCCAGTGTACTCAGGATATCAAAATAAAAGACACAAAATCAAAAACCCCAAACTAAATGAAGAGCCACCCCTGGTGCTGGGTGGAGAAATCCTTGTTAGCACAGCAGTGACGTTTCTTGTAGTCGGTCACCAGATTTTAACATTTCTGGAGGGATTCTGGCCCACTCCTCTGTACAGAACTCTCTAAATCCTTTAGGTTTCTTAAGGATTTGCTGTTTGGCAACTCGTAGCTTCAGCTCCTCCAGATGTTCTATAGGATTGAGGTCTGTAGACTGGCTCGGCCACTCCAGGACTTTAATGTGCTTCTTTAGCCACTCCTTTGCTACCTTGGCAGTATGTTTTGGGTCATTGTCATGCTGGAAGACCCACAACCCATCTTAGAGTTCAGGCTGAGGGAAGGAGGTTCTCTTCCAAGATTTTACAGTACATGGCTCCATCAACTGGCCCCTCAATGCGGTGAAGTCATCCAGTACCCTTAGAAGAAAAACATCCCCAAGCATAATGTTTCCACCTCCATGCTTGACTGTGGGGATGGTGTTCCTCGGGTCATACTCAGCATTTCTCTTTTTCCTAACACGGCGGGTCGAGTTGATGCCAAAGAGCTGGATTTTGGTCTCATCTGACCACAGCACTTTCTCACAAGCCTTCTCTGAATCATTTAGATGTTCACTGGCAAACTTAAGATTTTCTGTACATGTGCCTTCTTGAGCAGGAGGACCTTCCAAGCACTGCAAGATTTCAATACATTCTGATGTAGTGAGTTACCAATGATGTTCTTAGTGACTGTGGTCCCAACTGCCTTCAGATCATTAACAAGCTCTTCCTGTGTAGTTCTGGGCTGATCCCTCACCTTTCTCATGATCATCCTCACCCCATGAGGCAAGATACTGAGTGGAGCTCCAGACTGACGGCAGTTGATGGTCATTTTATATTTCTTCCATTTCCGAGTAATCGCACCAACAGTTGTCACCTTCTCACCAAGCTTCTTGCTGATGGCCTTGTGCAGGTCTACAATCTCGTCCCTGACGCCTTTTGACAGCTCTTTAGTCTCGCCCATGGGGGTGGATAGGCTGGAATGCAAGAAACTGATTCTGTGGACAGGTGTGCTTTATACTCATAACGAGTTAAGATCAGGAGTATCTGCCAAAGTGGTTCTCCAAAGCAATTGATTATTCTGTGTCATGAATGCACACTTGTTAAATCAATTTGAAAACCAGATTGTGGTTCCTGCAATCAATAGCTGTAAACTGGAGACTTAGCACAGCCACGGGCACCTGACCACGCTGAAGGCCACTTCATTTGTCAGAGCCAGCCAGGGTGAGAGGTGAACTCTGCTCTAATGAAAACCGGAAGACCTTCAAGCACAGTACAGACAAACAAAATGTATGGCTCTCTAAGAGTTCTCTAAGAGAGCTTCAGATAAATGGAGGAGGAGAAGGTTGAGAAGGGTACTGTGAGGTGTGAGTGTTAGACTCTCTAGTGGCACACTCTGAGTACTATTACATGAACATCATGAGATTTGTTTTCTGAAGGACAAACCCGGTGCCCCTAAAGAGATGATGTCGTCAGGAGACATCTCAGGCTAAACCACGAACAAATCTGGACCGATGAGTTTGGATCAGCTTTGATTTATTGTGTGTCCTTCGGCCTTTTAATGTCTCACTATGTTCTGGTCTCGTCCTGTTTTATGAAGACAGTCAGATGGGCAGATGGCAGTGCGAGTGCTCTCTGTGGTCTCTTTACTAGCCTCTGTGGGGTCTTGTATGGCAATGGTCATGCTGGTGCCAACCCTAATGCTCCACTGTTTCACCCAGTGCTTCCATGGCCAAATGAACCAAAGGAGATTTACAGTATTTAAAATGTATATGAGCTCTTGCTATCAGCCACAGTGTGCACTTTTGAGAACCACTCCAGTGCTATAATAGCCTATATGATGCTTATTTGTTGTTGTTGTTGCTGCTGTTGATTTTTCAGTCATATTAATGTCATTAGATGGATTTCTGTTGATTAGGCTTCATCAGTTGGCCACCTTTCTGTAAAGCAGTACTATTTTTTACCTTCTTCTTGCTCTTTTGCGCAGTGAAATATTGAACAGTATGTCCTGTGTTTGTTGTAAACAATTTAAATTGGATCGCATTACAAGTGTCAGATTAATAGGGGGCTGGAGCTCATATCTAACGAGTCAGAGAGGAGTGTGTGTGTGTGTGTGTGTGTACCCAGCCAGGGCTAGCTTATGAATGTGTGCTCATACAAAATCCTCACATCTCACTCCCCCCTCTTTTTCCTTCTATCTTCTCCCCTCTTCTTTTCGTAATGCTCTCCCTGGAGGGCAAGCAATTCCAAGCAACTGAAAAAAAACCTGTGTGCCTTCTTGTCCCTAATGGAGTTATTAACTTGTGTTAATGTAACCTAATCAGGTAAGATGTGTGCTGTGAAAGGAGCTACTTATAGGGACCGCTCTCTCCGGGGAGTCATCAGTCCTCCACCGCTGGATCTGTTATAGCATTTTGGTTCTTCAGCATGATAAAAGGCCCCAACCGGAGCTTTATCTGGCCATAGATCTGTCACTGCTGGGCAGTCGCTTGAAGCTGAAGGTGTTTATGCTTGAGGGGATTTCACTAATTTATGGATTCATTCCTTTTTGTCTAGACTACAAAGCGATCACCTTCTGATTTGTTTAGATATTTTAAATACATGTAACATACCTCACCCCATCTTCTCTCTCTCACCATCTCTCTCTCTCTCTCTCTCTCTCTCTCTCTGTCCCTCTCCTGTCCGTATTTATATATATATATATTTTTTATATATATGTGTATTTTCTCTTTTTCTCTTTAGCTGTTTTTCTGTTTTTCTCTCATCCTCCGATCTTTCTTACTTTCTTTCTTTCTCTCTCTCTGTCTTTCTTTCAGTCTTCCCTCTCTCTCTTTCTCTCTCTCTCTCTCTCTCTCTCTCAGACACACACACATACACACACACACACACACACACACACTGGTATTAAATACATGTAACATACCCCACCCCATCTTCTCTCTCTCACCATCTCTCTCTCTCTCTCTCTCTCTCTCACTTTCTCTATCTCTCAGACACACACACATACACACACACACACACACACACACACTGGTATTACTATATTTGTGGAAATATGTAATCATATGCCACTGAGCATTTCCATCATGTACAATGAATGTCTTTTTCCAAATAGAGTAGGTGTTATGTGGTTTTTATTGCTTTTGTCTTTGGTTTCTAATGGCTATAATTTAGACTGACCAGTAAACCCAGACACCCAAACACTGTGTGAGCTAAGCAAAGAAATGAGAAAAAAATGTATCACCCTGTCTGTTATTTAAAATAAGGGAGTCATTCTGTGGCATGGATCAATGTGTGAGAACTTTGGCCCCAGCGTTAGATCTCCATCATTGTATAATCATAGAGTAGCCTAAACGAGTTGGCATATTACCTATTGATTTCTCTTTGTCTACTGCTAAGATGGAGAAAAAGATACACTGAAATTAGTTTTTCTCTGGCCTCCGCAGTTTGAGCTAGAGCTGATATATAGTTATAATATGAACTGAATGCATGGCCTTGGCGGTATGGAGGAGTGCCGTGGCACCTTTCAGCACATTTAGGAGCTGTGCCTCTCACTCTCTCTTAGTGCAGACAATAAATAACAGTTAAATCAGTCGGAGCCTATAGCCCGGAGCCATTACTGTGAGCTCTTCCCCTTCTTAAATCACCATTAAAGACTCACTCATACCCAGATACCTCTGTTACATGTGCAAATAGATGCCCTCCCAATGTCCATGCTTTTCAAATAAAAATATGCCACATGCATCAGAGGGTGGGATAATGGAAGGTCTGTTTATCGCCATCAGAACTCCTTCCACAATTTTACCTTTCCAGCACACCATTTTCCAGCTTTTCACTTCATGTTGTCTGTCCCTGCTCTGACCTTTTGACTTATATGGATTGTTCTGAAAGCTGTCCAGGGCTTAACGCCAGTCTGTTACAACAGATGACTCGCCGTATGTGCAGCATTTCATTTTACCATTGTCACCATTAAATAATCTTTAACTGTACAATTTGAGCAATTATCATTATATAACTCTCTGAATAACTTTTGTGTAAAATTAAAAAAGTCATCTAAAGATATCTGTTATCATTAAGCACAGAACAATATAGATAATAAGTACAGAAATATCCTAGCAAGGGTATTCTGCATTGCGGTGGTGTACATTTATTAACATTGGAGCTGGACAAGGCCCTCAGGGGTTGAAGATCACAGCATGGGTTTATTTCTGCATTCAGAAGCTTAACATTCTGATAAAGCTGAGCTGTTGTGTGAGAGGCAGAGTTGCATATTACAGTTGTAAATGTGGTCACACTTCACTGAAGGCCAAAATTTGTAAGTCAATATGTTACATACTTAAACCTTTCATAGCAACTGACAAAATGTACATTAAAGGTTGATTCCAACGTGCCTCTGTTGCCATAACATTTGGTGAAGTAATTCCAACATTGTTTGAATAAGCCTTTATATTATTATTTGTTATTATTCATTGCAAGGCACGCAAGGACACCTTATAGACAAGTAAAACAGATCATAAAATTTAAAAAATGCAGGAGAAGACAAATTGAATAAATAACAAGAAAAAGAACATAAATAAAATCACAGGAGTGTAAGACAAAAAAATGAGTGTATTCTAGAGACAAGGGCAAATGGAGTAAGCAAGTTTAAAGAGTTGAGTTTTAAGAAATTGTTTGAAAGTTGGAAAGTCTTTATAAATGTGTCCTTATTGAAAATTTGAAAGCTTTTATTGATGTTTATGTATGTTTAAAGGTGTGTGTTTGTAGGTGTAGATCTCAGGCAGACACACACACACAAACACACACACACACACACACACAAACAAACAAACACACACTCCCATCTGCATCCCAAACCCATATGCATCCCAATTATTGTGATAATAGTTACAGTGCATAGTAATGATATAGTGTTGCTCCCTTCATCCATTCTTATTAACATAGATCTTATTTGCTATTATCTTATTCCGGAATTGTAATAGCAATAAGAGTGCTCTTGTGCTGGCAGTAGGATTTGTGACTGAATTTTTTTTAGTCTAAGAAGAAAGTAGCAAAATGTGTGGCTTTCATTTCCTGTGGATCTATTGGATCTATTTCAGCAGACGTTAATAGAGTCCCATGAGCTGAGCATGGCTAACGGCATCAGGGTGCTGAATCACAGAGCCCGTCTTGCTCAGGATATGACAGGAGTATATCCATTTGTCAGCCCGCTTTGAGATGTTTATTGTTGAACCGGCGCAAACGTGGGCAAGCGAGCGTGTGAAGGAGTGTGCCAAGGAAAATGAGATGCTCATTTGGGAAAGAGGAACTTTTAAATTAGCTCCTTTTTCTTGCATTTGGTGTTGTTGAGATAGCCACAATAGAAGCAATGAGCTAATGAGCCACCATCTGATCACACAAATGGTCTGTGTTTCCAGTTTCCTCGCAAATAAAAGAGCAGTGTCGATGACAGCTCTACTCTGTTGTGTTTTATTTCTTAATTAGCAATGTGTGGTTCCGCGTACACTAAAGACTAAGAGGCCTTCGTCGTCTTGGCCATAAACTGGAGTGCCGTCTCACTTAAGAACCAGCCTGCCTCTTTCATATGGACATTTGTAATTAAAGAATGAAAGAATTAATTAATGTGGAGTGAAGAATATTTGTACTTTCCTCTGATGTCTGAATGGTTCATATCAATGATTCATTATATATAATTACATAAACATCTACGTGAGACAAAAGGATTGCTTTTAATTATACTTAATGAACATTGACCTTTCCAAGTTTTGCTCTAAAATGCATTCTTTCATAATGGGAAAAAATGCATATAAGTTGAACTATATGACAGCAATACATTTCAACAAAATTCTAAATTAGACCAGATGGAATTTTAGCCAATTTTCCTAAAAGCTTGTCCAAATGAGCAACAGTTGCTTTGAAAGGACACATTTGTGGACAGAGCATGTATAGGTCAAAGCAGAAATTAAAAATAGAACTGGTGTTATGGCTCTGGTGAATAGCATTGATTAAATTCACAGTCTTATCCAAGTATGCATGCTTTGATACTTTGTATTACATAGTGTACATTTTTATTTTGTATTGTTAATATGTCAGAATTAGCATCATATCACAGTATAATATGATATTTATGTGTGCATTGTTAAAGTTTATGAGCTCGTTCAGTATTGCTGCTCTATGTTGAAATTTTTGTTCAGTTTTTGTCAGTTTTGTTCTGATTACACCAGTTAGAACCAGTAAACTACAGGATAATGTATATGTTAACCCTGTGAAAGAAGCTGGAGTTAATAGTCTGATTTTGGATAAACAGAAAAGGCCATGCATTCTGTATTGTTGACCTCATCTTGCACCTGAAATAGATGTGCTAAGCGTGCATGAACACTTGCTGAATATCTTCACTGTCAAGTTAGTCATTGTCTCGCACTTACTCCCGAGGAAGGCTCAACACTGTGCCTCTGTTCCTGGTGTTGTGTTAAGGAGCATTAGAAAGAGAAAGACCTGGAAGATGCTGTCCCATTGGCATTCTGTTAGTTGTCTGCATTGATACTACATGACTTTTTATCTCAGCTCTTGAGCTGGGTAGTATGTCTTCTTTTGGCGCTTGTTTTTGCCACTGTGCCTCCACTGTGCTTTGTTCTCCTTGACATGGCCTTTTGTTTTGGGCATCACAGAGCCGAGCAGACATCAAAGGTTTCTGGTGTCAGGAAAGATTTCGAAAAAAAAAAAAAAAAGCCAACAAATAAGAATCAAACAAACAGGTGCTGGGGACGTGGCTGAGCAAAGATGAAACAGTAGTGTCTGATCAGTCTAATGAGCGTGACCACATGGCATCGCTTCTTATGAGACATGGCCTCATTTCTTAAATGACTTACCTTCAGAACCTAAAAGACATGCAGAATTCTGTGTTTGGGGGCATTAAGTGTAGCAGTATCAAAGTTGTCCATGAGCTCGTGCAGCTGCTTTTCTTCTGTGTAAATGATAAAAGCAAGCCCATACATAGACATTCTGTGGTTCAGTGATTCAAGGGAAAGCAGGGCTACATTAATGTGTAGTATAGCAGTCCTCAGCATATTACATATTACTTATCAAGAAAAACTCATTTAATCATATTTTAAAAGAAACTGCACTTAGTTTGAGTCTTTTCCAAGATCCTTCCTTGAACCACTTTTGGTTGAAACTGGCCACTGCATAGAAATACTCTCAAGACCTACTGTTTTGGAAATGCTCTGACTATAGCCATCACAGTTTGACCCTTGTCAAAGTTGCTCAGGTCCATAGCTTGCCATTTTTTTTCTGCTTCCGACAAACCAACAAGAACTCTCTGTTCAATTTCTGCCTAATATATCCCACCCCAATGACAGATGGCATTGTAACAAGATAATCAAGGCTCATTGATGCGCGTGGGGAGTGAAGGCTGGTCTGCTTCCACAGAAGAGCTACTGTAGCACAAACTGCAGAAGAAGTAAATGCTGGCTGCAATGGAAAGGTGTCAGAACACAGTGCATCACAGTTTGCTGCATATGGGGCTATAAAGCAACAGACTGGTCAGAGTGCGCATGCTGACTCCTGTCTACTGCTGAAAACACATGCAGTGGGTATGTCAGCATGGGTATGGTCCGATATCTTCCAATGAGCTCTGTTACATCCCTATTAACCGGCTACGTAGGGTAGGGTACTCCTTCCTGTCCCTGACGGATATCTTCTTACCAACATGTTACCTTTTGAAGATTATTTTTATTTCCACTGAAACCAGCAGCAATATCGTATAGAGAACATTTATATTAAGCAGGGCACTGGAACATAATCCAGTACAGAGGTAATATAGTGACTCCTGAAATATTCATCACTTTTTAACTTTCAACAGCATCTTGGAGATATTACACTGATAAATAGTGAAAACCCTCTTACATTTAAAACATTGTATTTAGGACTGGAATAATAAGTACCTTTGTAAAAACTGACAAGTATTATCTAAAATTACAGATATTTTTTCATTTAAAAATTCAGTGCTTCTCTGGCTTTAAGGCTTTTTTAAATTCAATGTCCAAATTCTGTAGATAAAAAAAGTGTACGCTTTTACAAGCTTCCATATTAATGCAAAGGTCGTCTTTTAAATCAAAACTTGAAACTAGTGTTGAAGTTCTGCAGATTGGTAGCGCAGGTAAGCACGGTGCTTATGTAAAATGGATAGAATAAACAAACCATGGCTTTCATGATGGCATTGATCATTCATAAATCAACAGGTTGTAGAAGCCAGTAGAGAATAGCTTATTTCACATAATGAAAAAGAAAAAAATTGTTTTCTGTGAATCATATATGCAACATTTTCCTTTTAAGAGCAAGTTAACCTTGTTGGTGGGAAAATCATTAAATCTGCATTCACACTTTTGTTCATTACAGCTAGTTTCATGGACACCGCTCCTACAGGCCGCTATATCCTTAGACAGCGCAAGCTATTCCATATCCCACTACAGAGTCTTGCATTACTGATAATCTTGCAGTGCAAACTCCAAATGGGTCTTGGCATAATCATTCCAATAACCTGATTGCAAATACATTACTTAATACTGGAACCAAATACCCTGTGAAAATTGTCTCACTGTTCATCTGCACTTACCCGTCGCTATGGATATGGAGGAATATAATGCTGTCTCTTGGCAGCCTATTGGTACTAAAGGATAGAAAGACTGAAGCTGCGGACAGATGTCAGTCCTCTTCCAAAGATGATTCACGTAGAAGTGATGAACAAAAAAGATTAATAAAAGAGCAACACTGTTGGATAACAGTTCATCTCGTGTTTTCCTGCTAACAAACCTGAGTTGTCAATTTTTTCCTTTCCTTTTGGAGCTTCCACTAGTGGAAGTCCATTAGTGGGTTTAATCTGACAATCTTGATGAGGACAGGGAGGGCAGACTCACAGGATTTACATTCATATGATGTAAATTCAGTCATTTAACAAAACAATTTTGCTAGTTAGCCAAGTTAGTTTTCTGTGTTAGTTTTCACTGGTTTATTTGGTAACGGTTTGTCCTACATATTATAAAAGAGTAATTTGAAAGTGATATATGGAAGCTCTGGTTACGCATGCATAGGTTTATTTACTCACTCTGTAAGTTTCCATTTTAAAAATTAGAGTCATTGTTCCACACTGCCCCCTAGATGTAATGAAGAAAGAGATTCCCCTGCTTCCATAGTTTGAGGATTGCTGGGGCAGCTGGTGCCCTGGTGGTTACGGAGTTGCCCCTGCATGGGGCATGGGTTAAAATTTTAGGACTGCCACTGAGGTATCCCTGAACAAGGTACAGTTAATGTTACAGAGAACTTTTAATAAAAGTTGCTCAGTGTTGCACACCCGTGTTCCTTCGCTGCATGTGTGATGACATCAATCGACTAGTCGACTCGACTTCGACTTTGCTTTTTTTTTTTTCCGGCCTGTCAGTAACACAAATAACACACAACAGTGTGTATGTGTAGCTGTGCTATCATCATTCACAGCCCTTGTTTTTTTTCAAATTGAAATGTATTTATTTTATTTGTTTTTCAATTAATGAACTATTTCATTTTAAATACAGACAAGACCGGGGGACAGAAAGAGAGAAAAAAAAAAACAGAAGAGAAAAAGAAAAAAAAAAAAATGAGAAGAGAAAAAAAAAATCCTAAATCTTAAAACTTGTTGAGCAGCGCACATCATAAAATATAAAATATGTTTTGAAATAAACATTTTATTTGAAGCAACAGCAGATAAAGACAGTGTGTGTGTGTGTGAGCACCTGTTTGTACACTTCGACTTTGCTGACCGACTAGTCGACTTGAAAAAATCTGGAGTCGTTAATGCCCTAGTGTATAGTTTTTTGTCTGGTTTGTATTAAGCTGATGTAGTTTTATAACCTATACAGAGCTGGTATAACGTGACATTAATTATAGGTATCCTGTTTTAATGACATTTATTTTTAGTATTAAGTAAATGTGCATTGCCACTCCAGCCATGCTTTCATCCATTCCTTTAATATCATATTAAATTGCAACCTTCTTACTGTGCTTTCTTTATTTGCATGAAGAGATTCACAAATGGGTTTGCTGAGGTGCGTGTAACACTATTGGGACTCTGCTAAAACAAGTGTAAAATAAGGGGGAAAGGTTTGAAATCCTTAAATGAGTTTAGCACTTCATTTGTGCAAAGGTGTAAGCAGACTGTCAAAATAAAAGAAGTCACATTGTGACACATTTTAGCACATTGTGATAATTTTCTACAACACACTTAGACTGAGGTCTACCAAAAAATGTTACACTTTTTATATTAAATTTAAAACCAGTTGTTACAATGATAACATTTATGACAAGTAGTTTAACTTTAATGTTTAGAAACATTACTGATTTAATTCTTTCACTCCTTATGGCTCTTATCAGCTTCCTTATTACAATTTTCACATTTATGTATAGCTGTTGGTAAGAGGTTAACAAATGTAGTGCCGTTTTAACTTTACAATTAAATAATCAGCAACAGGTAATAACCAAGTTACAGCCATCTTATTGATCAGAACTCTTCATATTTTGATACGTTTTTACTTCACTTAGTATATCATGACCATATGGCGGACGTGCAGATGCAGAGTAACAGGCCATGCAATATCTATGTATGTATATCAGTTGTATTTTGAAATATCTCAATCTTCAGTGTCAACCATTTGCAAATACGTGCTGTCAAACCTTACCATGGCTTTAACTGTGGAACAAATTGCGTGCTTTTGACTTTGTCAAAAGCTGTGCTTTGTTTTGTGTAGCCTAAGTGCTCTGCCCATTTTTGGAGTCAATAACAAAGAAGCTTCAATACATTTCTAAATGCAAATGCATTTTGTTTGTGGTTTCACTTGCAAATGAACTCAATGCTGTAGGATACACTCGAACAGTTAATTTCCAGTACAGGGCGTTGGTAGCATTTTGTGTAAATGCTTGGTTTTTTAGTCATGCCTCTGACTTGAGCTCCATTTTCCACTCCCTGTTATTTCCCAAATCACTGACAAAAGTAAAACAACAACAACAACAACAACAACAACAAAAATACCAGAAAAGTACAACAGCATAGTCAGCAGCTTACTTTTCTGGAGTCAGTACATGTTCTGGGGCATGTTTAAGCAATTTAGCCAACTTTGATAGTACACTTTAATTTGCAAAAGGAAAAAAAAAATGTTGCAAACCAAAAAATGCCTCTAATTCAAATGGAGAAAAACATTATATTTAAGATTTAAGGCAGGATCACATTACTTCTGTAGAATGGCAAGCTTGAAAACATTGGCACCATTTTGGTATCATGTAAACACTTTGTCCTGATTTAAATTGGCGTGTGATAGCGGTATGTTTAACTCAGATATGTTTTAGAGGAGCACTGGATTCATGAACTAGCTGTGAGGATCACCATCAGAATTCAGGCGGTGGTGATTTACAGGTAGACTGTACCATCTGATCAAAGGTATCGAGACCTCCCTTCAACCAGGGAATTCAGTTAGGTCTCTCTCACTTCTGAAATGTGTTCACACACACACAAACACACACAGCTTGTATAGTCACAGTAAAGCATTGCCAAGAGAGCAGGATGCTCTTGATGACCCAGAAGGTCATCATGCCTTATGCCAAGCATGAGGGGTGGAAAAGCCCTCCAGCATTAGACTGCATAAGTGCTGGAGCTTCTTCTGTTGGAGTGGTATTTGTAAATTAAAACTGATCATCTATCCCTAGTATCATACCTCACTAAAGCTGCTGCGGTTGAATGCAATCAAATCCTCACGCAAAGCCTTCTTAGTAAAGTATGGGGTGTCACTGCCTCAAAAGGGGGTCGTGTCTGACCCCATGAATATGTATTTGAAAGAATCCCCAACAAGTGAGACCTGTAGAACTCAATGTATGGTCAAATCCTTCAGTATGTGCAGCACATAAAAACTCTTTGGGTAACACTGCAAAAACTCCTGATCTAACCAAGACGTGCAGTCTTATTTCTAGCCTAAAAGTCTTCTTGATCTTGTTTTGAGAGTAATATACTGTATAAGAGCAGATTTTTTTGTTTTTGTTTTAAGATATTTTTTTCCTATTTCAAGAAATCTTACCAAGTGTAAATGTCTTACTGCACTGGCAGATAATTTCATTTGTTTCTAGTCTAAAATGTCTTGGAATAGGAAAAAGTATCTTAAAACAATCTTACTATACTATATAGGAGCAAAAAAAAATCTGCTCTTATATAGTATATTATTCTCAAAACAAGATCAAGAAGACTTTTAGGCTAGAAATAAGATTGCAAGTCTTGGTTAGATCAGGAGTTTTTGCAGTGAACACCGATGTTCAGAGGTTTTATTCATTTGACTGAACCTATTTACTGATAGCCAGTATAGCAGACATCTGTATTTTTTAATGGGTAATGGTTGTTCTGGCTCAAACTGAGGAGGCTGAATTCTCGCTCAGTAAAAGGTTGATTCCAGTGCAACCATTTAACTTCTCAAGAGCTTAACAAAAATGACCTATGAGTCAGATTTTTCCATCTTTGAATGAAATAGTTTGTGAGTTAAACACAGTAAAGGTTCTACTAATAAAATATAGTAAAACATTTTTAACATAGTAGGCATGATATATTTAAGGTCAAAATGTCCTACCATTTTTAAGGCATGTCTCTGCTGAGGTGCATAAGTGGGGGAGGAGACTATGCAGATATATCAGTATGTGTTTTAGACATGTTTTAAATTATGTTTTAGTCTTTAAAGAATAATAATTGGTATTTTAGGTTTGTTCCTCATGAAAGTTATAATGTGGCAAGTTGTTTTGTTATAATATTTAAAGTAAAGTGGTCCCTTATAGTCACGTGTGAACACATCACAGCACAGAAATTCCTTCACTGCGTTTAACCCGTTCACCAAGTGAAGCAGTGGGCTGCCACCAGCGAGGGGCGTCCGGGGAGCAGTGTGTGGGGATGGTACCTTGCTCAAGGGAACCTCAGTGATCACACTAGCAGTTGGGTTTCAAACCCACAACCTTCTGATTACAGGGGGCAGCAGCTGAACCACTAGACCGCCAGCTGTCCAAATTTGCAGGTGACATTGTCCAAACAACAGGTCATCATAAACAAATCCATCTGCGTTTGATCATTTAAGCTGGTACTGTGAGTTTTACATGATCCGTTGTAAGTCTTTCTGTAGTGTTATCATTTAAACTCGAGTTTTCCTCAAGCTGAGAATGAGACTTGATGGTGATTGCAATTGTTGGTTATTGTCAGTGGTTATTTCACCACATTGTTCAGTGTGATCAGGGGACATTTTTCTACCATGGACTTTAATGGGTTTCTCCTGTTTAACGCCAGTGCAGCTTTGCTGTAGCCAGAGTGAATGTAAGATTGTGTGGGGTACAGGACACTCTGGGAGAAACTTGCTGGAAGGGCTCCTGCTTCGGCTCCCAGACTGCCTGGAATACATTGTGGATCATGCAAATGGGACCAAGGCCTATAATGAGCTCTACCTAAACTGCTTCTGTTCAAGAGGCTTTAAAAAGCCCATTCCCACCTCCCATGGCATCTGCTGGACAGGAGAGCCATCTTGAAGAGAGCACAATGAACACTCCCCCACCTTTTCTGAACAAGGTACAACTGGGGCCACAGAACGGAGACAAATTGCTTCTTTCCCCAGTTCCCCAGGCCACATTCCAACAGCATTTTCATTCAGCCATTGTCTTCCCCCCGGATTTATTTCATTATCTTTTCATTTTGCTTCGTTCTGGTAAACCACCCAAATTGGGAATCCCACAATGTTGTAGTAAAAAAGATTCTCAGGGTGTACATTTAAATTGTTACATGGGTTTTACAGCATCTGGTTTTGTTACTCAAAGCGGCAAGCGAACTCAGAAACAATGGGCCTCGTTTATGAAATTTGAGCAGAACAAATATGTGTAAAATGTCTGTGTGGGCACATTTTTATAAATTTCTGCAAGTTTGCATTTATGATTGCATATGTTACCCAAAAGGATTCTGGAAATTACACTCACATACAGTAAATAGACCAGCATCCATTATTTCACATTCCAGTAGAGGTTTGTTCTGCATTTTCTCATTAGTGTAGATCTATGCAAAGGCTAATATTCACTTAATCAGAGTGAAGAATGATTTTGTGGCCGTTTTGGGGTTATGGTAAACATCTTTGTCAAAGAGACAGCAATAGGTGTGGAATAATGTAGCTACTGTCAAAAAAAATGTGTAATATAAAGTGGAAGCCTGAAGGATGCAAATTAGGGCCGATACTGGAATCATATCAGTATCAGCACATACAGTATGTGGCCAAAATTATCATCACACCCATGTCAGCTTGTTAAGATAAGATAGTACTTTATTAATCCCCAGGTGGGGAAATGTTTGTATTTCTTTGATATCCCGTTCTCAAATCGCTGGTAATAATGTGGAGTTTCTTTCCCAAGACTTTGGATTGTGTATGTGGAAATGTTTGCCAATTCAGTTAAAAGAGCATTTGTGAGGCCAGGCATTGATGTTGGATGAGAGGCCTGGCTCACAATCAAGGTTCCAATTCATCCCAGAAGTGTTGAGGTCAGGGCTCTGTGCAGACCACCTGCAGTTCCTTTACAACTCATCAAGCGTTTAGGGACTGCTTTGTGCACAGAGGCACAGTCATTCTGGAACAATAAAGGGTCTCTCCCAAACTGCCGCAACAAAGTTGGAAGCATAATTGTCTAAAATGTGTTTGTATGCTGTGTTGATATTACCTTTCACTGGTATTGCCCTTCACAAGGAACCTGACCCTGACAAACATCTTCAGCCCATCAGCCGTCCTTCACCAAATCTACTAGTACTGTTGGAACTAGGTGATCTAGAAGGTAGCATCTTCTGGCTTTCACCAAACCCAGATTCATCCATCAGGTTGCCAGATAGTATGATTTAACACCCCAGAGAATCAATTTCCATTTCTCTAAAGTCCAGTTTCAGTGTGCTTTACCACTCCAGGTGACATTTATTGATCTTATGTGCAGCTGTTCAGTCAAGGGAACTCATGAAGCTCTTAAGCTGATGTTGCTTCCATAGAAACTCTGTACTGAATGATGCAACACTAACAAGCGTTTTGTACATGCATACGCGATTCAGCACTTGACTGTCTGTATTGCTTCATAGCTGAGCTGTTGATGCTCCTAGATACTTCTGTTTCACAATAATGGCACTTACAGCTGCCTGGGCAGATCTAGTGGGAAATTTCTCAAGCTGAGCCATGCTTATTCCAGTGTATGCCTATGCTCAGTTTTATATACCTGTTATAATGACAGTGACTGAACCAACTGAACACAGTAATTAGGAGGGGTGACCATACATCTTTTGGTCATATAGTGGATATAGTCTGAAATATGGCTTAAATGTTTATCGGGTTCATTTGATATGTAAAATTAAATCACTGGCCCCTAGTTTCTATATTGATGCATCCTCAGTAGAGATACTGTCTGAACTTTTTTTTTTTGTTCTATTTTCCACATTTGCTCCATTCCTCTCCTTTCAAAAGAAGAACTCTGTGCTGTTCCTTCTTTCTTCTTCCCCCGCCCTCTGCAAAACTTGCTGATTGAAGAAGCTGAGAAGGGCTGTTGAGAGAGGGGACTGCAAATCAAAGCCCACAGACAGAGCTTTGATTTCTCTCATCTCTTTCATTATTTATTTAATTATTTATCTCCTTGACTCTGTCTATGTTCACGTTTTGATGCTGGAGCTCCAGGTCTGTGAGTTTGATATAGTGGCTCGCCCACGGTCCATGTCGGCGCCTTCTCCATATAGAGGCCTTAGGCGCTGAACGACGTCTTAAATCCTCACAAACGAAATGGGTGATGAAGGACATATTGGTTATGGAGGCATTCGTTCAGCGTTTTGCATACGTATGACCTCTTTTCCTCTCCTTTTCAGGGCGATTTCTGTCGGTGAACGGCTCGGCTCTGGAAGGGCCGTGGGTTCTGAGTCCGTGGCTGCGTGCGCTCTATCGGCCCTGCGAATTGGATGTGACAGTGTTCCTGCACCCCAGGCAGAAAGGACGCTACACAGTGTGGCTCATCGAGAGAGACAAACCGCCACTGGCTCTGCTCACTACCGAACCTCCTCACATCACAGGGTAGGTTTTCCAGAACGCCACGCTTTAACTGGACGTCTTACGTGCCATAATCACTATGACTGAGGAGGTGACATTGTGAGGTTTTAGCTCATCTACCTCATGGGGACCCACCCATAAAATGTGATTGATTTGATTCCAGTGTTGATTCCACCTAATTATGCTGGCTTTTAACATGACATGGCCTTCGGTCCAGTAGCTGAAGGCGTATCCAAATGGAAAGGGTTTGCTTATCTATATCTACCTAGATATGACAGAGAGTAGTTTGAAGAGTTTAGCCTTCTTGCTTCCAACCATAAATGAAATAAGTACAGTATTGCTTCACTCAGTTTAAATACAGTAAATTAAAAATGAATAAAAAAAAATACAGACACTTTTAGTTCTCAAAAATCATTAATCATTCTCTAAAGGCCTAGAGGGCCCTGGAGACTCCTCTCTAAGTGAAACTTTCTTTCAATACCTCATGTAATTAATTTTCAATGTTTTCTTTTCCTGAACAGTGTTAGTGTTGTTTGCTCACTTAACTGTGCCCTACTCAGATAACTAGCTTTGCTACTAGCCTCTGTGGAGGACAGTAAATCCTTGCTCTTCAAGCGCATGGCCAGAACTTTAAAAAGCAACAAGGTGGTTCAGGTTTCACAGTGAAAGACATTCAGATTGGCGAGCTGCAGGAAGTTGTGCAGGTTCCAATAATCAGCTAATTGGGTCTAAAGGTCAGTGTCTATACAGTTAGGGAGACATTAAGCCATCCTCTGGTACAACCCAAGTACTAGTTCAGTCCAAGTGTTAGTTCAGAAGCCAGCTTTTACCTGTTGTTCCGGAAGTCACAAATCTGTACCATAAATGTAAAAAAAAAATGTAACTACAAATAGATGTAAAGAAACATATCTGTATCTGAATCAGTTGTCCACAGTATTATCTGGCTCTGTAGCAATATTTGTCCCTCCAAAGCATCAAATTGATTTTATTAATTAATATACTTTCCCACCTTCATACTATACTAAATTAAGTTTTATGGATCAGATATAGCTTTTTACTTTTCAATTATGTGGTTGGTGAAATCAAAGTCCTATGAGGCTAAAAGAATGTGCATTTTTATGTTGTGGCCATCCAAAGTGAAAATAATCGATTTTGGCGGATGCATAGACATCAGTCTTGGTGTTCTTTTTTCCTGATTAATAACAGCCACTTCAGGTAGAATTAATATGTTTCCATTGCATTGTTTGTGCCTTCTTGGATAAAATATTCAGATTCAGGTACATCCTACTTACTACTTATACATAATCACCAAATACTACAGGTGTAACACTGAAACACTGCCAAATATCATGGGAATGTCAATAAAACCATAAACGTTAAGATAAAAAAAAGAAACACTTTACTGTAATCCCTAAACTACTTTAACCTTTATGAAATCAGACAGTACCTCAATCGATAAGACTTGGCTATACCACAAAATGTCACTAAAATATCTGCCTGTACAACAGTCATAACTTAATTTGCATAACTCATTCCACTACTAACTTATGTCATTATGTCATCCACCCACTCATCCATCCATCCATCCATCCATGCATCCATGCATCCATCCACCCACACATGCATCCATCCATCCATCCACCCATCCATCCATGCATCCATCCATCCATCCATCCACCCATCCATCTACCCATCCATCCATGCATCCATCCACCCATCCACCCATCCATGCATCCATCCATCCACCCATCCATCCACCCATCCACCCTTTCACCCATACATCCACCACCCATCCACCCATCCACCCATCCATCCATCCATGTACCCATACATCCACCAAGCATCCATCCATCCATCCATAGTCACCATCCCATAATCACTAAGACTTCAGACTGTCCCTTAGTCTCCACAAACACTGACTGTCAAATGTCATGTCCCTCAACAATAATCCATGACATTTAGCTCAGACTGCAGTATGAAGAGCTTTGTAGATTTGTGACATCCCCAGTGGGATAAAACTGGATGAAGCCTGTGTTAGAGAGTACTGCAGAAAGCCTTTATTTTTAAGGCAAATTGAATGCTTACATGGAGAAATGTTCTTAAGCACTCGAGTGCCCGTAGTTATAAGCTACAGTATAACAACAACAATAGTTTAACAAAAACACTTAGAGCTTGAATGAATGTTTATTCTGATTACCAACAACTGCCTCTTAAATCCTTTGTAGATCCAAGGGGCCTCTAATTAAATTTTAATCATGATCCATGAGTCGCCATGCCCATTAGTACGCACACACTTCGACACACGGTTTTTGGTAAACCGAGCTGTAATATACTTCATGTAAATGTTTTTTTTTTGTGTGTTGTCTAGTAAATTGTTAACTATTAATAGCATCTCCCCAAATATCTTGTAGCGATTATCTTTTGTGAGACTCTGAAATGTGCACCTTAAAACTGAAGTGTTCATAGCACAAATGTAGTTATGCATAATTTTGTGTCCTCGAGGCCCTTTTGCCTTCTCTGCCTTTTTTTTCTTGTTTGTTGGGTTTGCCTCTGCTTAGGAACTGTGTGTCCTCTAAGGAACCAGCATGTGTGTGTGTTCAGCCATGCATGCGGAAGACCAATAGGGAGAAGTGTTCCGAGTCATTTCTGCAGTCCTCTTGGGGTCATTATTTCTGATCAGTCAACCAATCCTCATATCTCTGTGCACTTCTGCCCACATCTTTACCCTTGATCACGTGGTTCTACAGGCAACTGCTTGCACTTAGAGCAAAACATCCAGTAAACAAGACAAGAGTGTGAGCGTTGCATATACATATTCCATATACACATACTTTCCAGAATTAATCAGGCAGATTTTGCATACTGTAGCAAACCATTGGCATTACTTAAAACTCGGATGCATAGCTGGCCGACTTATTAACATAAAGTTAGAGTAATCTTTAGGACTCTGGGATACTTTATTTGGTGCGAATTAATGTTTTAGTCTAAATAATCTGTGGTTTTGCACAAAAATAAAAAAAAAACAAAATTATATATATGTACACAGTTCTCCCCTTACTCAAAATAAACTCAACCAGCCAAGACATGTTTGTAACCTGAACTTTGTTTTTGTTTGTAGTAGAACCTATTAGGCTAATTTAGCTACCAACAGAAGCTAATTAGTGGTGTACATTGACTTGTTTATATGGTTTCTTACATTGCAAGACATACTGTAATCTATAGAAGTGAAAAAAAAATGCATCACATGTAGTCAAACAGTAGTAAAAGCTGATGTTAACTTCAGTAGCAAATGTTAACTTCAGTAGCAGAACTTGTCCAAAAAATCATTGCGAGCTGATGCATTTCGTCATCTTACCCACCCAGATAGAGCAATGCATGTATTACATAGTAAATATCTGCTCTTTTCTGACAACCAGCCAGGAATGGGTGTGGCTGTAACATCACGAGGTATTGAAATCGCACTCTTTCCCAATGATAGGGAGAACACTTAGGCAGATGACCCCCTGGGGATGCTACTCAGCATAAAATTTAATTTTGTGTTTGTGGAAAGTTAATTTTCATGCCAGTCAAACTGTTTATTCTTGTCAAAATAGGAGGTTCTTGGCCACTCTAATCATGTCTGAAGATATATTTCAGACTTCAGATGAAGAACGTGATGCAATCTGAGGCATGAGATGACAACTGCTGTGGTTTAGACTTTGGTGTATACTAATTGTGGTTGCTTGCTAAATGAGCCTTATAGCTCAAGTGCTAAAAAAGAACCAAAAAATCCAAACACGTCAAAGTCAAAGGCTACATTGGAAGTAAGTGGGGAAAATGTGTAATAATGTAGAAACCTTCCTTCAAGATGTGATGTGTTCATGTGAGTGACATTCTTTATTATTAATGGTTGACATATTGCATGCATATATTACACGTTTAACTCTCCGTCTTGGGACGGTGTTTGTAGGGTGTCACTGATGGGATCAGAGCGAAGGTTGATGCGCTCATTTGTAGGCAGCTGCAGTTGCCCTCCCACTACACTTCCCTCTGCACTAGATCCCCCACAACCCCCATAGAGCAGCATGCCTCACTACACACAGTACAGAAGCACCCAGTGAAAAACACACTGGCAAAGTGAGCAAAAATAGCCCAGTTGAGTGGCAGTGGGCTGTCATCTGTCCGCATGTAGTGATAGGACTGACTTTGGGTGAAGCAATATTTTGGTCACATTGCACTGTAGAAGGGCGGTGGAGTTTGTGGTGCAAATCCATACTTTTGGTATTTTTTCCCAGGTCAGACCTGCCAAACTTGCACATACCCACTTTTGCTTGATTGTCAGAGACTATAAGAACAAATGGTGTAATTATTTTAATTTTTACAGTAATAAAATAGTGAAAAAAAACTGAAAGTTCACAACAGTGTGTTGAAATTGAACTGTAGCCCAGGCACTCCACGCAATTGCTTCAAATTTAATTAAGTTGCTATATGCTATATAAGGTTTAAAATTAGCCATTTTGTGTCATTTCTATCTCAGTTGCTTTGTATTATTAGATCACTGCTTTGCAATGTTTTGTTTGGAACCAACAATTATATTTATTTAACCCAACCCAAAAATCTTGACTAGGGTTTGGCATTTTATTAAAATTAGATATTTACTTTACAGGTACTATTTGAACCAAAACAATCCTGACACCCCCCTCCCCCAATCGATAGATAGATTGATAGGTCGATAGATAGATCGATAGATAGGTCGATAGGTCGATAGATAGGTCGATAGATAGGTCGATAGGTCGATAGATAGGTCGATAGATAGGTCGATAGATAAATAGATTGATAGAGCAATAGAGAAGACTTCTCACATTGGTCTTCTGTCAACTGCACGCTAGACTGAATGTCTCTAAGCTCAGCATCCCTATTATTGCATTCAAACAAAACCAAAACTAGTCCACAACAAAGTCATAAGTAGCTTGGAAGTTAGGCAGCCAGCCTAAAGGCTTTAATGTAAACAGAGAAATGCTAGTCATTTGACTTTACTAGTCTAGAAATGACATTTACTTATTTCTCTTCTTCTCTTTTAGCTTGAATACAGTGAGTTTGTAAAGAGTCTTACAGCTGATACTAAAAGCTATCAGTAAATTGTGTTGAACATTTATGAATAATATATAACATCATGGCATTTCCTCTGAAGAGGGCTAAATATGCTGTCTTTGAAACATATAGTTGATCCGTGCAGAAGTACTCACAATATTCATGATATTTTTACACTTCTGGATGAAGACGGTGCAACCAGGTGGGATCTTTGTCCTCAGGGACCCCCAGACTGTCCACATTTTGCTTTGTCCTTGTCCATTACTAACATTCAATGTGAGAGGAGTTGCTTGAGAACATAAAATATCAATCCAAAGTGGTTCTTTTATGGCGATGTGCAAAAAGAACTTTTTTGGCACCTTCATTCTTAAGAATGTCAAAAAAATATTATAATGTGACCTAATTTACCACAATATTAACATATTGCCCACTCCTACTGCTTGATATATTTTTTTAAGACTTTCATAACTACTCAAAAATTCTGACTCATCCCTAATATAGACCTCCAAATGTGAGCTGAACCAGAAAGTATGTGTAGCATTACACTCCAACTAAGAACTACGCCGTGAAGTTTCATGAAGCAGGGGAAGCCTTTTATGAGGTCAACTCAAACTCTACTTTCTGCCGCTCTCTACTCGTGGGTGACTCACCGAATTTGGAGAAAGAAAAGTGTGTCACAAGGCAAAATTAAATGTGTATGTAAATGAAAACAGTCAAATCCCCTGCAGATTGTTCTCGCCTGGGGGGATTACGCGCTCCACAAAGTGCAGCACACCTCCGTGGTGAAGACAGGAGCTCTCTGCAGCCTTGTGCACTTTCCAGAATTCTGTGTCGCAAGATTAGCTTTGTATTCATTAATCGTTCCCAGTGGCTAATGCACAGACACAACGGCATTCAAACAGGGAGCCTCTCGAATCCCACTGAGCACTGTCAAAGGTCAAAACAGAGCACATGATACCCTGACATGAGCAGAATCTCCCATCAGCGCTGAAGCCCCATGGCATCCCCCGTGGGAGAGAGCACATCCTGAAGGAGAAGGAGACGAAACTTTCAGAACTTTAGTAAACAGTTTTCTGTGAGCGTGTGCACACCATCGTGAGCCTGTCTGCGCTGTAGGACTCCTGTAAGCAGATTTGCATCATTAGATGTGGATTTATTTGAGTTGTCTGAATCTACAGCTTCATAGTTCAGATTGTCTCTGTAATGGATCATTTGCTTAGCCAAGTAGATGGAATTAATGGCTCTAAGATGCTTTTAGGCCTTTATAATATATCTGTGAAGCAATAAGAGCTTAAAAATAGGCTTACTTAAGCCTGAGGTGATTTACAAAGTTTGCATCTTGCCCCCAGAGTTTACTTAGACAGGCTGCCGCAGTACCATACACTTTTCACTGGGACGCTGTGAAGTACAGTGTAAATACATATGCTAAGTACATTCTAAACTAGTTCGAATTGCATTGATTTATCAGGCACCAGATTGTTGAGAGTATCTGCCTAGATGAGATCCAATTATTGGCTGCATCCTTGATTTGACTAATTGGTCTCGACTGTATTGTTGCACATTTCAGTTGGGCTCGGCTGCCTCCTATTTGCTCTTGATCAACACCTGTTTTCATCGGTTAATGAGAGCTAATGCGTTGGCGGGGCCAAAGTGTGGGTGTGTGTGAGTGTGTGTGTATGAGTGTGTGTATGTGTCCAAGAATGCAAACTTTCATTTAGCCTCATACAAATAAACCACCGTTGCCTTGATTCCCTTTATTTACAGTTAAGGTTTGCAGAGTAAAGCACATTTTAACCCCTTAGGTCAGTGCTATACATAGTTTAAGTTATAAACTTAACAACTTCCTTGCACATCATGTGTTAATGTGATGTTTAGGGTGTGACATCCACCAAAATTAACACAACAGGTCTAAGAGATGCCGTACTAACATAATCAGTGGAGGCAGTATGCCACAATGTAACATGATACCAACAGCAGACTGAAAAACAACATGACAACAGCCACACCTGCCATCTGTTTCTGCCAAATTTAACCATAACATGGTCTCCTCCTCTGTTGTGATGGTCACTGCTGACCTTGTTTTGCCAGACCAGGAGAGGGATTCAAAGAAATCATTTTGTGTTGACAGATGTTTCAGCTCTGACTTGCCTCATAGTAGTTATAATGTTTAATCCACATGAGAGACAAAATGTACATGTAGCTGTTTTGTGTGAACACATATGCAATGATTAACATAAAGTATACAGTTGCCCTTTAAATATGTAGGGCATCACTTATTTTCATTTTTTTTAATATATATTTCTCACTCTTATAACCCAGACGGGGCTTCACAAGGGGAGTAACCATCTAAATCATATCTTTAGGAGATCATGAGTTTGATCTCAAGCAAACACACTACCTTTCATGACTGGAAGGCATAATTGACGGTGCTGTCTCTGGATTGCTCTTCCTCTTCTCAATAATTATGATTGCATCCAAATCTGTTAGCTGACATAAATGGCGATTAGTGTTCTCCTCCAAGTGCTTTAAACTGTCCAGTAACACTGCGTGAGTGGTGGTTCATGCAGTGGCACTTCCCATGACATGGTAGAAGCACACGCAAGCCTTCATCATCCCAGCCTTGAAAGAACTGTGTAATAGGGGTACAAAGACCAAGCTAGTTGGTGAAATTGGCAGATTGGAGAGAAATTTGATCAAAACGCTAAAAAAAAGTCAGTTTCTATCACTTTCCATTTTTTTCTGAATTAGGAGCCTTAGGATGTAGCTGTAAACTGATTTGCTCATAATGTCAAATGAATAAAGCACACTACACTTTCACTTAAAAAGGAAATTTGAGAGAATCAAATAATTCTTTGTCTAGGTGAGGTTTTTCGTAGATACAGCCAATAGTGATGCGGTAAGAGAACATGGCGTAATTTCTCAAGGCTGGATAAATGCTCCTGCTGTTATTTCTCTCTTGCTTAACTCTCAGAAAGATATCGCTCCCAGGTTTCTGATTGATCCACTCACTGGATATCACTTCATTATAATGTAGCACACCGGCAGCTTGAATGGAACGAGTCCAGGCCTCTGAGGCTGGAGAAGAAGTGCTGCCAGCAGTCTGGCCTGCAGGTTAATAGACTGGAGTCTTCTCACCACAATTCCCATATGATTGCTGTGGACTTTTAAACTCAATAATTTTCTTCTATAAACCTTTCAGTGACAACTCATGCCTCCCATGCTTCTATAGACAGTTTTACCAGTATGAAGAAGCGTTTAGGAACTAATGGCCAAACAGAGACTTTTTAGCTCAAAGGTCCCTGTTACAGATAGTAACCAAGCAAGCAGAGACCCTCGGGGTTGACACCACACATTACCCCTTCACTTCTTATTACATGGGCTATTCCTTCTCTTTCTGCTCTATATTCAGCTCAGTGCATAGCTTTCATCATTTTTCTCTCTAAGCAGAGTGTACTTGTCTTTGCCTGTTTCCCATGCTCATTCTCACACCTTTCACCACTCCGTGTTCTCTCTCTCCATCCTGGCCTTTAGAAGCCCAGTATGGCCATTACTCCAGCTGGGCTCCATTAACTGGAGACAACAAGACCCATAAATACACCTGTGAAAAAACATGAAAATCAATATGTGCTTGTCATCCACCAAGGGAATCGGCCATCGTGCCATGGACAGCGTTTTAGATGTTTCGTGTGGCAGCAGACAGAACAAGATGATCCAGAGAAGCATTAACATGCCACTTCAAATGCATTTGAGGGAATGAATAGCCTCCTGCTTCTGTTTCACCATTTTTATAAAGATTTTCATGTATTAACATTCGCCTAAGCATAATTTACGCCGCTAATCGTTTCACGCAAACTGGCTCACCGCCATTCCGGTTCTTTCTGCGTCTGAAGTGGATTTGCCTGACATGATGCATTCCAGAGGATTTGCAGTGAATTTCCGAGCACTATAGCTGACCCTGTATGCCATTTGAGAATGCATGGAAATTAATTACTGCTTTTCAGTCACGAGCTAGCGGCCCTGCTTGGCTGTCGTCACGTTTCATGGGGCTTTGTTTGTTGCTGGCCTTGTGACATTTTTCCTCAGTTCCCCGTTTAGCATCTGCCAGAGTTGACCTCTCACTGTTGAACCAGAGGCAGCGAAAGCAAGGCTGATGAGCTGGGGACGACCCGGCCTGCCAGATTCTGGGAAAAGAGCCAGAAGCTTCATATTCATTCGTATCGTGCAGGATCACAGAGATCCAAACGCTGCTTTCCACTTCACTGCTGACATTATGCACATCAGAAGAAAACTGGGCTGTGTAGCAATAGTGGCCATGTTATGGTACAACTGCACCAACATTTGGTCTTAGACACACATTTATCATCCTTTTATCATTTTATCATTTTCATTAAAACTGAAAGTGAATTCTATTTTGAGTGTTCAAACCTTATTAAATTATAACATTTCAACTGCCCTTTGTTCTTTTTTTAGCTCTATTTCTCTTGTGTGGTCCTTATAGGCAGCGTATAGCTTGTTCTAGTCTCAAAGATTGCAGCAATAATCCAAAATGTGCCTCACTGTTCCTTCACAGGCTTCTCTAGGGTGGCATAATGGGTCCATTTTCTCAAACAAGTAGTGACAAACCACCATCTGCTTTGAGAGACAGAGAACTAGGTGAGCAGGAGTAAACCTTAGCCACTGCCAAGCGGCTAAAGAAAAAGTTGTATTCATTGTGGGTGTTTTGTCAGGGACTGGTGGCTCACAATCTGAGAGAATCCCCCATCCCTTCTTTGTCTTGAGTCGATGCAGTTTGAAGTGTAAATATCCCCTCCTCACTGTATGTGCATTCCAGCAGCTTCCCCCACTCGCCTCAGAATTCCCGCTCTCTTCCCCTCCCTCTAGCCCTGGGCAGTGAGGGCCGGGCTCCCACGAGCCATCATCTGCATCCTGCTGTTTCAAATGCAAATCTGCCTCCCCTCAGCATCCATGCCACCACCATCACTGCCACTACTGCTGTTGTGTCGGCCACTGGAGGAGCTAAAAGGTGCACTGCTTGCAAATGTATCCCTCATTTTCCACCGAGAGCCCACACAAGGCCCTTAAGTCGTGTACTCTAGGGAATGTGCACTTCACACACACCGTCGCACGCTGCTATGAGTGCGCTGAAACATTTGTGACACCATGAAACGACAGGCTCACACAGTGTCGGACGTGCTTGTTTGTGTTCTTTTACTCACAGCACTTGTCCTCATTCTGTCCCTGCTGTGTGCTTCCAGTTACAGACGCATGGGAGACTGGAGGAAAAGAAGGCAAAACCCAGGCGACTGCACTGGAACCAGTGTTCCATTTACACTAACCTTCACCAGCAAAATGTACATTAAGCCTTAGAAGATGGGTGTTCTTTCTCTTTCATTTTGCTGCATTATTCTAATGCTGTTCTGTAATTACATATTTAACACCATACAGTCTCAGGCCTATTATATGCAAAGGTGTATTATTCAGTAACTACATGGAAAGCAAGGTGGTAGAGTTATTCTTAGGAGACAGGAGGGAGAAACTGATGCCTGCGCACACCAGGGAGGGGATGAATACATTTAGTGAATTCAAACTAAATGCTTTTTTCTATGTGTTATCAATGTCAAAACAAGACTGCATCAACAGCGATAACTGTTTTCATAAAGTATCTTCTCTTGTACTTATTAATAAGAAGTATCAATGCGTTATGGATTGAAAGCTTTTAATTCCCACTTCTGACAAAATGCCTCTATGAGTGAAAAATAATTTCGTGCATATTGCAACACACTGTAAAACTGATTGCATTTTTTACTTCTTGAAATGAAAGTTAAATTCAGTGCCTTTAAAGTTAATAAACCTTAGGCTACTGCTGTTTTGTTGCTTTTCTAAGTACAAATACTCTTGCCTGTTTTTTTGTTTTTCAAAAAAAAATGCCATTCACTAATCAAGCTGTAATTGAAAATTGCACTCAGACCCTCAGTTATGAAGTGTGCAATGTGGCGCATTACAAGAAAGTAATCAGTGTTGATGTAGAATCCCAGTGCAGAAGTGTAATAGCCAGATTTACCATGACATGAGGCAATGAAGGATGCTTGAGTATTTCTACTGTGACAGGAGTCCATGCTGAAAGCTCTTGTCTGGAGAAAATAATTAACTAGTGCGAGGGCAAATTTGCCATGATACAGAGCTTGTTTAAAAAAAGAGACTAAAATGTTAGGACTGTGCTTACAGCCACACTTCCAGGATGATCAGAGACACTGTTTGACATTTATAAGGCTTAATTAGTCTATGTAAGGAGCAGTAAATCTACGTCAAACTGCCAAACTTGATTAGAGCTGTTAAGTGCTGTATATGGTGTTAAGTAATTGCAGCAATGTGTTTCAAGCTGATTCTTTTGTGGATCTACACTGTGACGCATGTAGCTCATGCATCTTAATATGCATTAATATCTTAAACAATACACAAAAACGATAACCATAAAAGTGTAACGGGTGTCGTTTTTGGGAATGACCCGTTTTCTTCAGGCCTTTAGAAGGTGAGGTGTTAAAAGTTAAAAAAGCTTTTTAAAAAATCTCCCCCATTAGAAATTTATGTTAAGACTTCTCAAAGGAAAAATAACATGAGGCAAACTTCACTGAAGAAGATGTAGCTGACATTGCAAAGCTTAGAGGAACACATACTTTTTATCTAAGCAATTAGATAAGGTTTGGAAAGAAGACGCAGAGACACAGAAACCATTGACTGTGTTTTGTTCTGGGACATTGACATAGCTTTCAGTATGTTTCATTTTTTTGTTGGTTTTGTTTAGTTTTTATTTTTATTATTATTTTGTTCTGCTGTCTTTTAGAGGTGTGAACCTTCACTGGCCTCACGATTCAATTACGATTATCATATCTTCGATTCCATTATGATGATCGTATCAACGATTCCATTTGATATCCCGATGCATCCCATCAATTTTCTACATTACTTCACATTGTTGTGTTTTCAAATACAAGCAGTGAGATGTAAGCTCACATTTTTATCCAACAAAACTGAAAAATGTAAACAAAAATTGTGACCAGTACACTAAATTCTAAACAGAAATAAAGAATATAGATATAGCTAATCAAAATATAAACGGAAATTGTAAATAGTATAGGCCTAGCCTACATCTTCAGGGAATATGGTCAG
>JBBPCY010000001.1:45854880-45873336 GCA_037974405.1 Brachyalestes nurse
GCACTTTGAGGCAGTTTGCTACACCTTTACATTTTTAAGTATTTCATCTCACTAAAAACATCTGTGCCAAAGTGACACATATTGTTATATTCTGTTAAGGTAAAAATTAAGATCATTTTAAGGGGTAAAATGAAGGTGTTTGTTTTCTTAGTGTACAAAAGTGGACCAAAATTTGGCGGAAATGCACTGTTCTTTTAAATCTTGCTGGGGATGCAGCAGATCTAAACACAGCCACCACAGCCAACTGGATCCTTTGTGAAGGAAGGAATGATGCCAAGCGTGTCATAGTGGAGCTGGGTGACCACTGCCTGGACAAACAACCCCCAACAATAGAACAGGGTGGTGAGCTCATTATCCAACAGACTGATCCCACATATGCTCCTAAGGACTCACATTTCTCACACATCTTACAGCAGTGGAGAGTATGATGCCAACCATACCTCACTTTTCATCATATTTACATGACATTGCTGTTGAATACATGGGAATTTCCCATGGGAATTTCAGTGTGGTTGTAATGGAAAGCAACCGTTGCCGTTCGATGCCATATCCATACAGGTGCATTCTCTAACACTGGATCTTGATGAAGGAATCTGTCAGCCTGGGACCCAGCCTGGGACCACTTACTGAATTTCTGGGCCTGAATACAAATGCTGTAGAAACATTTCACATGGTGGGTTGCATGTGCTCCGGTGTTTTGTTCCACAATCCACTTGCCGTTGCCATAAATGACCCATACGAGCAGTAACTGGGCCATGGCTGGCCTAGAATTTTCTACGGTCTGTGTAGCTTTATACCAAGCAAAAGTCCGGTGTACACTACGAAACCAAGCACCTTAATTTTACCCCTTAAAATGACCTTAATGTTGACCTTAATTTCCCATACAGGAAATGAAGGAAAATTAAGGGAAAAAGTGCACAGTTTAAGGCTGATTAAGGTGTAAAACTACTGAATTTTTCACTTACTTTTTCAAATTTGCCCCTTAAATAATAAAACCTCCTGAATTAATGCCTTAAATTTTAGATTAAGGGTTTCACACTCGTGCCTTAAATCTAATTTTAGGGGGCGCTTTCACAAATTAACAGCCAGCTAATTCAAATGAAGGTGTTTTGGTGTATTTCACAGGTAAATTAAGGGAGGGTTTAGCACATTTTAAGAACATTGTGTTTTGTTGTGGTACATAGGATAATGGCCAGTAACTGTAAAATCCGTTATTCTTTAGTGGACGAATGGAGCATAGATGTGGCCTGGATTTCACTGGGAAATTATCGTGATTGATCAGAGCAGTCCCAGCATGCTCATGGGAAATATCTGTGCGCTGGTCAGTCCGCTTGCATAATACTAATGGAAATCTCTGGGACTGACAGTGATGATTTGCATCCCGTGACCTTTTGCAGTGTCATATTGCAGAATTGACAACATTACGTAAGTGATAAATTGGGTATTGCCAATGGCGTCCATTCTTCAGGGCCACTAATCTGACTTGAGTGTGATTAGTCAGGCCAGTTCAAGTCAGGTTTATCAATACGGTTCATTTAAAAACAGATATTAAACCAAGGAAGAAATACGGAGGAAGAACACGATATGGGTTATAACGTATATAACAACCCCAAAAGAACAGTTTTCTGTTCACAACAGTCTTTTCTTTGTCTCATCAGAAATTAATCATCTTATTTGGAGATTAGTGAAGTCTGGCTTGTTTCTCCTAAACCCCTCTTTAGGAGAAATAAGGAGCGAAAAGAAAAAATCAGATTAGGACAGAAGTTCTTCTGCTGTTCTCAACGATTCTCAGTTCCTTATGGATCAAAACAAGATGTTAATCTGACCTCAGTTTTGTTTAAGAGAAACAGGACAAAGATGATCTTATTCTAATTTTACGTTCTGACCAAATTCAGCATCGTATGGTTACTGTACTACATTAACCACAAATATGTCTTTGATTTGAAATTTACACCAAGAATGCTAACAGTGCTGAGTCTGTTTTCACCTTATTTCACTTTGTTTAACTCAAAACTCAAAAGAGCTTCAAACATGTTCATACACTGAAGATTGAATTGTATTGAATCTAAATTTAAACTCAAAGACTGTAAAATGAACTTGAGAACAATTCATGGTGCTTTCTTCTGCTACGTAGCACAGCTAGCCAGGTGCAGGAGTCTGAAATTCAGACAGACCCCAGGATTGTTCTGCAAAATCTGTGCGATATTAAAGCTCATGTTGCTCAGTGAACTTCCCAACATGTTGAAATCTGATCTGTTTATGCAGTATACAGAGTATATTTTTCTCTTTCCGTCTTTGGTTACATCACTGAAGCCCTGAAGCCCTGATCCAGATGAACGTAGCCCGTGGACAAAGACGTGCCCATTCGCTAGTTCAATTCCGCCTGGGTGAAGTGGGTTATGCAACGGTCTGGAGAGTCCGCTGGTTTTGTGATGAAGAGGCTGCTGGTTTTGTGATGAATGATGTGTGTGTGTGTGTGTGTGTGTGTGGTGTTTCAGTGTCCTCTCAAAGTGGGCTAATGAACAGCAGCCTAAAAGCGGAAACAGGGTCCCAGATTAAACCCAGCAGACATTATCTAACGGAGATGGAATTTTTTCATAACATGTTGATACAACTTTTTTACACACACTTTCATTAACAGAAGCAGATGAAAAAGAGCGGCTGTCTTTTTTTACTAGGCATATCTGGTCCACTAAAACATTTTGCTGCAAGGCTCGAGTGGTTAATGAGCTGTGAACACAGCATGCCGCTAACTGCCTGTGTAAATCACTACATGTTTACCTCAGAAAACCCTATATAAATACAGTATTTAGATTTGGGGGATTGAATCTGGGTCTTGTGTGTGTGTGTGTGTGTGTGTGTATGTGTGTGTGGAGTTTGCATGTTCTCCTTGTGGTGGTGTGGGTTTCCTCCGGGGTCTCCGGGTTTCTCCCACAGTCCAAAGACATGCGGGTCAGGTGAACTGGGGATTGTGCATGCGTGCGTGCGTGCGAGCGAGTAAATGGTCTGTGTGCCCTGTGGTGGGCTGGTGCCCGGCCCAGGGAGAGTCCCTGCCCCCACCCCTAGACCCCGGAGGGTCCACAATTAGCGATTCTGTCGTAGCAAAACACAGTCAAGAGCAGCTGAGCTTCAGCCTGATAGCAGGGTCATGTTAGGAGAATGTGCTAGCAGCATTTAAAAATGAGTGGTATTAATAATTTACCACGTGAACATATTATTAATGCATTAACTTTGACAGTCCTTGTTGAAAGTGATTATTAAACGCAGCTCTGGAGAGAAAATATGAGTTGTATGAAAGGGGTGCGCTGGCATGTAGGCTTATGTAATGAAGAAACAAAGCAATCAGTCAAGTGTAAGACTGAAGAGACTTGCTTTAGGGGCTGCATCCTGTTCTGTCAGTTCTGCCACAGTCAATAAATGTTGTATATTTAACTTTCCTTTAAGCTTATGAGAGTGAGATATATCAGATATATCCTCGTATTAAATTCCTATTTTAATTGTTCTCTTCAGTTCTGGGATTGGTGGCCTGATATCCAGCACCTATATTCCCCTTTCGAAAACACACCCACCAAACCTGGCAAACCTTTAAAGCCGATCTTCTAAACTTTTCCAAACTAAAGAAAATATGAAAATAAAAATATACCCCCAGTCAAATGCCGTGTTTTATTTACTTTCTATGTGAAAATAAATGAACACATTACTTACAAGGAACAAACCGAAATATGTTATTTTTAAATCATCTTTCAACACTGATCTGAGCGGCATCCTCTAAGGAACTCTTGCAGCTCACTCAGTGATAAAGGAAACCTTATCTTTTATATAGAGATCATTTCTCCTCATTCTAGAAGCTTCTACGTTCCACACCAATGCTAAGGCCAGTATGAACATGCACAGGCTGAAGCTCATTTCTGTGTTCTGATCGGCTGCCCTGCATTGTGCCCTGCAAACTTTAGGGACTGAAACACTCCTTATAGCTTCAGAGTAAAGGGTTCAAATCTATGTAGGTTTAGTAGGTAAATGTATGTAAATGGATTTTCATATGCGGACTTCACTGACTGGTGGTTGAATGGTATGTTTTGATACTTTACAAATGTTTCTGTACTGCATTCAAGTCTTTTATTATGTTTGATGATTTCATGATTAAAATACATTGCACCGAAAAATTACAGCAGCATATTATTGCCAAAAGTGCGTAAACTGAAAAAAAGACAAAATATGCTGATATATTTTATTCTTTGTAAAGTTCTGTACACTTTCGAGTCAAGTAAATGGATCACAGTTTTCAGTGTGGTGGCTTGCCACTTGTTGCTCCTGCATGAACAGCAAACTCCAATATGGAACTCCCAAGCATTTGATGATACAAGGTGAGGAGTTTAATCTCTTTTTCTTATCTTCGGTAAAGGCCACTGTTATGCCCAATGTTAGAACTTAGAGTGTATTACTAAAATCTGATTTCAACAATTATAATCTGTATAAATCAGTCTAAAACCGGTGTTTGTTCTCCTACACACTTGCTGTTTGCTGCTCTTTCTCTTGTCATGCCGCCACTCTGCTGCTCTCCTGACCCCCTCCCTCTGTGACGTTTCCCCACCCACTTGTGGACGGAGACTATCCTGAAAGTTCTTACTGTAACTTTGGTTCTACGTAACATAGGATCATCAAACAAAGCTCAGCATGACGTCTGACAGCATCAACACAAAGGGGGAACTTCCATATAAGGAGTTGTTTGACCACGTGGTGAGGATTTACCATTTGTTGCGCTGCTGGCATGGATCCATGCTGTTTGTGTTCTAAGGGTTTTAGTCAAACGAAAAGCACACATCAGACATCACTGTTCCACCATTTGACTGGAGACTGTGTTTAATGTCTCACTTCATAGACATCAGTATAGCTTGTTCATTTCTCTCATTGCCCTCGTGTTATTAAAGCTCTGCTCTACACATTTTTTGGTAATAAGTTGGTGCCCTTGGTTTCTGAAGGAAGCCCTGACCTGCTGCATGACCTCTGTAAGGAACGCCATCCTCTCGAGCAATGCAAGATGGTCCTATAACAGTGACAAATGAATAAGCGAATGAATCCTGAAGTGAATGCTGAGAGTTTTATATATTTTGGGGGGATTTTACGTGACACAGTTTCAGAGCAATATCACATTTAATAGAAGGTGTTTCTGTATTCAATAGAAAGGGAATATCTTGATGCGATAGCTCTTCAACTAGTGCTGCCTCAACTTTTCTCCCGAGCTGAGGCATTCATCATTCAGCGAGACCTTGTGTATCACTTATTTGGAAGATACTGTACTGCATTTCTAAATCCAGCAGTGCCAACCCGTGGCTTCTGTAACGTAGACAGAGATACACAAAGATGCCCACCTACACAGGTTTAAGCAGAAAAGTTGTTTAAAGTAGGCTGACGGGGGTGAAAGGAGCTCAAGCCGTGTGCACCCGTAATGCACTGTAAAATTTAAAATCCTCAAATGATCTCAGTTAATAATGGAGCACACTTCTCCCTGATTCAAGGTCCCCCCTCATCAGCCATGGTGGTATTTTCACTAGACTGTCAGAAATAGGCATACTCTAATTCATTTTTTTTTATTATTACAGCTTGATTTAGGAATGAATAATGGCAAAACTTTAGAACATTGCAGCCTTGACTGATGCATGTAAAGACACACAGTGGGAAAGACTTAAAACAGGATAACCATGAAAAAAATGGGGGAAAAAAGAGCAAATATATTCAGTCAATAATAATTGCATTTTGTTTCTATCTAACCTTCTTACTCAACCCTTTCAAATGTCATACATTTTTGCATGCGGATGGATGTCTATATGCTAATCTACATTCTCTCTAGCTTTGCTTTGAAGAAAATTGGGGAGAAAAGGGAAATAAAATGTGCAGATAGCCAGCAGAGCTGGAACTGAGGCTGTACTTAAAATATAAAGGACCCAGCAGTGGTACAGAGGGAGACATTATTAAAGTGTTCCTTTCTTCCTACGCTTTTTGACCAGCTCTTGAAAGTCCACTGCTAACGTACTGTGTTTAGAATATTGCTGAAATTCCCATCATCTGATAGGAACCCATCATTTGATAGGATCTACAGGCTACTGGCTTGATAGAACATACCCTGCTGTCTCCTGTAGACCATCTTATGGATTTGCGATTCTTTTTAAAAGACACATCTGTAACAGAACAGGTAAACCGCTTTAAAATCACACACCAGGAGGTCTTGACTTGCTCTTCATTGTCTTTGTCTCTGTGCTCTCCATCCTCCCTGCTCTCGTTGGCGGGCCACTGAAGTGTCTTGCTGGGGCATTATTTTCTGCTAACTGTCTGTAAACATGATGCAGCCTCTTTTATTTATGCATGAAGGTTAGAGAAACGAGTGTGTGTGCATGCGAATAAGCAAGCCAGCGCTCTGCTGATGGATTACAATAGTGTATGTGGAGCTGCTCTCCGCGTGCGCTTCACGGATTATTTAAGTGTGTCTGATAGAGCGAAGTCTTTTCCCTCCTATGCACACTCTCTTACATAAAGCCAGACTTCTATTTGTCCTTCTCTTTCTCGCTCTCTCTCTCTCGCTCTCTCTCACTCTTGCCCTCCCTTCTCTCTCATCTTCTCAATCTCTAATTGCATTTTTGACGACATTGCGCGCCCCTCCCCGCTGAGTTCAAAACAAGCAAATGAGGAACGGAAGAGAGAGAGAGAAAGAGAGAGAGAGAGAGAATGAATATCTGTCAGAACATTGTCCTAGTTTCTGTTTTCACAGCCAGCGAGGGTGAGCCGATCAGTTGTGGCAAAACGTGGAGGAGAGGAGCACTCGGTGTGGTGCAGAATGAGTGCAAGACATGAAAGCGAAGCAGCTTGTGAGTTGTGGGCCTCTGCTTGATGTGCTCTTTGCTTCAAAGCTGATGCTGAGACATCCATTTTCATTGCTTCTATCTGCACTCATCTGCTGTTGCACGAACTCCAGTGAAGATGCAGGCACACAAGGCAGCAGAGCTTGTTTTAATTGAATGACCTTTGGAGTTTGGAGGACCTCTTGAGTTGAGGATGGCCTAAAATAGTAACAGACATTGCCCTGGCCCCAGTTGGGTTTGCCTGAGGCATTACAAAAGGTTGTGAACTAAAGAATGGCAGTACAGTAGCCAAAGGTTTGTTATAATTCAATACTGGACCTCTGCTTGTACTAGAAGAATGTAATGCAATCTGTATGAGATTTGACTGGCCAATTTGGGGAAAATTCCAGTCTCACAGATAGGCAGGATTAAAGAGTGCCCAGATATTTATATCAGCATTATGTGTTGGGCACCCTACTGAGCAGTATCAGCAGTGTAATGTTGCACAGCCATGGCTGTTAGCAGATTTTGTTAGTACAGTTTCAACTGTGAGGTCAAGTTAACAAGATGGCTGTTAACAATAGAGCTTCAGGTTCAGTCCGTAATAAAGGATCATTTGCTCTGAGTATTTTAATCTAAAACTGAAAACAACAACAAAACAAAAATACTGAAAAAAAAAACAAACTGTAGATTTACACAGTAACCATTCACCGTGAACCTGAATTCAGTATTACTGAGAGATTTGATTACATCACCATTCACCAGTGGGTGGAAAAAAATATTAGTCATGTTTTGTATTTTACTTCCCTCAGAGACCCTCTGTGTTTCGCTCAGAAATATATGTAAGTAAGGAAGGAACATGTGATTTGCAGTTAATGCCTTACATTATAGTTACGTATAGCACAGCAGAACCAGCAGAAATCACTCTGATATTACTTTGTAAAGAGGACTAAGCTTTAAAGTAAGATGTTTTAAATTGAAGCACTTCAAGTAAGATGAGCATCTAAAAGAAGGTAATCATGCTTTAACTATGTACTCCACTACCACTCAAAAAGAAGTACACATCTAACAAAATGACATTACAGAGGGTGCGTGTGTGTGCGCGTGTGTCTGTGTGTGTCTGTGTGTGTCTGTGTGCTATTTCAATACAGATCTATTGCAGTATTGGATTAGATAACCATCTTTCCCTCATCCAATCCAGTGTTAGGGTTAGGGTTACACTAAAATTCCAATTGACCTTCCCAGCTGAACACACACTGAAATCTGAGATCATCACAAAAATGTGCATAATTAAAAATGAACAATACATTAACACTTCATTAACAACAACTGTACATTTCACTGTTATTGATAGATTACAGTAGTATAATCTATTTGTATGACCTTACATTTGTATGTTTTTTCAGTCATGTATTCACGCAGGTGTGTCCTAATTACCTTTATTTACAAAACATGCGTATTTAAATAAGCACTACTATAACGCATCATTAATGACTACATCAACACTAGTTAAACTGTAGTTGGGTAGTTTATTTATGTTTTACTGCAAAGTTATTAGTGACAGTATCAAGGGAGGGCTGAATCATATCTTATGACATTAAAGTAAAGAACTTTCTCATTTTTGAATAAACATGCCATTCCAGATCTATGAGTTTGTTACGACAGTAAATAAACGAACGAATGAATAAAGAAATGCATGACAACCAGAGAAGGCAAGATGTTTCATGGTATGCGAAGCAAGCCTTTAAATGGGTTTGATTCTCTTTCCCTTAATAACTTCCTGCAGTCTAGTTAATCTACTGAGAGCAGGTGGCTGGCTAATGGTTTCTGAAGTGCCCACTCTAAGTTTGAAGAAGCGGAAGAGAGTCCAGAGGGGCACCCACTGAACTCTTCACACAGCACAGACAATCGCTTTCAAACAGGTGTGTGTGTGCGTGTGTGTTTTTGTGTGTGCTTGTGTGTAAGAAAATCCCCTTAGCTGAGGAATAACGCTAATGCTAAATGAACAGAGCCTCCCTGTGCATCCGTGTGTTCGTCTCATGGTTAAGCACAAAACTGGATTGTTACATGCATTGTCCACTCAGGATCTTAACTGGCATTTCTGAAGACACTCTCCATGATTTCAGAGTGACCAGATAGCTTTCACACTCTCTTCTGTCCACACGCTCTTCTGTCAGTGAAAGTGGCTGGTGTTGATGTACTGCACGACTTCATTGTACTAAGAGATGTTAATGATAGATGGAGAGAGGGAGTAATATTAAATCAGAGTGTGTTTGGTTGCTTGAGCCACTATGTCAGAGAGTCAAAGACATTCATTAATAAAAGGCCTTGCAACTCAGCTGCCTTGATAAAAGGCAATTCCTATGAGGTTATTTCGATCTGATATCTTTCTATGCGGTGCTGGATAAGATGGCGGAGTAGGGAGGAGGGCGGGAGGAAAAGGGTGCAGATTGTATTAAAAGTCATTTGGTTACAGTGTTTCAAGTCGCAGATAAGACTCCTCTAGCTATAGAAGCCTGTCACATGCCATTACCTTCAGTGCGATACTTCACGAGGAGATAAGTGCTCACAGTTTAGCAGGACTTTCCATTCGCAGGATTGTTTTTGGCATGCACCACCGATAGGGGATAGTATCACACTTAAGAATGTGATCTGCTTAAATCACTCATAGAAAGATAAAACACATATAGAGGTTGTTCTTTAGGTCTAAAGCTGTTTAAAGGAATAGTTTGGTTAAAAAAAAATTTCCCTAAACGTGGTCCAGATTTGGTGCCCAGTTTTGCTTTCATAGTTTAGCACTGCTTCAGTGGGCTGGCGCCCCACCCAAGGTGAGTCCCTGCCTCACGCCCATTGGTCCTGGGATAGGCATCGGATACCCGCGACCCTAGTGAGGAATAAGTCTTCCTGGGCACTGTGTTCCGGGCTGCCCGCTGCTTTGCTTGGTGAATGGGTTAAATACAGAAAAAGAATTTCACACTGTTCACACTTGTGGTGCTGTGGTGTCTTCACACGTGAGTATAAGGGGCCATTGTACTTTAAAAATATGTAGAAACCGTCTTTAAGTTTTGTTTAGTAGCTGTCTACAGTAATTAAGCTGTGTATATATTTATAGCTCACAGCACGTCTTATGTCCTAAACCACACTGACAGATATGTGCCACTCTTAATAAAGAGCTGGGTGCACTTTGAGAAGGTGAAAATTCAAAGCATTTAGAGTCACTTAAGGCTTTGTCTCAACCACAGGTGAAAATTATTGATGGACCCAGCTATTAAGTTAACATAATGCCTGCCCCACATTGCAGGAAAATTGGACCAATTTCGAGATTGAGATTCACCTCACAAAAATTGCAGAAGTTCTCTCAGTATCAGGGTGACCTTAAACGATTTTTTCCGAATTATCCTGTGCTGTTGGGTGTCTATAATCTAATCTTTACTACTCCCATTCCAGTTGGAGCCACCTCCATTGTGAATCATACATATTAAACACGTTCAATATTTATGACTCTGTGTCCTGTTGGGTGGGGTGAATGCCAATTCTCTGGGGTGAAACGCAACGTTGACGTCACGCACGAAAGACCGTTAGTCTGTGAGAGCCGAGCTGGAAATGTGTAAGGACGAACTTTTATGTATGGCATCTAAATCGTGAGCTAGAAGGACTTGTTGAGTTGTGGAAACAACATGAATGTATTTTCTTCTTGGCTTTTTCTAGAGTGACTAGATTTGAGCCCGAGCACATCCTCTTTTCCCCGGACATGTCCTCTTTTTGAGACCTGGAAATTGCGTCCGGTCGGGGTTTGCATCCGGGAGGGTTATAAAAATGTGTCAGCGACAGCACGTGTATTTTTTTATAAATCGTCAGTGTATTTACAACAGCGTTTAGGCATTTTGGACTGCAGATATCGAGAGCCACCCCCTGCTCACTTATCTCTCGGATCCACAGCGCGAGTGGAGGTGAATAGGCGTGTAGGATAGTAACTAGTTTATGAGAGATGCACATGACATGACGAATGTTTAGGCAACTCAAAATCCTGGACAATTCTAAAACCCCAGCTGGGTTTTAGAGGTCTCCGGGTCTCAAAAACAGAACGTGTCCGGGGAAAAGAGGTTTCTTTACAGAAATCGCCTCCCTTGTATCCACCATGTTTGTTTACATCTAAAGCCCCATTAATTCTAAAGAAATCCCTCAAGATTTTGAGAATCTGAGCCATTGATCGGGACAAATTGTTTGTGAGAATAATCTGAAAGTGTATGGTGTTTCATTCAGGTCGGCTCTTGTAGTGTGAGGCCTTTGATGACTTAGAATGACTAAAGACAAAAAAAAAATGATGAAAAAGTCCAGCGGTGTGAACCAGGCATCATAATGAATATTCAAATTAAGAACACAGTTCCGTACTTAAGGGTTAAATTAAATTGAGGTCCTGTAAAAGGCAGATCCCTCCTGTGTTCATTCTGAGAGACTTGCCTTGAATTTGATTACCACCCTGTTTTAGTGTAGCCTTCAGATATTCAGGAATGACAAATGGGTTTTGCCTTCCTTTTCTTTCAGTAATTGTTTTTTTTTCCTGTTCATTTTAGCAAGGTTTAGTTTAGGCTGAAGCTGGAGTTAACAACACTCTTAATAATAAAGGTGCCAATTATTTGGTGTGAGGCCAGAGACGAACCACATTTGGTTTCCTAAAGAACTTTCTTTTATTCAAGCAATTTTCACCCAGATCTTTATCTGCCACATGAATAATCCAGTAAAAAACTTTTACTGTGATTCACAAAGTGATATTTATGCACTTCATCACACTTTGTTATTGCAATACATGTTTTAGCTGTGAGCTAGGGTACATGTAATGTTGAAAGTGTGTCTAAGTCCTACGAACAGTGGAAGAGGTCTGCCACCTGACACAGCACCACTGCAGAGCTTCAGTTCTGAGTCAGTGATGAACTTTTTTTTAAAACAACTGTCTTTTTCAGCAGTGTCTGCTTGAGTCAGACAGACTAAGACAAAATGATAACCTTGTCACTGTTACTGCTTGATGAATCCATTTCTTCTTACTTTCATCTCCGTTGCACAAGTGTTTAATAGAGCACATCTGAGCAAAAGTTTCAGTGCATTAAAAAGTAAAATTTGAATCTGTAAAAATCAAGGTGCTATGAAAAAACCCCATGATGGCTAAACACTAAACTATCTTTGAAAATGAAAAGTACTGTTTTTGTAATGCTGTTTTCTCTGTGCAGCCTATCAGAGGCACCTACAATGCTACCTACCGCTGATTGTGAACATGAAAGGAAAGCAAGTTGTAATGCAGAATGTGGCACATACAAAAATTATTGAGAAAATGATGCATTTTACTTGTGGTTTGCATAGTGGTTACTGAAAATTTTAGGTGAACCAGTGTATGATTGCAGGTGTAATATACAGCTCCGGAAAAAAATGAGAGACCACTGCAAAAATGTTGTTTCTCATTTTTTATAGGTATAAGTATTGAACTGAACAGCTTTGCCTTAGTTTTTAAGAACTGCTGACAACATTTCTCCTAATTTACAAATACAAATGTTGTTCTTTAAAGCATCATTTTAAACGAAATGTCAGTACATCAGAATAAGAGAAATGATGCAGTGTATACAGAACTTGACTAATTCAAAGAAAAGAAATCTCTTGTTCACTCTTAAACAAAATGGCCTTTGAGGAACTTCTAGTACTGTTATACCATCCAACTGGTCTCATTGTGAGAGGAGAGTGTTGATTACAGCAGTGTTTTTATACTTTTCTTCATTAAATACATTTGATTCAGGTGATCAGTAATCAGGAATTTAACAGACACTGGCATGGAATGGTTGTCATACTCATAGAGATGCTGATTTAAAGATAAACTGCAGTGGTCTTTAATTTTTTTTCCATACATACATATATATATATATATAGTTCTGTGATTTTGTGGACCAACTTGGTCACAAGTTGGTCATTATTTTTTACATTTTCCAACTTTATCCTTTATAATTACATTGGCTTTGTGACTTGTGACTTGTGCCTTTAGGACGTCTGGTTTAGGAACAGCAAAACATTGTAGTGCCCTCTCCAGGAAATCCACTGCTTGTGATGTAGCTATGTCTGCTTTCATCTTTAGACACTAGTCTCCTCAAAGTGTTTCAGCAGTTTTTTTTTTCCCTGTGCTGAGATTGAGAGTAAATAAGAAGTGCATTGGTGAAAGGCTTTGGCACAAAGTTGGGGAAGCTGGAGTTGCCATGTGTTGGATTACTTCCTTTGGAACTTCCAGACTTTGTAGGTTAAGTTGGAGGAAAATCATGATTGATACGTGTCTGTGCATTTTTTTGTCTTCCTATAGCGGTCTATTTAATTGAGTGTGACCTTGCTCAGAATGACTCTTTGAAGAGCACGAAGAAAGGGATTCAAGTTGAAGTCGCTCTCTTGCTTCGATAAGATCAAAGTTCTTTACAGCAAGTAGAGAATCTCAGATTTTTCATTGTGCACTTTAGATGGTCTTTGTAGCTGACAATCAATGTATAGAATTTTATAGTGAATAGAAAGGAGTGTCTTAAATGACCTTTTTTATATTCTTGTTGATGTTTTGATGAATAGATTCTTGTAAAGAATGGATACCTGAATTATTTGGACTGGCTGTGGTAAGGTCACCAGGTACATTCTGTGAGTAGCAAAAATGGCCAAAATCGTACACTTTACTTAAAACCCTATACGGCATATTTGACTTTATAAATTTTACAGGAAGCGGTGCTTTTTTTTTCCCTATCAATGCTCCGACATGGGCTGACTTACAGACTGAAAAACCAAATGAAATGGTGGAATAGGAAAGTAGCTTTGTAGCTTTGAGGTTTGGGAGGATGTGAAGTCCTCTCCTGGGAACCTGCCCTGTCTTCAGAATTTTATACAAACTGATTAAAAAATCATGTAAGCCGGGCACAAATCCAGCACAGTCGGGTTAATTACGTGTGACTAATGAATTTGAATCACTCAATGCATTTGGCTGCATTCTGTTTTTTTTCTTTCCTCTTTCCTCCCATGAGTTAATGCATTCCATTTTCTCTATTACTGCTTCAGACAAAATTTGACAGATTTTGTTCAAAACAAAAAAATATAATAATAATATAATAATAATAATAATAATAATTATATATTCAGTGTGAATCTTCAGTGGGTGCACATTTTTTTGGATAGTAAAAGTAGATGTTTCTTAACAGCCAGCTGTCAAACAACTCAGGCCTAAACTTTTAAACATTTGCAATGCCTTTTCTTGTAGTCCTCCCAGTGCACAATTCTCTCCGTGTGTAAAGGTGCCAAAAAGGGGTCTTTGCACTATGCAACAGAAGAGGCCATTTTAGCTCCCAAAAGTAGAGATTCTCAAACTGGTCCCCAGGTACCCTCCAACAGCTCACATTTTCTCAGCACTTAGAAATAGAGGAAAAATGTGGACCGTCCAGGGGTCTGTCAGGACTTGTTTGCCTTAAAAAACTTCCAATGCATGATTCTTTACATAACCAGTGTTATAACAGAGATTAACCTCTATAAATTGCAAAAGAAAAACTCTTATATTGATAAAGAATCATTCATTTCTTTATTTTATTGGCATGTGACTAAAATCTCAGCTCTAAAGTTTACATTTAATGTAGATTTAAGGTGTAGATAGTGAAAAGGGAGGCTGAGCAATTAATCTGAGAATAGTTCTAAATATTATGTAGACAGAATGATTTAAAATCATGTTTTAAACTCATAATACTGAATTATTTAATATTCAGCACCTTGTTGTCTGACTTTATTAGCTCAAAATAAATGTTAAATGTCCCTCCCGCTTTTAAACTTCTACACTGACAATAGAGCCATTAAGACATTATAGTTCATGCTCACAATAAAGCAAATGTTTGCTTTCCTAGACTGTCATCACACTGCTGTAACAAGTTCATTCACACATGAGATTCCTCCTGGAGACAGTTCTATAGACTGTGGCGTTCAGTATTGAACTATATAACTACTGAAGCTGCAATGTTTAAATGTGCAGTACCTGGATGACTGATATATGATATTAGCAAATATTACATTTTTAAATAAGTTGCCCTCAAAAAAAAAAAAAAAGAATAGAAAACAACAAAAAGGCTGAAAACACATAAGGGCAGATGTCTCCAGACAAGTGCAGTGCTTGATACAGTGAATGCTACTCTGCTCTGTGGTGTATAAAATACTAAGCAGGCCCAGTTGACCTTGATTTTGGATCATCATGAACAAGGGAAAAGAGTCTTTGAAAGAGAGTTGATTATTGGAGCATGGATGACAGGAACTCAACTGGCCAGTGTCTCAATAGGAACAGTGACTAGAGTGGCATCTGCGTTTTGATCTGTGTGAAAAACATCAATAACAGGGCTGGAAAGTACTCGTTCTATAACTGATGCTTGTGCATTGGTGCAATATGTAAGAAACAACAGAAGAGCAGCTGTTCCTCAGGTGGCTGAGAATGTCAATGCAGCACGTGATCAGACTATGAAATGTCATCGCGGGGTTGCAGTGTATAAACTCCTCATTACAAAGATGAAAGACCATCCAAGAGTTCAGTGATATAAAAGCCACAGGCACAAATCTGTAGAGATGAGGGAGAACTGATGCAGTCACACTTTACAATATTCCCCACATGTGCTTGAGTGCATGTGAAAGCATAGTCTTGAAAGTTTGACCTCTACCATGAGGGGTCCGGTAGCTCTGTTAAGCTATTTGGGGGCATTTTCCTAGGTTGGAAGCATTAAACTAGTTGCTCTGCCTGGGGCAAATCAATTATTTGTTTAATATGTTTTCTGAACTCTGATCAAAACATTGGCTGAGGGAATATGTTTTGGAAGATTGGTCCCTGCTGTACGTTTTGGTGGCTCATGGCGGTCCAGTGACTGAACTGAAAAGTACTTTTAGCCACAGACTCACCAGCATAAAGCGCTCCACTGAACACCACAGAAAATGCTTCCTTCCCATCACAATCAGACTCAATAATCCCTCCCACTGTCACACATTCACACATTGATCTGTGTAATAACCTGATGCTAGGCAGATGTGGAATTTCTAATTAATTTAAATCTTTATCGTTATGTGCATTATAATTTTTTTATTATGTGTAATAGTCTATCATATGCAATATTATGTGCAGTTTTCTTATCAGGTGCTAAAACACTAATTGTTATATGCATTATGTATATTACGTGAAATATCACTAACAGAAATATTACTCATTACTAATATACAGCTGATCTTCATTACATGCTATAATAAAATTCCTAACCACTACCAGCGTTACTAGTAATTCACTAGTAAGTAACTGCAAGTTTCTTATCTATAGAATTTATACCAGTATTGTGTATAGCATGGTGTATTTCATATTGAGGTTTTTCTACTACGGGGCCCCTTAAAGTCACGTGTGAACACACCATAGCACACATTGTAAACAATGTGAAATTCTTTCTCTGCTTTTAACCCATTCACCAAGTGAAGGATTGGGCTGCCACCAATGAGGGGTGCCCGGGGAGCAGTGTGTGGGGACAGAGGTACCTCAGAGGTGCCACTAGCATTGTTGGGTTTCAAACCCAACATTTTGTGATTGCAGGGGCAATTCCCGAACCACTAGGCCACCAGCTGTCCCATTTTTGATTGTATTTATTTTATTTTATATTGAAATTTATTGAGACCTGTTTATTTTATATTGTTTTTTTCTCTGTGTGTTTCTCTTGTCTGTACTTGAAGAAAGAAAATGTCATATTTTAGTGTAGTTAGTATACAACAACTAATTCTGAAGGGCACTAGATGCATGTTGCTATCACCATTGAGGCCTAATGCTGCTCATACAAATGAATGCTTTGATTCCATTCCACTGGATTAGTTCTATTGGTCGGATTAACCTCTCTGACCACAGACCTACCCTGTATCACATCTGTTTCATTTGGCAGTCTTTTCACTGGCTGACTGTACATCGCTCTGTTTCACATCATTACCATTTACTCATTATATCGGCTTGGACTTAACACTTGAACCCTGGATGTCTTGGCCTGCCTTCTTGTAGCTGCTGTCTGAAGCACCCCGGCTTTTTATTTGCTGCACTTTCCACCATTCCTAGAATAACAATATTGTTCTAATTCCTGGAGGAGCCTAATTTGAAATAAATAATCCCCAAAGAGCCACCGGTGATCCAGGCAGTATTTAATTGGAAATGGTAATTGATACAGGTCCCTTACATCAAAACCTTCCGGGGAGTCTGTTTTGATTTAATAACAACCTGAGGAAAGGATATAATCCCCACACCTTGAATACATAACACTATGTAGACAGAATAGAAATTAACTCTGTCTCCAAGACCAGGGGTATTGTATTACATTCAAAATCAAACAACTTTTCCTTGTCAGCCTGCAAATACAGTGATATCCTGCATGTCATCGGATAATGAAACGCGGGGAAAAAGCCCACGTGTCAACTTCCTACATTACAAAGAGACACTTTATGATTCCTAATAAATAAAGCTATTATTTATTGAACTTTTAAACTAGCTCCTTGATTAAACACTTGTTTCAGTAAGAACTGTGTCATTTGTCGTAATTACGTCCCATCATTAAGAATCTACAACTGTGCACCTGACCCGGATAGACCAGCCACAGCTTGCTTGGAGATCATTTGTCTTCATTGGGTCTTTGGCTGATGGTTTCTGGCTTATTTTAGAAGAGTAATGAGCTCGTAAGCCCACTCCCTTTGGATTACTTTGTCACATTTATTTTCGTTCGATTCGATTTCACTTTATTCCTTTTTCTTCATTTTTTTAATTTTACCACTCAAACTACTTTACGAGTGAAGATTTATCATTTCACCTCTGCATGAAAGAGCTAAAAAGCCGTTAATACACCTCTGTCTTTTAAGATGGTCTCTCATTTGCCGGATATTATGGACTGCCAGCGATAGACAATAAACATCTGGCTGCATCCTACCAGGATAAAGGGGTAAACGTATACACCCACTCAGAAAACTGAGCCTATGTTGTGAATGTTTTGACTTGAGCATTCGGAGGTTATAAGTGATCAAATCTGTATGGTCAGGCAGTAGTTGGCACATTTGAGTACTTCGACAAGGGAACTCTAGATCTTGATGTGCACCATTACTTATTGTAACCAGGAGAACAACTATGCCCTTTTTAGCAATAAGAACATGGACAGAACATGACAAGAGAGTAGGATGAGCTGGTCAGGACCTACCTCTAATACTCAGAGACAGGTTAGAAGTTAAAATCTTTTCTGAAAGTGATTGTAAAACTGTCATGAACAATAAAATGTGTTTTTAAATGTCAGTTAAAAGTGTGAGATATCCATGCTTAAGCTAGAACCCTAGTTTGAAGATTTTATTGGTCAAACATGTCTGTATTGGAATCAGATTTGAAACTAGATGTGGGCCCGATCCGATATGATGTTGGTATCGGGTCCGATATAGCCGTAAATCCGATATCGGTCGGACAGCCTCGATCTCTATATTCCAGTTCGCAGCTTGCGCTGGACCTTAAACTCAACGCTGTTTAATACGAGATGCATCAGCAGACAACCCAAAAGCAAAAGGAATATCAGAGAAGACTCTTAGCTCTCCCTCAAGACCT
>JBBPCY010000001.1:45873436-45912711 GCA_037974405.1 Brachyalestes nurse
ACAGCACAATTTCAACAAAAATAATGCTAATATTAAAGTAAAAAAGATGTATTATATCGGAATCTGTATCGGTATCGCAGTCATGTATTGGGATCGGATCAGAACTGGAAAAACGTGGATCAGCCCATCACTATTTGAAACCAAACAGATACGTTTGGAAGAAGTTTAGTTTTAGCTGACTGTTGCTGGTTAGACTGCAGAACATTCTGCTTACATCAAAATATCAGATTTGAGCTGCTTGTGTGAGCAAAGCCTTATAAATTCAATTACATTTTACCTGCCTTGTTTTTGATAGGGCAATGGTCAATTATCACATGAATGATTGAAAATGTCAACAAATCCTGATCAAATCTGAAATTTTACATATTGTTAAACCCCGACTCAGATGCAAGGTTTATCCTAACCTGTCTCCTCTCTGCCTATAGATTAAAATAAGATAAAAAAAAAAGTTTCTGGAAAAAAAAAATCTGAAAATGATTCAGTTCTCTGGAGAACTTTGTTCCATGACAGCGTTGTTATCTGAAGTGTCATGCGGCCTTGACAGCTATTGGATTGGTGTCATCTGTCAGATCTCACAGCCACCATCACTTACCTGTGGAACGCTGATTGGCCTCACTTTCCTTGTCCCATTATTTGGCTGTGTGTCTCTCTTCTGTCAGCAAACTGTGATGTGGGGGCCCTCGCAGAAAGATGGCCAGCGTCTGAGAGACTGTTTCACTCGTGTCTCTTGCCCTTGTTTTTTCCTCACTGCCGGTCATGATGAGAGAACACGATGGAGTGAGGGGTTGCGATGGAAACTGAGTGGGTCCTGGGAATATCATTCAAAGACATGGTTCCTCTAGTCCTGATGCAACAGCCTGACATACCACCGCAAATGCAGCTTTGATGTCTCCAAAGCTCAAAATGTTTATAATGTCCTGTGATCATGGAAAGGCTTCCACTTAAGATGCGGAGGTGGTAAGTGCGACAGAGAGGCTGAAGTTATGCAAAGTGTTAGGAGGCTGAGAAGGGGTGGGATTGTAGAGTTATTGGATGAGGGCCAGTATCTTTGTTTAATCAAACACAGGACAGTATTTACTTGTAGTTTTTTTTCTGTAATTTTGAGTGGTATAAGAGTCATTTGTTTTTGCAATGCAAAAAAAACATCTTTGTTTTGGATTGCATCTCTTTTTTTTAAACACCTGGATTGGGCAAATCAATAATCCATCATTCCGCTGTCACAACATGCATTGTCGAGACACTGAAAAATAATATGATATTTATTTCACTGGCTGCTTTTATGGTAATGTACAGTGGCGAAGATGCCTCCAAGGCTGGTGGCTGTCATTTGGAGGACTCCAAGGGCAGAGGACATTGAGGCAGCTTTGATGTTTTTTGGTGTTTTTCAAAGATGTTTTGCTCGGTCTGCACTGTAATAAGAGATTACATTAACCCGATACCTTCTGCATCTCATATCTCGTCATCGTCTTTGAAATCATACAAGCAAATGTATGGCCTCCTTGCCTCAGCTTCATCTGAAACACACTGGCAGAGGTGGCTGAGGTGATACTGCCACTAACAGAAAAGTTTGGATTTCCTGGAATTCAAGGGAAAGTCTGGTGTCAAACTTCTCAAAAATCCAAAACCAATTGGTTTGCATTAATGCATAAAATAATCATGTTACAATGGTCCAAGCAGTAAAACACAATGGAATCAGAGTCTAAACGTCAGTAAAATGTCTTTTTAGCAAGAACAGCAACCAAAACAACAGAAAGCAAAGTATAATGGGTCCAGCAAACAAACACCAACTTAATCAAACAATAGCTGGCATTATGGACGGCAGCTGGATGGACTAGTGGTTAGGGTTTTGGCCCAGCAATCAGAGGATTGGAGTTCAATTCCCAGCTGCTAGCGTCACCGCTGAGGTACCCTTGAGCAAGGTACCGTCCCCACACTGCTCCCCGGACGCCTCATTGGCAGCAGCCCACTGCTTCACTTGGTGAATGGGTTAAATGCAGAGAAATAATTGCACTGTGTGTTGTAGTATGCATATGACAAATAAAAAATCTCTTATTATAGACACAACTGACACACAACTGAAGCAAATCAATGAAACTACGATCAGTGAAGACAACAGTATCCATGTGAACAGCAATAAAACGCCCCTTCTGAATATCAATAACACATACCCCAAAGCAAACCTTACATGAAATCAAATAATACTTCACAACTTATGATAAATACACACATCCCTGTGTGGATGAGTTCATGTTTGGAACAGAAAGAGGTAATGAGGGAACTCTATTAAGAGCACACCAGTTAACCAGGGACCATCCGTGTCACTCATGGCTTAGATCCATGTCCAGTGGCATCGGTCACATATATATTGACAATTCTTTTTTTTTCTTCTTTTTTTCACTCAGTTTGAGCCATTAAAACTGCAAACATTTGACAATGAATGGACGCATAGAAATTGTCCAATATTGGCAAGAGTATGATCTTTTCACACAAATTTCCGTTATAATTGATTTTTATTTTCTTTCTCCAGTAAATTACTTTTTTGGAGATAGAAGGTTTTGTCCTGACAGAGATGATATGCCAGTTCAGTAGCTCATAGAGAATTCAGAGATACACAATGCAATTACAATTTACAACTTCTAAGACAAGTAAACCACTGATGCCAAAAATTTCAGAAATTAGAAGGCAGTGTTTATTGGAAACTTATGGATGAATGAAAAAGCAGCAAACTGACAAAAACAATAAAAAGTGGGATGCTTTTGGAGATTCTCCGCTGTAAAGTGAATGGGTCACATGAATCAAAACGAGAGCAAGAGCCTACAGCTGCAGAGAATCAGGAACTGTTGGTTGTATATATGCTATACAGTGGTATGGGAAAATATAGGCACCCCTGTTGATTCTTGATGAAGTGAAAAGGAGTACATACCCTCTCCGTGTTTCCCGGCCTAGATGGTGGGACCCCCTGCCTTGCACGTTTTAGTGTTTACCCTGCTTTAACTCGGTGGGGGTCGTTAATGAGCTGATTAGGTGGAACGGCTGTGTTGGGAGCAGGGGAAACTCTAGAGTGTGCAGAGCAGGGGTCCTCCAGGACTAGGTAACGCAGCTCTTCTGAGAACACACTTCATAGCAACCACTGTTGCTTAAACTGTACTCACCTATGGAATTTTCATACTGGAGTTCATATTCACAAAGAAGAAAAAAAATGAATTACTGAAAGTAATAGGTACATTCAGACACCATTTTACTACTCAAATAGCTATAACAAAATGTACTCTTCCTTAAACAGCAAAAAATCTTGCTTTAGGTTAAATACAGTCGACCCCCGAAATTCACAGGGGTTATGTTCCAAGAGCACCCGCGAATTGTGGAAAAAATGTGAATTTGTGCCTATAAATGCTTATTTTATAGTCTAAACCCTAAATGTGCCCCCAGATATGCTCCCAAAATACTTTCATGTTTTTTTTTTTAACTCAGTTTAATACATTACTTTAAGGTAATACATTACCTTAAAAAAAAAAAAAGTGTTCGTACTGCACAGTGTACACTGAACTGTACACTGTCTCTCGCAGTGCTATAATATAAAATACTGATGTTACCCCTTTATAGACTGTACTGTCGTTTTCTTTGGCAAAAGACAATAATAATACAATACAATAATAATACAATAATTTAAATTATTAGTTAGGTTCTCAGGCCGCGAAAGCTGATAATATAATATGATAATTATGTGTCTCTAAAAAATATCCATTCTAGGTCCCTGGCAGCCAAGGTTAGGTTGTGCTTATTGTGGCACATGCAGGGCATACAGGCTTTAGGGCCACGTTCTTTCTTCCTGCCTCATAATGATAGCAGGAGACTCTGAATAGAAGACGCAGGTGCATCGCATTAAGGCAAGAATAAAATCCAGCAGGAAGATTCGCCGCCCCTTGTAAACTATCATGTCAACACAGTCTCCTGAAGCTCCTTTTTTGTTTTTCTTTCTTTAACCTACAATCCTCATACCTTCTTCATGAGCTGCTCTCTCTTGACCCTAAGCTCCATGTATTTTTGATGCTTGTGTAGCTTGCTGTGTGTACCCCCTTTTTTCTGCTTCCAAATGAGCTACTTTTACATGCTGAGCCAAAAACAGATGAATGATAATAGGCTCGGGAAGACAGGACATAATGAATTTATGAATAAAAAAGTAGAGGCAAAAAAAGTGTGTTCATGAAATCAAATGAAGCTTTCATGCGTGGAAAAAGAGGGGGTGAGGGAAAGAAAAGAGAAATGGTTCAGAATAACAAGTTAAGGCTTTGTTTGAAATAAATCTCCCAGTGAATGTTGAAACACGCGACATCAGGGATATGTGACAGTCCGCCCGCCCTGCTTCTGTCCCAACACGTGGTGGGAGGGCTGGTGGGGACCGTGGTCTTACATGGAGAGGTGAGGAGATTCAAAGTCCGGGACAAGCCTGCGGAGGTTAACTTGAATATCATGTTTACAAGAGGCGTGTGGTGCAGCAAAGCGGATATGAAGCTGCTTATAGAGTGAGGGCGGGAGAGAGATGGTTTGATTCTTATCAGCTATAGGAATTTCTGGGTCAAAATATTTTGCTGCTGACAAACAGCAGGCTCAGGAAGGTTATTGCATTGAATAATGTATATACAGTGCTGTCTCATACCCAATACATTTCGAAGCAGGTTTCCATAGCTTTGGGAGTGCCATGTGCGAAATGGGGTGTGATAAACATGATAAACCTTACGTTTGATTAAAAAACGCTTAACTTTTCATGGAATTTTTAAAATTGTATTTGTTTTTTTTTTCCATTTTCTCTGCAATTTTAATCATAGACAAATTCCACCCGCTAGCTAGGAACCCTTGCACTCCTCCAAATACCTAATTCTACTAACACTGAAAGCTAGCATGTGCATCCTCTGAGACATTTGGGCCACAACAGCATCTTTTCAAACTGCTGCTAAAGCAGTGCCGTTGAACAGCTCTGCCAATTCTATCACATCGGCCACACTGGCTAGTATCAGGGTCAGGGATGAGGGGAGAGGCGATGCCACCCTACCCTCCCAGAGAGAGCAAGGATTATACTCTCCCTGCAATAAAATGGCTGTAGTTGGCCATGGTGTTACTAGCCTGTTACTAACAAATGGCATTGCTGGTCAAGTCAAGTTAAGTCAAGACAAGCAGCCTTATCATCATTTCAGTAAAACCAAACAATGTTCCTACAGGAATATGATGCAACACAAAGAACAAAAACAGTACACCACAAGACTGCAAGTGCAGACAGGATGAAAGAAAGAGCAAGAAAAACACAAGAGCAACAAAACAACAGTTACAGTCCTAGTCTGAATGAGTACAGTATTTTGTATTCTAGCATAGAGAGTTACGTGTGCAGAAATGCAGAACAGATGTAGACAGCAGTAAATATAATTGTGCAAATAAAGCAGCAGCAGGACAGAGAATGTGCAGTGTAATAAATAGAGGGGTATTTACAGAGCCAATTAAGGTCTGAGTTGTTTGAGTTGTTCGATGAAGGCGGAAAAGATCAGTGTGTATGTATTGTGTTAGGTGGAGGAGGGGGACGTTCAGGTGAGGGATGTGTTTGTGTGTGTGGCGGTACAGTTTATGTTTCAGTTCTGATTGAGGAATCTGATGGCCTGAGGGCAGAAACTGTTTCCCTTACTGGCAGTGGGGGCCTGTGTGCTACAGAACCTTTTGCCAGGCAATGGAAGGTGGAAAACAATGATCAATTGCAAAATTATGATTGACGCATCTCTCAGCCAACCACAGGCATCAATCAACACTGCTCTTAAACTCCTCCGAACGAAAGCAGAGTGAGAACAGCATCCGCACTGAATTAGTCAGAAAGCTGTAGGGCATGTTATCAGGAATACTTTATTTTAAAATAAGAGAAACTGTATCTAGGCTATTGTTTTTGTTAATATGATATCTAGTGATAAATAATATTCAGATCACCCACTGAATACTATCACCCACACACACAAACAAATGTGTTTATATATAAAGTTTCTATAAGACTACAGGTGAAACAGTGTTTCACCAAGAAAAATAATAATAAAAACTTCATAACTATCACTTTTTTATTGGTGTGAAACAAATAAATGCTCTCCTAATTTCAGCTTCTCAATAGTGTTACAGTTGTATACGGCTCTGGTATACGCACGTACGTATGTGTGTGTGGGTGATAATATTCAGTGGGTGATCTGAATATTATATATATGTGTGTGTGTTTGTGTATCGGGTGGAGGACTTAATATATTTATTAGTTTACAAGATCAGCAATTACTGGGGCCAAATCAACAGACGCCCTGAATATGAACAGCCTGTGGTGATATACAAGCTTTATTTGGATGTGACAAGGTAGTGGACGAGACATGGACATCAAAAAATACAATTTTAGAAATCCTGTGTTAACAGTTTTCTTTCAGCCTCCCTCAAATGCCTGTAGGCATGTATCTGAATCATCCATGGAGCGTCCCACAACTAAGCTGCTTTCCCTCTGCGTGCTGCAGCAGCACAAACCGATCTACCCATACTTAGAGACTGACCGAGATTAACTTTATTGAGAAAAGCATGACTTAAGGATATCAGAGGAGAGGGCTGCCTCGAGCCGGGTAAATGGATGTCTGCCTAGCATTATCAGCCAAAGATGACGGCTGTTGCGGTAAGGCCCTTTTACCAAGGTCTGTGTTCTGTCAAACCACCTGTTTTATTGCTTTCAACGAGATTAGACCCGCCGGGGCTCCTCCGTAATGTTGTAGACAAAGACGTCAGGCAAAATCGGCCCATTATTGCCAATTTGGGTCTACACCTGGCACCTCTTGTTTGCGTTAAGCCATTGCAGAGCTCTGGTTAGTTTTCTTTGGGAAATCCCATATCCCCCCTTCTCTCCAGAGCTGATGAAGTGTCAGCAAAAATACGATGACTTATTAAGACGGTGACAATTGCTGTTTGTTATTGCCGTTTGACAAGATCAGAAAGACTCAGCAGATGGTAGTCAGATCCGTCGCTGTATGGCAGTTTTTGCCGAAAGATAACAGGGCAGATTTTTAGCCTCCTCTCAGCATGGGTCAGCTGACTTGCCCTTGTTACAGTCATTACGCCATACAGTAAAGGAGCAGCACCAGCCTCTATCCCTTCAGCACCATCCATGCCCCCTAACCTCCGAAGTGGGGCTTATTAGAGATAATTTAACTCTGGGAATTGGAGGAGGATTCTCATCTGGTGAAGGGTGGAAGCCATCTGGCAGGTACTCCTCCAATGCCTCACTCCACTTAAATATGAAGAACAAGAGATTTAAGAGGGTTTTTTTTTTGTTACTTGCCATCCTCTACGATGCGACTGTCAGCATAGAAGGAAATTCTGTCAAAATAAATTCTGACCGTCACTCCTGTGTGTTATAGAGAGGTCTGGAGATTGATTTTGCTTGCTTGATGGACGTTCTACTTGGCCCTTTCCACAGCTGCTTAGTATTCAGGCGGCATAGCCTCCAGCCCAGAGCACGGAGGTAAAACGTGATCCAGCAGCACCTGCTCTTAAGGTCAAGTTGCCAGAAGCTCGAAGGCTTACCTTTCAATCCTCCAGCCTAGAAGATCCAGCCTTGTGTCATAGCTCCTCTCGCCTGATATCATCATACAATCAAGCAAGGTAGAGAATGTTTCGCCCAAAAATGTTGTGAGATTATATTAGCTGGACTGCAACATCCAATAATATTAGTTGTCATAGACAGATGCAGGTGAGATAAGACCCACACTGGCAGGCTGGTGAAATCAGTCCTAAGACTCCAACTTCTTCCTTTAAAGACTGGGCTGTCTATCAGCTTAGCATATGTGGTAGATTTGTGGAGGCTGACATTAATTACATTTGTCAAATCGCTCAATCTGCTGATGATATGGAGCACCTCTGGCTCAGCGGCATTTAAAGGAGCACAGAGGTCTCCAGTGGGAAGGGAGCTAATCACTGTGATCGTGATCACACACTGTAACCACCGAGCGGCTGGCAATATTCACACCTACAAATGGATCTTGAGACGTTTCATCTGGATAACAGCTAGGAGGCTCTTAAAGGAAAGAGCACAGAAGCCACAGAAGCTGCACTCAGAATACTAACCTTCAGGCTTGTGCTATGACTGTCACTTTTAATACAGCCTGTAATTGTAAGTAAAGTGCGTCAGACTGTCAGTGCCTTGGGGCCAGGCAGAGGTTGTGAAAATACCACCAGGACTTATTCACACCTTCAGATTGCTTATAGAGAGTATGGCTAAACTATTTTGTGGGTTAGGTGGTACATTGTTGATGTTGCAGTACCAAAACCTCTAGTTGTATCAGTTCTTAGGATGTTCGAAGGTTATTATCAAAGATTTGAATGTGTATTCTTGCATCTCAACAAGATTGCATCCTCTATTTAAGGTGCCAAATAAAAAGGTGTAAATATAATTGATGAAAAAGATGGTATAACACACTTTGTATTAATTCTGAAGTTTCTGAGAGTTAACATTTTGGTTTGTGTATACTGCTCAGTTGTAATATGGTAATTACATCAACTGCATTGTTAAATGAACTTTTTTAGCTCGACAAAGCTTATAATGCATAATGAGGTAAACAATGTTGAAAACTTGTACAATGGCTGCGGTGGGAAAAAAAATTATATGAGAATAATGACCCAGTTCCATAATATTTGTTCTCCATTCATTACTAATTAATTTTATCTCAGTGTACTGGTTCAAAAATAGTGATTTACATTCTAATTGCAATGCTTATTGACATATTTATTAAAGGTGCTTTCCTTTTGTACACACAACTATGTTTCATTTCAATTATAATAAGTGATCTATTTGCTACATAAACGTGGTATACGTTCAAATGATAAGCGTGCTTTCAATATAGGCTGCATTGAGCTGAGAAGTAGCTGAAACTGAATTACATTATACTTATTGTTAGTAACTGTCACTTCTAATGCTGCATTTACACTGTTCCAATCTGACAGCGGATGTGAATGTATACCATCTCTCCAGCTGGCTGCATATCAGTAATTCAAGGGCACTTCCTACAAGTCCAATTGACATTTTCTCTCACAGGCAATATTTATGTACTTAAGTATTTCTTTGTTTTTAATAATCAGACCGTAAATTCAGCATACATCATTAAACTAATATTTTTCCAAACAGAATTAAGTTTGGTGGGCAGAGAGCATATTAACACCCAATCAATCGTCTTTGAATTTTGGAAGCAAAGCTGTTTTTCTGTGTTGTACTAAAATGTTTAAAATGCATAACGATTAAGCTGCAGACACAAATCAGTGCAAACACCATCTGACTCCTGCTTAATAAAATGCATTGCTTGGGCTAGATTAATTTACATAAAGTTCAACAGAAGCAGCAAAATGAAAATGAATGGGAGCCGTTGTGTTGCTGAACAATGTAGTTTATTTCGGTCACCATTGTAAATGTGGTTTAAGGGTTAAATATTGTGAGTTGGTATTTAAGCTGAGAGAGAGTACACTCTCTTAAAGTAGGATGAGGCTGCCTGTGGCCATTCAAGGTGATGCAAGGTGATCAAAACCTGCAGTAAGAGAGTTTAGGGATTTGTGTCAGACCGAATGGTATCCCAGTTAAACCTGCAGAAAAGAGTTTTTCTGCCCCTCGGGGAGAAAGAGTGTTGCAGTGTGGAACTGGGTGCATGGAACTTGTGTATGTGTAGGGTTACACAATGAGCGGTCTCACAGTGGGGCTTTAATTAGCGCTGATCAGGGTCTGCTCGCTAGCACCACCTGCTGAGTCAAGTTCTTTTGGGCTGACATTACTGCTGTGTTTATGGCACTCACTGTGTTAAAAACTGCAATTACTGCAGTTTAACCTGGTGCTGGATTACTGTGTGCTTTCTCCTTTTTTGGGAGGTGTTGTACTGATGGGCATTGATTCTTGAGTTGCACTAGGCCAGGCTTTACCCATAAGACTCGTAGTATCCGGTGCTAGACTACCCTTGCTGAATGTCTGTTCCACAGTGTACATAGCCTGCAGTGTGGTTCACAGCGCTTATGAATATGCATGCCCTGAATATCCAGTCACTGCTCATTACATAGGAGGGAGTTCCGGGAAGCACCATAAATGAATAGAGGATTAGTTCTACCCTGATATAAGACAATGCCTAATGGAATTGTTGATAACCGTAGAGCAGATTAGGGCTCAGTGAGCAGACATAAGAGGCTCAATAATTCTACCTAGCTGACCTATTGTGCTGTTTGTTGGACAGTTAATTATGAATTTCTGGAAATATGTAATCCCCTCTAATAATTGCCATAAATGTGTGTTTGTCTGCCACAGTATTAGTCACAAATGGGTGCTATTAGATTACGTTTATTTTTTACCGCACAGTACCAAGACACATCATAACCAAAATTGCTTGCAAAACCGACTCTTGATAAATCCTAAATTAATTCAGTTTGGGACATAATCATAAAATTATGTATGCCAGGAGCTGTTACGCTCTGAACACGCCGCAAATAATTTGCCTTTTCTCTGTCTGGATAGGGCGGGTTTGAAGATGAACAGGGCAAGATGCCAGCCATTTCAGTGAACACTGGAGCAAGGCCTTACTTTTAATTCTATCAAACCCGATGTCTCTCCAGTCATACGTTCACACTTTGGAGGAAATCCATTAAAACTTGCTATCAGAGTACATGCATGAGGCATGGCAGGGTAAATGGATCAGCATGTGGAATTGGCACTTCTGTGAGCTGCTGTGTTTCATAATGCTATGGAAGAAGCCCCATGCTGCCTTTGTTGTTGGTTGGTTTCTGGTCCATTACTATGGAAATGCTTTATACTGATATACATTACCACAAAAGGCCATTATACAGTGAACATGCTGCTAAATGAAGGACATGAAATTACAAATCATCCAGCTGTGATTTTGTTTATTTAAAGGTATATGTACTAACACCATCTTCCCCAGAAAGATCCCAAGATGTCAGGAGTTACTGATTCGATGCCTGAATAAATCACAATAAATAGGTGTGCAAAAGGCCTTAATAATTAAATGTGACTGAACTGTGATGTATATTTTTATTTGTGTGTATTCTTGTTGAAATCCTATGAGATTTCAGCTTTGCTGGGAATTGTGTTCTTAACGGAAGAATAGATTAAACACAAGAAATAGCTGCTTTTTTTGTGCCTCAGGCTCAAAGGGTTAATGCAAGCTGAGTAATGGAAGTCACTGTAGCAGGGGATCTTTTTTCATCACGTTAAGCGTCCTGCTGGCCTTTACTCCATGCTTTGGACTTTGTGTGGCTTTCTATCACTTAACAGTTTCAGTTTCCTCCCTAGAAACACCTGGTCTGCCAAGGGCTTGTGAAAGTGGTTTTATCTCATCTACTGAGACAGCAATTAGCAGAATTAGGTAGCTAAGTGCCTGGCAGTCACCAAATGCTTGTGACATGAGCCTGCTTTCGGGGGTCAGAGTCAGAGGCTTTTTGCATCTATGCTAATGACTTTCACACAGAACATGATTACTGCTCCACCAAATGAATGACCGAGTCACGAGAGAGGCTGACTTTAACCATTAAACAGTGTCCTGCCTGTGCCAGCAGGCATTATTGACCTGCTACCTGCAAGTAATACCTATGGGTAAAACAAAAACCAAACTGCTTTGTGTTAGTATTTAACAGTGGCTTTAAGCGTCTTCCTTTTTTCAGTTAATCAATTAATTGATTGCATGTATTAAATAATGCAGACAATGCATTAGTACACAGGCTAAGAAATGTGTTTAAATGTGTTTATATGATGTTTGTGAATTAGTTATTAACTGTGTTAAATGCAAAATGTAATATTTCAGTTGCATGTTACATCAAGAATGACAGATATAATTTTAATTGCTTGCAAATAGTATGTTAATAGTTAAAAAGCAAATATGTTACAGAAAAAAGTAGATCATATATCCACTGACAGAAACAATGATAATTTTTTAGTTCTCGCCATATTTACAAAATATATTTGCAAAAATGTTGTTTCAATAATTTATAATCTGTTGTGTCTTTTCCAAGGCTCTTTTTTAACAAAAAAGTCAATAATTTGTATATAATCTGTAACCACTTAATCTTCACTAGGGTTGAAATATTCATTCTTTCATTCATTTTCTGCAACCGCGTAGTCCTTGTTGGGGTCGCGGGTACCCGGAGCCTATCCCGGGCTCTAGGGGGCGAGGCAGCCCACTGCAGGGCACACACACACACACACACACACACACACACCATTCACTAAACACACTCACACCTACGGCCAATTTAGAATCCCCAATTCACCTAAAGTGCATGTCTTTGAACTTTTGGGAGAAAACGGAGACCCCGGAGGAAACCCACGCCACCACGAGGAGAACACACACACACACACACACACACACAAGACCAGAAACTGGATTCAAACCCTCAACCCCGGAGGTGTGAGGCAACAGCGCTACTCACTGTCCCAGTGTGGGACATATATATGAAATATATATATATATATGAAATGCTCTGCAATATAAAACATCCGCAGAAACCACAGAAGCAAGCAAGTTTGACTTGTCTGCTGATTCATGTGTCGGATTCACAAGATGCTAACAACTCTTAGTGGATCAATTATATTTAAGGTAAAAAGAAAAATGTATGATTTCATTTTTTTTCGGTTCCAGATTATCACTTTAAAACATTTCAGTGGGAAGAGACAGACTGTCACTGGCTCTGGGAGGACTGTCGAGTAGAAGAGGCAGTGGCCGTGATTGATTGTGGGGAGATCTGGGTGTGGATGACAGCTGAAAGTTCAGCAGTAAAGAATCCTCAGAAAAATGCGGAGAGAGCGGGGTGCAGATGTTGGGGCCTGATAGAGCAGGAGAGAGGACGGTGACAGTAATGGGGGGGTCACTCAGCTGTGAAGGACTCCTTCCACAGCCTTAGAGAGGGGAGCATGATGTGAGGAAGAGTTTGGAATAGTGAGTAAAATTATTGTTTAGTGGAGTAGATTTTGCGATACCAATACATACTTCACACACTGATACTCCTACAGTGGATGAGGTGCAGGGTTTTTTTCCACTTTTTTTCCACTGTGCAATCCATGGTTTAGACTTGTATGGTTACATGGTTTAGTCCATGGTTTATAGCCTTCAAATTGTAACTCAAACTCCCAAAACAGTAGTGCAAGTAGTGCATTGTAGAGAAACTTACCAACTCAAAGTAGTGTCTGTTCAGTTTACTATCAAGAATGACCAGTGAACTCATTCATGTCCCCTTTTACCAGCAAAGGTTTAAATTCCTCACCATTTTTCCACATTATATTGCTTTTCTAAATGAAAATGTTAACACATCCTCTACAGGGAAGACCATTTAAATTTGGCATGTTATGCAAATTTTAGTGCACAGCTTTTATTGATTTGCTGAGTGAATCATCCTATAATGTTGATAATGATAAAATATTTTTTTGCCTCACCACATCCTGAATTTCTAGGCCATGAATGAATTAAAAAGGGCAGAACATCTACAAAGCTATTACAAAAAATATTCACAGAATCATTGACTTAAGTGTAACACATGACTCACACTTAACCGATTCACTCAACTCAACTAGACTCAAGACTAAAACCTTCTGAAAAATGATAAAAACCAAATAAGACTAAATGAGGGCCAACAAGTAATGCGCTAAATGCTATGGTCATGCACGTTAATGCACTGCTGTTGTCAGCTAATCTAGCTAAAGTGAATTACAGATAACTGAAAGTTCAGCTGGCTTGCATTTATACCAGAAAGTTAGTATACCTGCAATACAAACTAATGACTATAGACTAGAAAACTGTTTTGCCTTTCTTCTAATTACTGCTTTTACTCCATGAACCCCTCAGCTCTTTCATACTAAATGTTTTACTTATCATATTACAAGGCTCATGAGAAATAAGACAGGCTTTTATACTAAGACCTACTAACAGGTCTGAACTAGAATTTCTGTCTGAAACCAGTCCTGTCTGAAACAATACATACAACTTGGTTGTAAAAAGCGCAATATAAATAAAATTGAATTGAATACAATAAATGCATAACTATAGTATGTATTTTTTTTCAGTGAGGTAGCTTTCTGAGACAAAACCACCACTGTGAGACCCTGTTTAGAGTTTAGACCCTGTAGGTTTCTTTACAAAAGAACATTTCACGTAACGATTCAGTCATGAAGAAATTTAGGAAAAAAGAATAAAAAATCTCTGGAGTTTCAAAACCTGAAGGACATTCATTTTAAAATGCACTGCATTGCAAGCAACAACCTGCCTTCACTTCATAGTGAGATCATTGCAATAGAGTGCAACATCTGAAAAACACTGAGACGGGGGCAGAAAAGTGGACTTGATATTTGGTGCAGTGTTTGAACCACAACATACATATGCATTGGGACAGCAGCCATCTAGGGTGGTTTGGTCCCATGCCAGTGCTTGATTGAAAGCACAAGGCTCAGGACTGGAGCCTGATCAGAGACTGTAGTGTTAATCTACCCCTGCAGGCATCTTGGATAGCCAGGCGCTAGTGGTGATCAAGCAGGACGAAATGTTTACACCTCCAGGCAAGGTCCTCTGTGTCATTGCTAAATGCTAATCGGCTAACATAGAGCTACTCATGTAACCTTGGCTGCTGTTCCTTGCTGACCCTCTCTCAGGCACATGTAACATTAAATAATGTTCCTATGTGTAAGGAAATGACACCCAGACCTAGGAATGATAATTTCAAGACGTAGCAAGTCTATTGGCCCTGTGATCAGCAGGTCATGGGTTCAAATCCAGAATTGCCAGTGGCACCTCTGAGGTACCCTTGAGTAAGGAACCGTCCCCATGCACTGCTCCTCGGGGGCTGCGTTTCTTCACTTGGTGAATGGGATAAATGCAGAGAATGAATTCCGTGCTGTTCACACTGTGTGCTGTGGTGTGTTCATGTATGATAAATGAACACTATACACAAGACTAAACAACAAAGGCCAAAGTTAAACTATTTCAAATGGCTCAGAAATTAGCAAAATGGCGATATAGCATTGTCATCCTCTTAATATTTGGTGCAACTCTGTGCAAGAACTTGTCTGCCATCTAATTTGCAGGCTGCATACACAAGAAAGCCCTCTCCCCCTGCCGCCACCAGCCCATATCTCAAACAAATGCTTTGTTGGCTTTGCGTTATCCACGGAAATGTGCTCAGGCATCTTTGATAGCGAGCTCTGAAGGCAGACTACAAAAGCAACACAAGCAGGGTTCAGAAATGAAATACACTGTGCCGCTGTGATTTATGAATGCACATTCTACGGATCTAAACTTCACCAGAACTGCTCCCATTAGATTCCGTCTGTCTGGAAACTGTGAAAAACAAATCAAGCTGTGCAAAAAAACGATAGACCAACCTGCTCCTTGTTTGATGTTGCAGCAGCTGCATACTGCCCTCCACTTACAAGTAAAAGTAAAGTTCATGTAGCATCAAAGATTCAAAATGTTCTTATTTTTCATTAGCTGTGTGCTTCTGAGGCTATTCTATTATGCCTTTTTGAGGGAGGACTGACTTTAAATAAAATAATATCAGACTAACACCGTCAGTGTAGAGATCTCCTAAATTCTACATATAAGTTATCATTTCGTCTCATGTCTGATGGATTCTAAAGGGTGTGCAATGGTTCAGGCACTTGATTGTCATTGTCTTCTACATTTATACCTAGTTTAGTTTAATCTATATTTTCATTTTCTTCCTCTTCTTCTTTGTGCTTTCCATTGTTCCTTTACTTACTTCTTGTTTGTGTTCTTTTTTCTTGTTCTTCTTCTTTGTTATGCCTTTTGTTCCTTCTCTTTCTCCTTGTTCCCATTCTTTGTTCTTGTTCTTGTTATTCTTCTTCTTATTCTTATTATTATTATCATTTTCCTACTCTTTCCTTTCCCTTTTGGTCTATGCACATCAGTTCACCAGCAACCCTCTTGTTCACAAACTACTATTTCCTCTAATTGGAAATTAAGTTCACAATCTTAATTATTAGTGTTTTTAGCATTCCAGTCAGTTAGTTGCTGGCTCAAATGTTTGCTCCATATTTACAGCACCAATTGCAAGGCATTCAATTACAAAAATGAACAATATTATCATTTAAAAACATCCCTACCAGCCATTTCCCTACACTAAATCATTTTTATGTGTTATTGCATGGCTTTGGCAAAGTGCATTTGTTGATTAAAAATGTTATTTTGGTAGAACAAAAAATATGGAACAGAAAACTTCTCTCAACTTGTGTTCCAAGTTTTAAACTAAATTCTAACCCTTAAACACGTACCTTCACCTGCCCTCTGCCCTCCACCTAGTCCATTTTCATTTCAGACAATTAGCACACAGCATTTCAAAACATAAATGGCTGTAATTACAGTTTTACACTAGCATGGGATTCTGTGGATGAATTTGGGTTAGATGTAAGTGCTGGGTCACTAAAAACCCAAGGTGCTGTGGAGTGCAATGGCTGAACACCCACGCATTTGAAGAGAAATTGAGGGGAATATAACATTTTGACATAATTCAGTCACTGAGATGTAAACAAAGTCATACAAAGTGTTGGGAACAGTTTACAATAAGACTACCCACATAAAGGGTTTATACATGGGTTGTTGATACTTCTCGTCCCTTTCTCAGGCGAAATGCTAAACTGTGAGCTTCACCAGGTCTTTGTTAATAAGCTGCTACCATTAAAACACCAGGTCTTGCCAAATAGTGAGCCTGCATCAATATATGACTCTTATAACTTGTTCATAACTGCTTATTAATGCTTTATAAACTGTCAACAACCTAATTATCAAGCTGACTATAAATCATTTATAAACCCTTTATAAGGGTAGTCTTTTGTAAAGTGGCACTAAAGTGTTTTCATGTAAAGCTGTAATCCCTACAAAAAGACTGGCTTACAATGGCAAAGCCTCAACCATCAACATCGTAAAAAACCTGTAAAAACTTAATATGATCTACCTTATAGGGGCATTAAGACTGCATGGGGTTTAGATTTAGGGCATTAGGAGAGTTCAGTGTAGATCAGTTTGTATTAGATTGCAAATGGTCTAAAGTATGTGTGAATAGTTTATAAAACATAACATATGTTAGGGTTAAAAGGGTTAAAATAACATATTCTAACCTATTGACATCTGTGGTCATGCACGGAAGAGATGGGGTGGGAGAAGGGTGCGAAATGAATGGGGGTTATAATCAGGGTTGATGCAGCTTACGAATAAGTGGTTAGTAATGAAGAGTGGTGGGGCCAGCAGCTGGAGATCAGGTAAAGTGAGAGATAGCTGAGGTGGAGCGTGTTCTTTTAATGAGCTCTCAGTAGGAGCTCTGCAGCTCAGCCTCGGTGATGCTGGAGCTTCTACACTCTGCCCTCTCTTAGCGAACGTTCGCTCACACCTCACCTGCACGGAGCTCTGTTTGACCTAGAGAACAATCCCTAAAACACGAGTAGAGAGTTCGACTTCCGTGGACCCTTGGAGCTTCCATTATTTCCAGAAACGAAGGCCTGCAATGGGACACATAGCAGACATATGGTTATTGTTGATTTTTTCACTGTGGGGAGATGCTGTGCCATCTGTCAGTCCTCCAAATGAGTTGCCGTCAATGAGGAGGCTCAAGACTTGATGGAACTTGAAGGATTTCACTCGCAGTATTCATTGAATAATTGTTCACACGCCAGTGGCAACAGCAGACTCATATCAAGTGATCCTTGATTTTTTTGTCTTTATAGTTTTTCCCCCCGATACTTCCCAGCCTACTCTGAAACAGGAAAAAAAAAAAATCATTAAGTGCTTATTAACACGCACGTCAAGGTCTTTTCTAGCTTGCATGTGTCATTAAGACTGTTCTGGTTTTAGTGTTACTCTTTTCAGAAAAGAGATTGAAGAAAAAAGTCATTGGGGACAGATAGAGAGAGAAGGAAAAACAAGTTATTATATAAAAAAGATTCTGGCTGAAAAGCATGACTGAATGAGTCATAGACCAGAGTTTAATTACTAATGTTGATCAGTAATGTCCAGGTTGCTGTAGGCTATATGAGGTTCGCACAATAATAAAACAATAAAAAAAAAAAAAAATATATATATATATATATATAACAAGCTGCTTTTCAAAAGTTTGGATTAGAAGTTTGGCAAAATACATCATTAGTGGGACACCAGGAAGTTCTATATTTTCTTTATCTGTTTGTTTCTTAACACTGAAGAGGAGAATCTAAATATCTATAACTACCAGGAATGTAATAGAACTGAATGTGTGTTTTATATCAAAGAAAGAATTAAAGAAATGACATAACTTTTTTATCCAGAAAATATCATATCAAAAGTGAAGTACTTAAGTACTTATATAAGTAAATAAGTAAGTAAGTAAGTAAGTAAGTAAGTAAATAAATAAATGCATTATTATTCTTCTTACATAAGTCTTAAATAGTGATAAAACATCTTGAGGCTACATTTTTGGTAATCAAGCAGATATAAAGCATTTCAGCATTCTGAACTGAGTGGGCCAGTAGCATCTGTGTGATCAGGTAGGTTCTAATATTGTGCAGTTCTAATATAGTGTGAATGTGTTTTGTCATGGGATTTCTGTTTTATTACATTTGTGTCTCATATTTACAGACTTAAAAGGAGGAACTGAATTAAGTTGAGTTACTGTAATTATAGTGTCCATAAATATATTTAATATTTGTGATGGTAGGCGATCACAATCTGTGTAATTCGTGTCTTTTGGTAGAGAGAGTCAAGAAGAGTAAATAGTAATCCGCCTGCCGATATGTGGCTCTTGAGAAGCGTTAAATTTAGAAGACAAGCAGAGCAAATTATTAAGCGCTGCTGTCAGGAGGCGCCCTCTGTAAGTGCCAGATGTGTTGAACACCACCCATTCAGCTATAGATTTTACAGGTGGATAAATTTCAGGAAAATGTACAGCCTTTTAAACCTTTATCCCATGCGAAACAGTCTCTGATCCAGAAATCCAGATATCTTCTTCCCACTGCTGTATGAGAATGGAGTACTGGGGGGAGACGGCTATCGGAGATGATCAGATATGAATTAAAGTGGGTGCGCTGATTGTCTATCACACACTTTTTGCATGGCTGCCTTTCTTGTGAAGATAAAAAAGTGATGTGTTGGCAGAAGGGTTGAGATAAGTGTTTCATGGCACTGGAAGCAAAATGCTGCATGATCTTGACACCTGTGGAAAGTCAAAGTGCACTCGAAGAAAGCTGCGGCATTAAAGATTTCTATTTTCAGCCTGACATCACGACAACCCGGCATACGGTGCCACTCTCATCTCATAAGCACTCCAAAAGAAATGGTAAGCAGATTCCTGCAGATACACTGTCACAGGCAAGCGCCGGCTTTATCTTCTCGCCGCTTTGTGTTTGCCTCAGGGAAGGAGAGCAGGTCACCGCGGTTTTAAATGAGGCTTACTGCTGTCGTGTTGTTACACTTTATCAATTTCATCCTTTTTAATAATTACTGTGTGCTGTTCTATAATATTTGTAGTCTATTGTGTAGTAGTTTCTTATTTCCCAAATGAAATGTTGCATAAAACATCTAAAATATGACTTGGTTACCATTTAATAATATTGAAACATTGTCCAAATCTCAATGGTTTTTCTTCATGAAACAACCAAAATTATTATTGTAAGCGATTCCAAACCTTTTAACAGTAGTGTAGTTATTCAGTGGAGATATCGTCACCAATGGAGCAGCCATTTGTTGCATTTGATTGATTGAATGTTTGTTTGTTTGTTTGTTTGTTTGTTTATCAATCAACTGACTTTAATAATGTCAAGATGTTATGATGAGAGGACCAATAGAAATGTTCTAAAATGACCATTACCTTGAAGGTTAGGTTCTTTTGTAAAGTTCCTTATTGATGGACTGGTGGATTGATGGATCGATTGTGCATTTATTTAATTATCAACTGCTTTTAATAATGTCAGCATTTTCCGAAGGTGACGGTTGATAGTTAGGGAAGTCTTTCTTTTGCTTGTAAAGTTCCTTATTGATGGATTGGTAGACTGATGGATTGATGGATTGATTGATGGATTGATTAATGGGTTGATTGATTCTACAAAACAAGAGTGTCACATGACTCCTGGTAGAATCATGTGATGGGGTCATCCTAGTTAGTGGATTTAATTGTACATACTCAGAAGTAGTTCATGTAAATAGTATACAGTTAATCTAAACAAATAAGTGGCCTCCGGATCCATTTGTGCTATATATGTGTTTATCATCAAATCAGCATACTACAAAACAGGAAAAAACTCAGTGTTGTGCGGATGTGTACACTTCAAAAAGTCACTTAATTAATGGCTTTCATAAATTCATACATTTCTGTCATGTTTCCAAAAAAAATAAATCACCACTTAACTCCAAATCTCTCCAAAATACATCATTAGATTGGAAATGCAGTCAATAAAACATAAATAAATAAATAAATAAATAAGTCAACACAAAGAAGAATGATGTATAATGGAAGTGCAGCTGAAGCTACTGGATAAATAATAAATAAATAAGTAATCAAATCGCTAGAAATTCCCCGAAGCCTTGCTAGCAGCCACTTGCTAGCCTTGCTAGCAGCTACTCTCATCACACCAATCTCTCCGGCCTTCATGGCTGCAGCTTTTTTTTTTTTTGTTAAATCCGGAATGTCGGATAATTAAATTTGGGGCCTAATTTGGCCTGTAAAGTGCGAGCTCTCATGTGATTTTTATTTTGCTTTTTAACCCTTAGTCTGATACCATCCTTCTTCTCTTTCATCTCTGTGCTGGAGGCCAAAGCTTGAGGGCTTCCATTGGCGTAATGAGAAATGGGAGTCTGCGTGAATCTGTTTTTCATCGTATACCATGGAAGGTAAATGTGGGTCTTGTTCAATACGGTGTGCATGTTTGAATCGAAGTTCGTGTGGATGCAGAACCAAAGTCACTTTGACTGTGAATGAGCTGGGGGACAATTACTGAATGCGTCCTTGAAAGCGAGGGTGAATTCAGTCGATAGATGTTTGTTTAGCTGTACATTTCCTCTGTTCATTTTCTAATTATGTGGGATCAGAGTGCAAGTACATTTGGTGTGTGTGTGCTTGTGTGTGTGTGTGTGTGAGAGTGAGAGAGAGAGGGAAAGAGAGAGAAATGTATTCCAATTTTCGGCATTGGATAAAAAAGGCCAGAAGGTGCATGCGGATGCGTGTGGGTAGCTGCTCTGTTGTGTTTAATTAATTTGACTCCAACTGAAAAGACTTTTACTGTTTTCCTACTTGAGGCAGCTGCGCTTGCTTGTGTTATTGTGGGCTGGACTCTGGTTAGAAATATGGTGTTAGGGTGCAATTACAGCGGGTTGGAGGAGAAGAAAAGGAAAGAATAGGCGGTGGCAGAGTCTCAGAGCTTTGAGGATTGCATATTTCAATGGAGACAGGAATTTTCACACTTCATTTTTATGTAAAATATTTTCACAGTTCGCAAAACACATAAACAGTAATGAGCTTTATGTAAAGAAAGGAATGCCGACCATGCTTGTTTTTCACACTTTTTTTCATGTGAATTTTACAGATTATATATCCTGCAGAAGTGATTTTAGCAGCCTGGTGTTTATAACCGCATCTTGAGCAGGACAAGCCCCCAGTCGGAGTAAATATCCAGGGCAGGCTTTGTCCTGTCCAGCTGCTGTGTTGTGCACCGGGCCTGGGATGCCTTTGACACGTTGCAAAACCAATTACAGGTATAATGTGATTAGCTCTGCCACTGTGACGCTTCCTAGTGGATTTAAACTAAGCCTGCTCTGCACTCACTGTCTCAGTTATAACCAACCCCCCCTTACACACACACCCCCTCAATTTGACACACACCTAGCTTCTTACTGCAACATTGTGGCCTTATCCATTTATTTAAAGCTTATTTAAATGAGACACTCACACAATATGCCCAACAATTTATAGACCCCTACTTATTCAACATGTCCACCTCATTTTGGGTATTTACAGACTGTGTGTCCAGCCTTTACTCTTCCACAAAGGCTTTGCACTAGATGCTGGAACTCTACTGTGAGGATTTGGCTGCGTTCATCCACAAGAGCATTAGTAAGATCAGATAACATGATTAGTTATTAGTTAGATAACTGATGTCATAACTCATCCCGGAGGTACTGGGTGTGATGGAGCTCCATCACACCAAAAAGTGCAGTCACAGTGCGCTACAGCTTTATGTTAGAGGGCTTTAGACCACTCTAACTGATGCTTGGCATTGAGCGTGGTGAGTAGCATGAGCCCCCTATTTTATTAGCAGGGCTTTTCTATGGTAGTTACATAATTACCAGCAATTGTCAGCAATATGTGCACGTTTACGTATCTAAATTCACATTTAGAAGGAGTGCCTGGATACTTGTGGCTATGTACAGTTAGGGGATGTCCCTGTGATCAGAATGTTGTGGGTTTGAATCCCAGGATTGCCAGTGGAATCCTTAAGCAAGGTGCCATCCCCACACACTGCTCCCTGGGCGCTGCATTTATGACTGCCCACTACTTCACTCAAGTGAATGTGAACAATTTTACACTGTTCACACCGTTCTATGCTTTGGTGTGTTCATGCATGATAAAAAGGCCACTTTACACTTTACATGTAGTGTGCATGAACATTGAAAATTGACAAAAAGTGTGATATTTGCTCCGAAAAAGGATGTATTGCTTGTTTCATTCCCTGAGTCCTGCTATATCTCCTGTCCTTTCCTCTCCATTGTCCCATGCTGTGTCCTTTGCTCCACTCATCCATGTGATGATGGTGGGGGAGTGTATAGGCATCCATGTCCAGTGACAGTTTAATAATGTCAGCCATGTTTCACCCCACTTATCTGTGAGCACCCTGCTGTCTTGCTCTTTCAACACATAATATTTACACACCTCGCTGCCCTGCCAGCCAGCCCCAATACCCAGTCCTTGTCATAGTGAGCCTGCAAGTGTATTCTAAGTGACCAGTATAGGAAAGGAATGGGACATTAACTGGCCTCCGTTTCTGAGCTATACTCTTAGAGGCAGAATGTGGTGCAGTATTTTTCAGAGGGAGTCTGTTTGCTGTGGTTCCTGTGAGATGCCTGCTGCTTGTTTGTAATGGAGAGAGGACAGTGGGTGTCCTCAAGTGAGACTCTGCTTATCCAAGGGTTTTGTTGGATAACACCAAGGTCAGGACCCAGTTGAATGGAAGTTTAGCCTTCCTATCCCTTGAGAAGGTTTGGCCAGCTGGCCAGTGTTGCTTTTTCTGATTCAGTTTTTCTTGTGCATAGACTTGCAAAACAATTTTCACTATTTCACTATTTCCCTTAATATTATCTGGTATATTGAATTTTCCTGCTACATTGTGTCTCCATGCCAGTGCCCAATGGAAGATCATGCAAGTAGTGTGTGACCTAGAGAAAGCCATCAAAACGAGTCCCTATTAAGGGTTAGACTGGTTGACTGATAAATCCACTACTTCAATGTTCAGTGAGCACCAGTTGACTAGTCAAGGTCAATGCCTAATATATAACAGCAGAAAAAACAGGAGTGTATCTCCAGGAGTACACAAAACACACAGTTCATGTCATTGGTGCACACTTTGGTGCTCTGCTTCACCAGAGAGGCTTGTATGCCTTCATCAAAGACAATATTTAAACTGGACTTTAACAGTTATTGTCCACGCATCCTCGTCTCACGCTGGTATTTTGTTTCGTGTCCATATTTAATCTCTGTTTACCCTATGTTTTTGATTAGCCTCTGCTTAGCTTCACGCCAGCATCTTGCTATTGTCTTATGTGCTTAGTCATTGCCTTAATGCCTTTCCTAATCTTAGCCCTCAGATATAAAGCCAATCACCTGCTGTCTGTTACCTAGTTTGATTTAGGTAGAGCCTGTAGCCATTCCAGGGAAGATTCTGAAACGTGCATGAAATGTACCATATGGTTTCACATTAGACAGTCTGTCTTAGTGAGTCTCTGTGAAGCTAACTGAAATAGAACAGCTCTCTTGCAATGCACATCCCATACATCTAAATGCAGAGTCTGCTGCTACGACATGGATTTTTACACCCAGAACACACATTTGACTTTTTTTTTTTTTTTTTTTTATGGCTTGTCGACAATAAAAATATCTAGTCACGCAGCCACTAGTGCCTATTTGTTTATGCGGGATATGCTTAGTGATGCACCATCTTCAACTCTGTGGTCATGACAACAGAGAATGTTTCATGCATGAGCAATGCCATACATGCTGAAAATGAAGTTTTAATCTTCCTCTCAGAAACAAATGATCCAGAGGGAAAAAGAATAGGACAAAAGTAGAGGCTAAAAATCTAAATGGCTTAAACAGAAAGTTCATTGTGTAAGGAACTGTATGATGAGACTATTTGGCACCAGACTGAAATTAAAGGGTTGGAAATGCCTTTTCATATGCCTTTGACACACCTCTATTCTGGACTATTGATAGTATTAGTACAACTCTGGCAATCACTTCAGTGTGTCCAGATGACAGTGCTGAGTGACCACTGAGATTGCTGATTGCTATGCATGTCGCATAGCAACGTGATTCAGATCCCTTGTGGCATCCTGCAATTGCTATTTTTCCCTGCCAGCGAAACCTGGCGAGTTGTATTCTCGCAGACCCCAGATGTGAGAAATCACGTGGCGTGGCTGGGACCCGAATCCAAATCTCCATCGCAGGGTTAGAACTTCTTTGCTAGGCACAGATTTCCCAGAATATCCACAAAAGCCCCATGGCCCCCATGGACACGGAGGCCCCAGTTTTCACAGCCTTTGACGATTTAAATGTACTTACCTGCGTTAAATAAATAACTATTCAATTACAAAGGACTCCGCCTCGTTTGTCTCTCGTGTCCTTCCAGCATTGTGGAAAAAAAGAAATAAATAAGTAATTAGATAAACTTAATTCTCAGTGGTGATGCCAGTGTGGTGTACACTTGTTTTTTTTTCTTCCTTTCATTTTATTGCGGTTGTTTGTTTATTTGCTTTGTTTTCCTTTCATCCCCCATAAGAAAGAGCTGAAGGCCTAACACCGTGTTTTCTTCTCCGGCAGTAATTTGCCTCGGATCAGGAGGCATGAGGCAGGAGTACAAACACTGCGTTGTTAATTTTAGCTCCTGGGAATATTGGTCAGTACATTGCAGAGTCACAAATGCCATTCTGATGCATTATTCCACAGAAAGGGGCCTGGTTATATAAAACAAAAAAGACATATTTGCATTTCCTGTTGAACCAGTTGGGTCCACTGACCTTAAACCTGATGTTTTTTTGTTTTTTTGTTTTTTTGTTCTTTTTTACACTCGTGCATTACCTCATTACATTTCTTTTAGTCATGCAAAAGTAATCAACAACTTCTTAAAATTGAAAAGAATTTTCATTTGTTCATTAGTCATTCATTCATTTATTCTGCTTACCAGAACCTCCCTGCAAGAAAAAGGATGAAAATATTATTGGGCCACACAGCAGTTTTATATGACCCAATCACTTTGGAGTATCTAAAAGAGTCCTATTTTTCGAATTAGCCAAAAGCCCCCCCCACCTGTTGTATTACAGTATGTCCGGTTTAACTTGAGGAAGTAACTTTCATTAGGCTCATCTCGTCGATGTGTCGCTGGATCTTATCAACACTTTTCCGTGTTTTCACTGTCCCGCTTGTTGTGCGATTTGACAGTCAAAATCAATATCACTTAAATGGACAGTTTGATCCTGTAATCTGCTGGCCTCCTTCCTGCCTGCCTCCACTTACATCAATCTCATCTGATGCCTCAGCTTCAAAGCAGCCGCCCAGAATGGCAAGATTTCAGCTGTCATCCACCAAGACGCTTCAATACATTCGCAGAGAGAAATTTTCTATTTACATGCAAAGTATTTTTTTTTCTGCCCCTTCTTAATTATTTCCCACTAGTCTTACTGACAGTTTGTCATGGTGGAATATGGGCTTAGTGTGGGCTTGGTTAAGCGTGTCCAAAGCAAAAGGTCTGACAGCACGTTTGTTTTTCCAGGGAAAATAACCCCTTAATGTGGCGTAATCACTGACACGTCACGGCCACCCTAAGAAAACCTCCTAGTGTTCTGCCCCGGAGCAAAAAATAAAACAAAACACAGAACGTGGATCAACTGAAATAAAAGCAACTGTAGGTAACAATAGCCCTCATTCAGTAAAAACACAGTTCAGATTTGTTGTTCTTTTTTCATCTTCGGAACATTTTCATAGAGATAGCTGATTAGATAGCCATGGCTTGTTTTCCTCATGCGAGCAGTTAGCATGTAAATCAGGCTCCCGGACTACAATCAAGGATAAGCGGGAAGTGTTTAACTGTCATACACACTCTATTTCAGCCGGCAAATCAGCTGCTGACAGAGGATCCACACACAAAAATATAGGGTTTATATAGTACATTGATTTTGTATGGATAGCATGTTGCAAAATCTTTTCTTCATGTAAAATCATGGATTTGAAATGGCAAATTTAATGCACATTTTTATAGATTGCAGTGTATTTTGTGTTGGAGACCATGTATAACATGTTATATGACTTAGCTGTGAAATGTGCAATTCTCAATTATTTCCCAACTTGTGCTGTGTAAACTTTTTGTGTAAATCTGTTCGTGTTAATCCAGTTTTGTGCTTTGCTTGCTGACACATCCCGCCACAGGTCATGAAGGGCTTGATAATTTTATGGTGAATCATGTGCGTGGAATAGAGTCAAGCACAACAAATGTACAGAGCATGGGCTCCACACGACTGGCACTAAGAACCAGCATCACAAAGGCCTGACCAAACCTTCACAGTGATTCTGAGAACGGACTTATCATTACTAGCACAGCCGCTTATTGAGTTATGCTTCAGTGCACTAATGCGTCTGTTATTCCTAATTTGAGGGAGAAAAGGCAAATGTGTGCACTCTAAAATCATTATTGAAGCCACCATTGTATAAAGTGCACATCTGCACCCCCAGCCATGTTGGAAATGATAAGTCCACGCGACGGTCTCCTGGCCGATCAGCAACCTGTCTGCACATTTTCAGGCTGTGACTAAATGTGAGCAGACTTTAGAACAGTAGCTTACACATTGCCAAAAGGCAGATAATCAGGCCTGGAAAAGATTGACAAAACTGCAAAAAGAGTTCCAAGGAGTTTTTGGTAGTTTTTAAACAGTTCTGTCAGTTACACCTACATTGACAAAATACACTTCATTAAGAAGCATAAAAATCTGCAACTTGTTGTTTACTTCCCTAAATTTAGGGGTGAGATGTAGCAATTAGATTTGAGTATTAATGCAAATGTGGCATATGTTTAGATTTTATTCCTAATTATCCATCCAATTTAATCGTGTTCAGATCACATAGTATCACTAACACAGAAAGGTGAAGTCTAGCATGTGCATCCTTGAGTCTTGTGACACTAGCCTCATCTTTTAGAAATGAAATGCAATTAAACTTCTCAAGACACATGGAGGAGAACATCAACTAACAGATACTGTTAGCATCCCACTGAGGGATGGGAAGAGGAGGACCATCCTAACCACTAAGAGAGAGCAATGCAACTTGTGCCATCTTGGACTCTCAACCATGGAAGGCCGTGGCACCACTAATTAATATTTTATTGTAAAAAAATCATAAGGTTTCTTAAAGTTAAGCTGAAATCATTTTAATTAAGTACAAGAAAGAAACACAAGAACATAAAAGACAACTAGGAAACTAAGGCTAATATGACTAGGCCAAGCTTAAACATACTTAGGAGGAATGAGTCCTGCTAGTCAGGAAACGAAGAACTAACCCTGTTTTTGACTTAGCTCAGAAGTTGCTGCGTGGAATTAATTTTTTTGTTTTGTTTTAACTGGGAGAAAAGCATGGCCTCAGTGAAATCTTTCCTTGTTAGCAACAAGCTAGTTAGCAAACAAAATAACTGTGAGGTCCAGGAGGTGTTTACTTCGGCAAACAGTGGACTCTATGGTTAGTCTTACAGATTCAGCCAACTACTGTATGTATACTATAGCACATCTGATTGAAAATGAGTGAAGAGGCACTTTTCGCTAAGCAAGCAGCTATGTTGTTATGCTGCACTAAAAAAGTGGCACCATCCTGACTTTCCAGATAGAAATCTTCAATCGAGGGGGATATTTTCATAGACTTTTTTCTAGTCTGAGGTTAGGAATGATAAGCTTTTTTTCAAACACAACATAAGTCAAGGCAATAACAAGAACCAGAGGCTAAGGAGGGCAAATGGGTAGGCCAGGCTATTAGCAAAGGCTAATGAGAACAGAAAGCTGGGCTAGGCAAGACAATGAGCTAAAGCTAAGGGGCTTATGGGTGTCAAACAAAATCTTATTATACTTTAACTGTCTTCTTCCTGATCACCCATAAACATGTAAAACATCATGCCGGGAAGGATGAGTGATCCATTAAACTGTGGCTTTAGTTGTCTCTGCTGAGCAACTGCAGTTGATAGATGTAAACCAACAGCACTGTAAACAGAGGCATATTTCAGAGTGACCGTAATGACCTAGAATATTGAGCTTGAATCCAAACAAAGCATGGCCCATCCATAGTGCCCAGAAGAGATTAACCAAATTTGAGACAGTTGATGAAACACGCACGATGAATAGGCCTCGGCCAGCACTGATCCGTGCTTAGGAATTGAAGGGTATTATTTTGTAATGGGCGAGTGTCCATATGAAAGCACACATGCTGCAAGGCCAGCCCTGGCTGAGTCAGCTGGAATAATGGTATGAGGTTATAATGAGAATTATTATGAAAAACAGAATAGGCGGCAGTGCTTATTAGTCATGTTAATAACGCTTGCATGAGAGATTTTTATTTTGGGTTGGAGGGAGTCCCATAGGACAAACTATTAATTAGATCAGAATGTTTAATAGAGGTGCTACGGAGAACCGCAGATGCTTATCGCACTGCACAGGAAAGATTGTGAAGGTTTTTCCTTCTTTAGCTTTCTACACTTTTCATAATATTAGTCTAATAATTCATTAGCTCAGAAAATGAGTAGTAATTAGCCTGTGTGTCACTTTAACAGGTGATGAACTTGTACACTGCCGAATTGAGATAAAAGGGCCCATATGTGTTCATTCTGACCTGCTGCATTAGAACACATTAAAATTTTCCCAACACTATGCATTGATTCAGTTTAAATGAATGGTAAAGGTCATCTGAAACGATATCACTGGCTATCCTGTAGAAAAGGAAGTACTCTGAAATGTTTCAGGGCTCTTATTTATAAGGGTTTTTTTTTGCTGAAAAGGATTCGTGGCATTTCAGGATTGCAGTTCTATCTCTTTCTATTCAGAGACTATTTGCTCAGGTCTGGCTCTATTGTATTTACTGCGGACTTAACCATTTCCGTTCTTATTCCACACACACTCAAACATGAAGTCAGGTGAGAGCAGAGATGCTTTTTTTAACTGAAGTTTCAAAGTGTTTTTTTTTTTTACAGAACTAATTTTTTTATTTTGATTCTTCAAAGAAAAATGACATAAAACGACTATGATACACTAAAAACAGTGGCTATAAACTGTCACTGTTTAAAGTCAGCATGATTCCTAGCCTTGATACTCCTCCTTATATTTATAGTTTTGTGCTTGGCCACAACCAAGATGAGCTGCTCTGCAAGCGTTTGTTTGGACTGCGACCTTAATAATGGAAGTCTGATTGGTCAGCCTGAATTTAACACAAAAATTGATCTGGCTTGGTTTAAAAGTTTTATAGAGCATCCAGTACTTCGGCATTAGTCTGAGTGTGAAAGACTGCTTTAATAAATGGTATTGCAACGCTGACTTTTCATTTTACAAATTCTGGGCATGTCTCTGTTTCCTCTAATTCCAACTGCCTAAGGAAGAACTTCTTGCACTCTAATCCTACTCTTATTCTACGTGGAGCCTCTTGTTCATTACCTGCATGCTATTTGTCTGCAGCCTCTCACCAGTTTCCCTGCAGCCCTATTCTGGAGGAGAGGTGGGAAAGGTTTTAAAAGAGCTGATTTCAGTTGATACCATAAGCCAGCCATGTCAGACAAATGTGATCCAAAATATAATAAAACAAATATACAGCTACAGAAATAATAATAAGAGATCATAATAAGAGATAAGAGATCACTACAAAATTTTCAGTTTCTCAGGTTTTATATTTATAGGTGCAAGTATTGAACTGAATAGCTTTGCTCTAGTTTTTAAGAACATTATTTCTCCTCATTTATAAATAAAAATAGTCTTCTTTAAAACATACTTTTAAAGGAAATGTCAATACATCAAAATAAGAGAAATGATGCAGCGTTTACAGAACTTGAATAATTAAAAGAAAACAAATCTCTCATTCACTCAAACAAAATGGCAATATTTACCTTTGATGTACTTCTAGTAGTGTTTTAGCATCCAGCTGGTCTCATTGTGAGAGGAGAGTGTTGATTACAGCAGTGTTTTTATACTTTTCCTCATTAAATAAGATGTGATTCAGGTGATCACTAATCAGTCCCTCATAAAGCAGAATGGTATGGTTGTCATATCCAAAGATGCTGATTTAAAAATAAATTGCAGTGGTTGATATTTTGAGATTTCTAATCTTCCCATCCATACCGACTGGAATCAGACACTAAGGTCTGTATCCATTTTATCTTGCTTATATAAGCTTTTAAAGAAGCTTAACCACAATCATGAAGAGTATAAAATTTTATTCACCACTCAGTTGTTTAGGGTGTGGGTGTGTTACTGCCATCTCAGAAGTTCGAAAAGACATAACACCTGCGCTGAATGCTAAACAACATTTTCTCTGAGGATCATTTCATCTTAAATAGACTGGATTGTACTGGGGTCTCTGGTCACACCTGGGTGTGGTTTTTTAACGACCTGTGTAATAAGATAAGGTGAGGTGAGGTAGGGTTTGGGTGTAAATTTTCTTTCAGCTCCTTTACTCCTTTATCTTTAGGATTTCCCTTGGCTCAATACTTTGTCCAGTTCTCTTTTCTGTATTTATTAATGCTGTTATTCATGTTCACAACTCTCATATTCATTTATGTGCTGATGATACAGTCTTGTAAAGCATTGGTCCGTCTCCTGATCATGTGATAAAATTAGTTTTCTTGAAATACAGCAGGTTTTTACTAATCTCATTTTATCATTAAACGCTGCCAAGTAATGTGGTTGGTTTGATGAGGATTGTGTCCCCCTCCCCAGGACATTAGAAACCACTATAAATGGAATCATCAGAGCAGGTTATGGTGCATAAATACTTAAGAATCTGCCTATGGCCATGTCACCCGGCTGCAGTCTAAGGTCTCTTTGGTGGTTTTCTTCTTAGAAGGTATGTGTTTTTTTCATAGAAGTTGTTCTTTTACATCTGCTGCCAAACGCATAATTGTCCAAATTGCCATACTTCCTTTATTTGATTATTGCAATCCAATTTATAGATTGGCTTATAAAGGAACTCTTCAAAAGCTTGACACAATCTATTCGATTAGCTGGTTAGGCCTCTTTCAAAGCATGCCATTGCTTTCTGTGTTCTCCGGTCAAATGTCTCCCTTGCAAATTCATCGCAACACCCACTGGTTTGTGTTTATTTATCAAAACAACGTTTTAAATGCTCACCTCCCTATCTGTCAGTCGTTGCAGCCAATATCTGTGGCCTAAAACAAAGTGTCCTCTTCACATTACATGAGAGTAAAAGCCCTAAATCCAATATGTCCTTTAGTCTGTTGTCATTCCAGTGTGCTGCTGCTAGTGATTGGAATTTGCTACCAAAAACATTTAAATGGGACAAATGTATCTCTAGCTCTGCTTTGAAGAGCCTGCTTATGGACATTTTTAACGATATTTGTAAATGTTTTACTTCTGTTTGATTAAAAGCGATTGTTTCTTTGTTCAATTAATTATTTATTTAATTATTTTTGTTTTTTGGGGGGGCTTTGTTTTATTCTTCATGTCCCTTCTTTTCCCACTACAAGGTTGTTAGGGACATGCAAGGCTGCCATAACGAATGAGAAATTGTTCTTAATGTCTCACCTAGCAAAATAAAGGTTAATTAAATAAATTATACATTGATTAATGTGTTTGTTTTCAAATCCAAATTGGGTATTTTTTGTGCATGAACACACTTTAAATAAGGTTTTACGAAATGACCAACATAATATTTTTGCTATTTGATGATTTCACCAGATTAATCATTTTGGCATGCACAAATTCTTTCTTTCTTTCTTTCTTTACTTCCTTCTTTCTTTCTTTCTCTCCTTTCCTTCTTTCTTTTTTTCTCTCCTTCTTTCTTTCTTTCTCTCCTTCGTTCTGTCTCTCCATATAGTCTGTGCACTGTGTCCTTGTGTGTGTGTTTGTGTGTGTTTGTGTGTGTGTGTGTGTGTACATGGTCAGTCTCACGTAAGTAATTAGAGCTTGACAGCTGAGATCAAGGCAATGCCATGTTAACAAGAACATATTAAGTACTGCACCAATTAATATGTATTACCCTGAATCCCATGTATCAGCAAAATAACATTTGTGCTGAAAAGCAGAGGTTAATCGGACAACATGAAAAATGAAATTAGCCTCTACTTCTTCCTTACATATGAGTTTGGAAATAGCCTGAAGCAGGACCTTAGGTCACTGTCACAGCACAAAAGAGTTATTTTGCACACTCCCCCACCCCACTCCATGAAAGCTTAATTAATGGGGTTTAAAAAATAAAGCTAAATTTGAAACAGTGAACCCTTTCAGTGGTTGGAAGCCTCTCCCTCAGCCAGCACCGCACTGATCACTCATGAATCACTGCAACACGATTTTTTTTTTTCGGTATTACAGTTACAGCAGCTTTACGGCTGCAGCGTCAACATCAAATGAGTGCTCAGTGTCAAATGGTTCATGCTCTCACTGCTGCTGCTGTTTTCCCCAGTCCAGATTGGGGCTTTAAATGAAGAGTGCGAAATGCGTTCAGCAGCCCAGTTCCAGTTTCAGTCCCACTGTACACCAAAGTGCTCTCTCTCTCTCTCTCTCTCTCTCTCTCGCTCGCTCTCTCTCTCTCTCTGTTTTGCGGCACACACTAAGTGCCAACCCTTCTTTTTAGCAGAACAGTAGCCTGAAGATGCCATTTTGCCATGCTTCTCACTTCTAATTCCCGTTGAGTGGGTCGGATGTTGGTGCACATCCTGCGCTGAGATTAGAGACACACTAACAAGCCTGCAATAAACACCAGCCAGGTGAACAAAGAAGGGAAAAAGGGGGCGGAGGGAGCTAAGGAAGGAGGAAGGGGGAGGGAAAAAGGGAGGGATAGAGGGAGGGAGGGATGGAGAGAGGCAGTGGTGAAGGAGGGAAGTAAAACCATTGGTTAGTAGCCTGCAGGCAAAGTGAAATCTATTCAATTTGCTTAATAAAATTAGCTTGAACATTGACTACATTATGAGAGGCGATGTTTGGCTAAGCAGTCAGAAAGCAGCTCTAGATCCTCTCGCTTGTACACAGGGAAGATTCCCTGGATTTAGAGAGTAACAGTTGGGAGCCTAGACACACGACTGGGCTCCAACACCACCTTTGGCCTCAGCAGCCCCCTGTACGATAGGGCATGTGTGACACTGTAGGACAGAGTGACCCTAAAATGGCTGAGGAGGCAGGCTTGGTCTCGGGAGGTCAGGCTTCATCCTCTACTGGCTCCCCGGAGATGGCCGAGATGACCCATGCAGAAGAGGGTCTCCCAGGGCCTGTGCTGACCCCCTCCAGCCCAGGACAGGCTCTCTGCCGCCCCTGCTGCCTGGTTCTGTTGCTGATCTTGCTACTTCTCTCTTTCCTTGGCAGCTGGGCAGTGGTGCACCTCAGCCTGGGCGCCCGAGGCAAACCCTTCAGGATCTCGTCCAGTTATGACCAGCCTGGAGAGCAGGAGACCGCTACCTACGACCCCCTCTTCATCACCAACTGCAGCATGGGTAAGAGAGCTGTTTTAGCTGGTAGTTTTTTTAGTCTTCAATACTGCAAGGAATGTTTCCCCAGTTTTCTGAGAAAGTTCAAGCAGAAAAAAACTTGTAATGGAAGTTAATGTACAATTAATGTACAAATGTACAAAAGTAATTCTGGACCATGTCAATTGGTTCATCCATCATGAAATTTGAGCCTGTGTAAAGGGCAGCTGTTTTTCATTTTCTGTTAAAAAGAAAAAATGATAACAATGGAGATTTCAAGGTTTTGTTTGAACAGGGCTGAAATGTTATTAAATAATTACATACAGAATTTAATAGTCAGTTGCATGATTACGTTTACATCATGTATCGACAAGTTTGCTTCTGAAGTTCCACCATTTGTACCATTGATTAAACGTCAAACAATTATAGAAACAGCAAAAATGTAATCACAGAATTTCACTGCTTCTGCTATGAATGAGAAATAATGAATATATTAATATCCAATTATGCCACATTTTTGCTATGGCAGGTAATAACTGCAGCTCATTTCCAAAATTAGAAACAAATAAAGCTCGTAAAACAGCTTGTTCAGCCAGTAGGTGATCTTTTGTGACACTTATGGCACCCATTTTGCTTTGTGAATTTTTGGATGAGACATCTTGTCTTGGCTGTTAGAGTGACTTTGAATTGTGACAGGATGTAGAAGCTAAGGATTGGCTGAGTCCTCTAATGATGGCTGTATACACGGCTTTGTAGTCCCAAAAGTGAGGCCATTACAGCAGAGTGAAGTATTTATGGGGCTGGCAAAAGCTGATAAAAGTGCAGTATGGTCCGCTGTGAGATTTATTGAAGTGGTCACTCTGCCTTTCTCTTGTAAAAGCTCACTCTCTTCAACAGCAGTTTTTATGAGAAGCTAGCTTCGCCCTGTGGAGCCTTCAGTAGCCATTATCTGGTGTGAGCTGACACCTTGAAGCCCATGATCTGCTCTTTTCAGAGGTTTTTGTGCTCTTTCTGGTTTTCTTTGGGTGTCAAAATCTGGAAAGAGAGCCACACAGATCCAAACAGCCAACTTGATCAATATTTTACCTCAGCATTCAGTAGACAAAGTGATAAAATGGCCAAACGTTTTGGAGAAAGTTTAAATTATTTAACTTGTGTTTTAGGTGAGAAATGAAATCAAAACAAGTCAATAATCAATAAATATCACATTATAGGGAATTTGTCACATCGCAGTGAAGTCATGATAAAAATGCATGTTCACGAAATAATTAACCAACAGAAAGAATGCACGTGTCATTTTGCACAATCAAGTTATTTATTTCAGAGTGCTGTCTTTAAAAAGACTTGTCAGTATCACTTGCTTATGAAGTTGTTTTAATACATATGGAAATATATTTATTAATCTAGAATCTGTAAATATGTAGACATAAAAAAAACATGTGCCCTTTTGTGATAATGTTAGGTTCTGAATTGTATGTAAAACTGGGTCCGCACTTCACAGTTTTCAGCACAGTTTTAACCCCCCGATTTGCCCCTTCTGTCCAGTTTTCGTCAATCACTTTCTGAAGTGATTTTCCAGGTTGGGAATATGGTCGGAAGTGATTGACTGTACAGAATATCTGGCAGAATAAGAGTAAAAACCAGTCAAACTTTAGCCTTAATTCTGGCTCTGGAGCGATTGGAGGCCTTGATTTGTATGATTCAAAATCATGCCCTGGTGTGAGATGGTTAGTGTTGCAACTTGATGAGTGATTTAGGGAACAGCCAGTAAAAAACAAGGAGAGACAGAAAACAAAGGCAAAGAGACATGCATACGCTCCATGTGTGCAGAAAGCTCCTGTAAGTGTCCTGTAAGCTCCACGGTCCAAAGATGCCTGATTGAATGGGAAATTTGGAGACCAAGTAAAGACCTTGAACTCTTTGTCAGGTTTTTCAAAACATTTTTAAACAGTGATTGCAGTGTGACAGGTGATGTTATCTTACTGAAAGAAGTGACTGACTTTAGTGAATACTGTTACCATGAAGGGGTGTTCTATAACAATGGTTAGGTAGGTGGTGCGTGTCAAAGTAACATGAATTACAGGACTCAAGGTTTCCCAGTAGAACGTTGCCCAGACCATCGCACTGCTTGTCTTCTTCTCATAGTTCATTCTGGTGCCATTTCTTTTCCAGGTAATCAACACACATGGTGTACAGGGTGGTAGTAGCCTAGTGGGTAAAACACTTGCCTGTGAACCTGATGACCACCTGATGACCACAGAGTTGCAGAAAGCGAGTTCCATGCTTTCTGCCACTGTGTCGTTGAGCTAAACACTTAATTCTCAGTTACTCTGGGTGGACTGTCCCTGTAACTAATGATTGTCACTCTGGATAAGGGTGTCTGCCAAATGCCCCTTTACATGCTTTCGCCTGCCTACATGATGAAAAAGAAAACGTGATCCCTCAGAGCAGGCCCCCTTCTAACTCCCGAGTCAGTACAGCTGTGCCCATTGTAGGTCCTCTTTGCGGTGCACAGGGTTCAGCAAGGGTCTGAGACTACACGTCCTCGCACACATCAAGCTGTGGTGCACAAATTGTGTTCCGGCGCTTGTTTTATCAAAGACAGTATTAACATTTTCAGCAGATTTTGTTACAGTAGCACATCTGTGGGATCAGATAGGTCGAGCTAGCCTTTGCTTTTCTTGTGCATCATTGATCTTTGGCTGCCTTAAACACTACTGCCGTTTCACCAGTCGTCCTTCCTTGAATCAGCCCTTGACAGGTGCCATTGTATCGAGATAATCAATGTTATTCACTTCACCTGTCGGTTTTTTTATTTGTTATGGCTGATCAGTGAAACAGCCAGAGCTGGGATTTTGAGAACTTTTTCATTGCTGAATCTCACAGTGTGTTTGATACTCTCTTTTTGCTTCATGGAAAAAGATGTCTTTCTGTGAAAGGTTGACATTAAGAATATGACGCTTTCAAAAACAGAATTCAGAAGTTATGTAGTGTATATCCAGACTAAAATGGAATATGACATGCAGTGTGTTTAATACAGATAACTCAGAAAGAGTGACCCTTTTCGTCAGTTCCGTCATTTATCCTTTTTGTTTGTCAGTGGAAACCCGCTGAATGAACACTTCAGTCATTTAAGCTTCAGTCACAGTCATGGATGGTGTCACAAGGATATTGATCCCAACAGAACAACAGAATGTTAAGTGTGTTAGCTGCTACACTGCCCCGGAATTCTCCATAGACAGCTCCATGATTTGGTCATGTTTGGGTGTAGAACAGAGAATCTAAGAGGTGGCTTATTCTGTGATCTATAAGACTTCTGCTATCCCTGAGCCATGCTGGGGACTACTTGTAAAAAATTGGGCTGTTCTATTTAAAGTGAGACAAAACACTGTGAATCTCACAGCTTGCAGTCATTAAAAGTCCCAAGGTGTTTCTTTGTAGATCCTGGCTTTCACCCTCTACACATCTCACTAATTCCTTTTGTCTGTCTTTCGCATCGAGCAGCTGATGCTGACACATGCAAGATGTTTGCGATCGGGGAGATTATTCCTCTTTAAGTGAACAGATAGGATAAACACATCAAACGCAGTTAAACATCGGCATGTGACACACGTGCATGTTAGCCACTCTTTTTGAAGTCTGAGTTATACTTGATCAAAGCATGGCGAAGTGTGTGTTTCATGGGTTATTTGACTAAGCGTATACTGTATTTGTATAAAAAACAGACTGAATACTCTACCCTGTCAAAACAATAATGTCCAACCAGTCCCAATTAAAGTACTGATGTAGGTAGTGAGGTGGTTTTATTTGCTCTGGACATGTTCCCTTGTCTTTTTATATGTAATTATAGAGTCTCAAAGTTCTAAATTATTTTTTTTTTCTATCAAGAAATTTAATTAACACCAACTTGCAAAATAATTAGTTATTACCTTCATAATGTCGCTTTGAGTTTAAAATGACACTAAATTCACTATTATTGGTGGATTAAATTTAGTAACTACATAATTTGCTAACATAATGCATGTATTTTCTTTTAGTGGTCTAATTAGTGTTTTTGTTATGCCAGCGCTTAGTGATCCGCCCCTAACATAAGCACTGTTATGGCATACTGTTATACTGTTGATGATGGATGTATAAGCGTTTCTATGCTGTAATATTTTGAATTTTGCTGTAACATTTTAATATGTGCACCTACCACTAGCCCTATATTGAGAACAACTGCAGTACAGCCTGATTACAGAAACTGAAAGCCCTATGGCATTATGGGAAATGTGGTATCTAAGGTGAATTCCCATAGGCATAATGTCTGTGTCGTGGAATTAAGTGGAAACAGGTAAAATGCAAAGCTTTATAGCTTAGATACTGAAAGTTTTCCCTGATTTTAGTAGGACACAGCACTATATAATTGGGTCACTGGAGCTTCTGACCCCCCTGATCTAATGAGTCTGTATTAATATGGTAATCAGTGTCTGTAATGATTCACTGGTCACTGAAATGCGTGCTCCAACAATAATGACCTGTTGAACGGACCTGTGGCAATGGTCCAAAATCCCTTGGAATAAAATCTCACTGCATTAATGCTTGTTGGAGAAGGCATTATTTTCTTCACTTTTTTTGACAAGATGAGCTTTTAAAATGACTGTGACAAAATGTTACATGGCACGAATGATCTGTTCAAGAGAAAGGCGCTGTTGCTGAACATTTGTGTTTTTCGCTCTAGACGTCTGAATTAAACATAACTGCCTCTTGCCACTTCCCCATTTGTTGTCTGAGAACTGTTGCTCGGCATTGATGTCAAGAGCCCCTGCATGTAATCGCACACAACTTGTGTATTCTTTTTTTTCCCTTTCTCTTTCTTCATTCTGGCTCCCTCGCACTTCCTGATTCAATAACTTTGGGGGAAATTGCGCATGTCGGGCTGTGGGGGAACAACACGCTGCTTGTCATGCAAATTCAGAAGAAGACAGATCTCTAATTGTTCCAGGCTTCTGGAGCTCAACCAGTTCCCTGTATTCACCCAATCAGGTCCCGCAGGGTCACTCACTCTTCATGCGGATGTGCTCCCCTGGAGCACGCCTTGTACCTTTGTTCACGCTGCATGTTCTGCTCGCTGTCCTTTAGATGCACCCGCTTGCCATAACAGATATTAGAACATTGACATGCTTTACAGCTCGCCTTGTATTCCTCAAGCACCTGCCAACCCAGCTCAAATTACTTGCCACCCAGCAAGGTGTGTCTTTGATGGACTGAGTCTCAAAGCTAATTCTTCTGGGGGAGGCGTCTGGGAGTGTGTGTGTGTGTGTGTGTGTGTGTGTGTGTGTGTGTGTGTGTGTGTGTGTGTGTGTGTGTGTGTGTGTGT
>JBBPCY010000001.1:45912811-45935472 GCA_037974405.1 Brachyalestes nurse
GTGACCAGTGAGACCACAAACTTGAATCGTCCCTCAAGAATTAATTTATAACATCCAAAATGAGCTCTTTGACGGTGTATTGCAGTGTATCAGGTAAAAATATATATTTTTGAAAATATATATTTTTAATATGCTATTTTGAAACCATATTTCTCCTCACATCTTTACTCTCATGTGGACGCAGTCCTTATACAGTCAGCACCTTTCATGTTCTGCAGCAGACTGAATCAACTCCACTTTTCTAATCCTCAAGACTGCCACGGATGTTTCTAAGTGAATTAACCTACAGATATATATTATATAATTATAAATGATTATGAAGATATATAAAGATATGAATTAACCTAAAGCTTGTTACTTACTGAAGACTGTGGCCCCACCCTTGGATTAAATATTTAATGCTAAAGCCTAACTTTCATATTTATTTACTTCATTAAACCTAGAAAAAAGTTTCTGCATCTAAAGGTGTCCTTCTGAGTCCTCAAGACACATGTGTATATCTCACTAGGGTTGCTAGATTTCTGGGTTTGGACCTGAGAGTCCAGTGCATTGTCCGGTGCCTTATTGGCGCTATTGACATTAAAATGTCTGGTTGAGACTCACTCTAAAGGTATTCGAATGTTTGTTCACATAGATACCGTGCTGTTCAAATCCTGACTTGCCCCGTCATTGCACTTCTATTTTTCTCTCTACCCTGTCCAATGCTACACTGATCAGAGATCTGTGAAATGAAGAAATGGAAATGTGATATTACAGCTACTTTTGAGCGTCAAAGGCAAAATATATGTTTAAAATGCAGAATGCAGAAAAATAAAGCACAGTAATAGACTTGAATATACAAGCAGTTAGTAATAAGTAGAATTAAAATGAATACTATTAGTATAAAACAGCTATTATAGGTTTTAATATATACAGTGACACTGATGTGCTTCTGATGAGGAATCTCTCACTGGAGTTGCTGAATGGTTTTATGTAAAACTTTTTTTAAATGTTGATTGAGATATTTATAGCACTGATAGTTACAAGGCAGTTATAGTACTGTCATGATGTTGCATTATGTTTGGAACTTTGGTGAGAGAGAGATTGATGTTCTGTATATTTTGAATAGAATTGTCATCATTTGCTGGTAAGAATGTTTTGCATAGTGTATAACTGTTTAATGCTGTGCTCCTAATGTACTGTATCTTTGTCACTCATAATTAGTCTAAAACACATCATTTGATGGTGGTTTATGAAATGGAATAGGTGGTCTGAACAGTCTACCCCCGAAATCAAATCTGCACCACCTTCCAAGAGAAGGATGATTTTGTTCCTAATGGAAGATGGCAATTCGTTAGTGTATCATCATGACTTATGACTTTGTGAAGGATGTAGTGATGTGTGTATCTGTGTGTGTGTGTGTGTGTGTGTGTGTGTGTGTGTGTGTGTGTGTGTGTGTGTGTGTACCTACTTCCTGTCTCACCAGAGACCTCTCGAAATGTCACCCTGGAGGGCCGCTACCACTGCAGAGAGGGTCAGGATATCAGCCTGGGCCAGCTGTGTGACTTCACTCCGGATTGCCCACAGGGGGATGACGAGGGCGAGGCTTGCCGTAAGTATTACTGTGGAGCACAGGGAGGCCAAGGGGCAGAGAGAGGCATGGATTGGTGGACAGAGGGCAGTGACTCTTTAATGTTGTCACCCGGTCCTATTCACATGGTCACTCTGCAGCAATGCAGTGCCCTGACCATTATCCACACTGTTCTAATCCAGTGGTTCTCTCTCTCTCTCTCTCTCTCTCTCTGTCTCTCTCCCTCTCCATCTAGCTATGTATCTCTCTCATACTACTGTTGCTTTAGAAATAATCAAATTGCACATTTACCCCAAAATGCAATCAATCAGCCAAGACATGCTTGCTGTCAAACGTTTGCTTCCTGAAGCGAAGAGGCTAATGTACCAAACATAATATAAATTTATATTGAGGGTTGCGTCACTGATGATTTGAAACCATGCAAAAAAGTAGTCAGCTAGATACTAGATGCCACTAGAAGAGAATCAAGATTCTATTTCAGTCAGTCGTAGTCTCACACACTCTGTTCATGAAGTTACACAGACTGCCTGATGAAAACTACACACTAAAATTTCACACGCAGATTTCATAAAATTCCCTTTCATAGATATTCACACTTCTTTTCAGCACTTGTGTGCGTTGTTTGGAAGCTAACGATCACTTATGAATGCTAGTTATTAGCATGCCACTCTCACCCAGTGTTTAAGCGTCCGCAGCTGAAAAATCTAGTAGAAGCCATCATGAAGTCTGTGTTTAGTTCATTTGGATTCAAATGTGTTTGCACCATGTTTTTTACAACACAAAGGAACTTAGCAGACATCTTAGACACCCCCGTAAGGAAGCCTCGGGCTATGCTTTTGTCAGGTTTTACGCATAACAGTTATGAGTGTGACAATTCCCAACAATCAGACTTTGTTCTTTGTAAGAGTTGTCTCAATCTGAAATTGTATTCACAAGCTTATTTTAGCCCCAAACTAAAACACAAGGTACAAGAATACATGCTATTCACAGTCCAGAAGGATAAAATATGATGCAATTCAGAACAAAACAGTTCATTTTATTTATTTGTGGTACAGAATCACACTGCCTGATTTGTTTAGTTTTGTTTTGTTTTTTCTTCCCGCAAAGAGCAAATCCCAGTGCTATCTCTTCCCTGGGTAAGCAATGCACATGCACCGAGCCGTCCATGTGATATATGATTCATTGGACCAGGCCACCTTTGTTTGCTTCATGAGCCAGTTCTGAAGCTCACGTGCCCATTGTAGGCCCTTTAAACATTGGACAGGGGTCGGCATGGGCACTCTGACCAGTCTGTGACTACCCAGCACTGTGGGGTGGTAGTAGAAAACTTGCCTGTGAACCTGATGAATACCAAAGTTGCTGGTTCGAACTCCCACTTTCGACCTTTGTGTCCTTGTGAAAGGCACTTAACCCTCAGTTGCTCCAGGGGGACTGTCACTGTAACTAATGATTTTAAGTCACTCTGCCAAATGCCGTACATGTCCCGACATCTGTCTGTCATAACCAGCATAAATTTTTTCACTGGCTGCCTTTCCTTGGACCATTTTTAGTAGATACTAACCACTGCACAAGAATCAGAATCAGAAACTTTATTGATCCTGGAGGAGACTGATCCCACAATCTCTTGAGGTATTAGGAACACTGTTTTGGAGAAAGCAGCTATCTCAGATCTTTATGCCCAGCCTTCCAGTTTTTCCTGTTTCCAACATAACTTCAAGTGGAGACAGTTCATATGCCGCCTAATACACCCCTTGACAGATGCCTTTGAAAATAGATAATCAATTCACCTGTCAATTATTTTAATGATGCTATTGACTGGTGTATAAATATATATACTCATAGTATCATAATTTTTTTTTTATTTATTTATTTACACTTTTGCTCTTCTCTCTTTCCACCACTGTCATAGACTCATTATACATAGATCATTTGAAAGCAACTGCCTTTTTTCATTTCAAGGGCATCTGCTTAGGAGCTTAGGAATTCTGTTTTGTGCCGTCTTGCTGTCAAACCTGTCAATCATGGAATTTGCTGGCATGCCCAACAGCAGCCAGAGGCGTTCACAGTGAGTGCACACACTGCTCATAAAACTAGTATTTTAGAAGGATAGCATATTAGTAGTTCCAGAAATTGCACAATTGCTGCTTTGGGTTTTTGTGGCCTTTCCTTTTGTGTAAAATTGTTGCAGCCATCAAGATGTTTTATCTCCATCTATGCACATTCACCGTAGGGCTGCATAATGTGGATGACATGCTGTATTTTAATTTTACTGATATATACTGTGGCTGTAACAAGTGATGAGAGGTGTCAGGAACAATCTCGTCAGTCCGCTTCATGACCCTGCTGCTGTAGATGTCCTGAAGCACTGGCTGACTACATTTGGTGATCCTCTCTGTTGTTCTGAATATGAAGTGAAAACCCAGTGGTTAGAAATGAGGTAAGGATGGACTCGATGGTCTCTTTGTAGATGTTGATCAACAGGGCATGCAGCATGAATGGCTGCCTCAGAGAAAATATTGTCTGCTGTGCTCTTTTGGCTATGAAGATCATGCTCCCCTCCTACTTCAGGTCCCTGAATATGATGGTGCCCAGGAACATGAGTGGCTCCACAGTGTCACTGATGCAATCAAAGAGTCATCGATGTTGAAGGGGGTAAGGGACGGAGTTGCATCTGAAATCCATCACCGTCTCTGCAGTCTCTTGTGTGTTCAGCAGCATGTAGTTGAGACTAAACCAGAACACAAGCTGTGTGACTTTCTTTCTGAAAGCAAACTCATCATCAATGCTTGTTGGTCGTGGCGGTGTCATCCCAAAACTGCAGGATCTTCACTGACATCCTTGGAGATGCAGTTGTTTGTGAAGAGCCTGAAAAAAGGGGTGAGAGCTCACAGTTTTGTGGACCTCCAGTGCTAAGGGTCCAGGTGTCTGATGTCTCTTCTCAGCCCACAACTACTATTTGTCAGGAAATCCATGATTCACTTGCAGATGCAACCAGGCTCTGACAGCTGGGCAATTTTAACCTGCAATAGCTCTGAGACTACGGAGTTAAAGGCTGAGCTGGAGTCCACAAACAGAACTCTACCGTAGTTCTCTGTATAACTTGAATTGTATCATCAAGAGACCTGTTTATTCTGCATGAGTACGTCAGGTGGTTGATTACAGGGTCTGTCATTACATGGGCAAGACCCAGACATTGATAGGCTATGATCAGATGCTCCACCATTGAAAATCTATTTAGTCTAAGCTTAGGCTTGATCTGACTCACTTATTTTGTAACTATATAAAAATGTCACCTATATTGTTATGAACGCAACTATCCACGTGTGGTAAATCGGAAGAAACCTAGATTTAACGTCCCTCACTGTGCAGTTCACACACAACAGAAATGTTATTGTGCCGGTTATAAAACAACAGTAAAGAGTAAGAAAAAGAAACTGAACCTTCTAGTCGAATGACTGAGGGCTTCCCCTCCTCCCAGCCCTTGCTTGTGTTTTTCTCAGGAGTAGTTCTCCCTTTTCGCTCTGTGCTGAAGGATGGCGCTGAGCCGGTCGATGTGTTTACACTCTCCTGGTTAATGGCAGTCAGCTCCATGCTGCCTCGTCTCACCTCAGAGGATGATTAGACGCTCTCCAATCCTGCCTCTCAGATCAATGATGTGCACCAGAAGTAATCAACTTCCATTTGGGCGTATCGGCCGCATTAGAGGACAGAAAAAAAATAAGAGATTCAGTTACAAACTTAGAACATTTGAGGGCACTCTATTAATACACTCTTGATAAAATGTTAAGCACTTCTGTTTTTCATTTAACCTGCTGCTATTCATTTTGTGCACACCCACCCCCACATGTCACCTCTGGATCCATGTTCGGGAATACATTCTGATGTGTTCCACATGTAGTCCAGAATAGAAAATAGCTGTGTCTGATTCAGTCTGACTCACAGAGCCCCTCTCAACTTTATAGGTAGTGTTTTTAGTAGTTTACCACTTGGGAGCGTCATAGAATATATTGGTATTGATTAGTGACTTCATTAGCAGGCTGGATTGGATGCTTAAGCTCCTTAACAAGAGAGCAGAATTGTCTTTCTGCCAGTCCACGTTTATTAGTGGTGAAAGCTTCAGCATGAGGCCTTGCACTAGAAAAAAGGGTTTGTCATTTTTTTCATAGATGTGTCTTTGCTGATTATTCAGTTAAAGGATCATTTTGGCATGAAGTTAACAAGGCAATTTCACAAGAGCTGAATCTGATTTCTTCCCAGTACTTATGTACATTACTCGTGTCTACCTACTTTCTTAGAAAGTATGTTGTATCAGCACTGACTGCCCACTACCTTACAGGTCCAGTGTATATAATATATAATGGATAATTAGTGAGCCAGCCTGTAAACCAAGGCTTCATAACTTCCAGTCTTGAATCCTGACACATCAAATATACCTTGATAAATGAAGAATCTTACCTTATCTTATAATTAACTGCTGAGTTGAATCAGGAGTGTTTGAGCAGAGGAGGCTCTGGCCTTTGTTGGCCACTGAGCTTTTTGAAATTTTTGATAGTTCCTCTGTCATTCATGATTGGTCAGTTTCTGACCACAATGTTGACAATATTTATTTTGAACAGTGGACCAACACAGCAGTGATACTGACATGGCTACGGCATGGCAATGTGTGTGTGGCTGGCATGAGTGACGCAGTGAGTTAGTATCACTGCTAGTCTCAAAGTGGCCTGTTATTCAAGAAAACATTGGTGTCTCTGTTAGACTGTTGAACACAAATTGTGCATCTACAGGCTAATTTTATACTAGCAAGGTGGAGCTACAAGGCAGGAGTTTCTGACAAAGTGGCCTGGTAATGTATACCAGCAGGCAATTTGTGCGTTGTTTCTGGAATAGAATCATTTCTTAATGCAGCTCGCATCAGATCTTATAGTAGTAAACAAGTCTAAAAGGATCTGTAGAAGGAGCGGATCCTGGGTGGTTGCTAATGGGGCCTCCTTTTCCCCCCCTTCGTCCCCTTCTTTTTTGCTTTACCATCTCCTTTAAGTGAGTGTTCATTTGCACACTGTCTCTCTTGTCTCTGAGGTCCCTCTGCCTCTTGTGCTTCTTCTGAAGTGTAAGTCTGGCCAAAGACTCTCTCTCATCAAAGCTCATAGGCTCTTGAGCCTTGGGATTAAATTGTTAGCCCATTTTTTTTCTTTCTCTCTTAATCTTGCTTCCTTTCAGTATGCACCCGTCTCCTGGGTCACTCTGTATTCTAGCCCTTCTTCTCATCTTGTCCTCTTCCCTTCTGTGTCTCCATCTCTGTTCTCTTCTCCCTTCAGGTCAGTTCCTCAATGGCAGCTACTGCTCTTTTGAAGATGGCGATTGCGGATGGCAGCTGGTGTCAGGCAGAAGTCCGTACAACGTGGTCCACTCCTCCCTCCCCAAAGGGCTCAGGAACAGCTGTCCATCGTCAGGTAGCCACACCTAAAACATATGAAATTGATTCAGACTGCAAAGAGGGCTGATGAATTTGGAAGGAGTTTGAATATTTTAGAAAGTATTTCAAGGATGTATGGACACAGTTTGGGGAAGAACCTTTTCTATTCCAGCAGGACTGTGTCCCAGTACACAAACCATAAAGACATGGTTGAATGAGTTCAGTATGTAAGAACTTAACTGGCCGACAGAGACCTGACCTCAACCCCATCCGGCACCTTTGGGATGAACTGGAATGGAGATTGTGAGCCAGGCCTTCTCATCCAACATCAGTGTCTGACCTCAAAATATGAAATGTACTACACTGTATTATATAGTTTTGGGGCAGCTGGAAGGCCTAGTTGTTAGGGCATTGCCCCTGCAATCAGAAGGTTGGGGGTTCAATCCCAACTACTAGTGTCACCACTGAGGTACCCTTGAGTAAGATACCGTCCCCACACTGCTCCCCGGGCAGCAGCCCACTGCTTCACTTGGTGAGTGGGTTAAAATGCAGAGAAAGAATTTCACATTGTTCACACTGTGCTGTGGTGTGATCACACGTGACTATAAGGGTTAATAAATTGAATAAAAAAATAATACATTTCCACAGAAACTCCAAAATTTTGGGACAGCCTTCCAAGAAGAGTGGAAGCTGTTATAGCTGCAAAGAGGGGGGAACAACTCCATATTAAAGTCTGTGTATGAATTCAGTGCCAGTAGAGACCCCGTTGGTGTAATGGTCAGGCGTTGCAGTACTTTTGTCTATGTAGTGTACATACATTCATGTTTTCTGAGATGTGTCTGAGTTTTAAAGTCCATTCAGAACCAAAAACCTCAGCTTCTAGAGCAGCAGCATTAAAGAAGCATTACGTGTTCATTCTACATTCTGAAGGATTTCACAGTTCAACCACCACCACCAAAAATAGTAATAATAATAATAATAATAATAATTACAACAACAAAGTCAGTTCATAGCAATACATTTTCCTTAAATAAGCAGTAAATCAATTAGATGTTAAGAGCTTTTCTGCATCATTTGATTAGATTATTGGATTAGAATAATATGTAAAAGTAGGTAAAATCTTGTTTGCATATTCAAATACACTTTTTCCAAAAAGGATTTTTGTAAGAATCTCAATAGTCAAATGACTATTTTATAATTTCTTTTACCCTCCCATTCAAGTCAAATGCATTCAAGTCAAAATTTCTGTTAACCCCTTAAATTCAAAGGGCCTGTGCTTCAATTTCTCTCTCATAAGTACATCATTTGCATATTTGTATTATGGTAGTTACTGAATAATTCATAGCATTTATTGAATTATTCATGATAGGTCTGCATAACAAGTCTTCAGATTAATGACTGAGTGATAAGCTTGCACTTTACGAGATTAAAGTGACCTCACTTCTAACGAGTATACAAGTATTCTAACAAGTACATAGTTGTGTCTGAAAGTTTTGGCACCCCTCGTCAAATGGCACGCCTTTGCTGTGGAAAGTCTACATGAAACAAACTTTAATATGACACATGTCTGCTGTTTTTACTGCATGATTACCATTTATTCAGTTCACTATACAGACAAAATGGACAGTGTGTGTCACCCATTCAGTCAATCCACTAGTGTTATTTTTGTAGGATCTCAGAGTTTTGACTGATTAGAATTTAATCCAAGTCTGGCAAAGACCAGACCTGCTTACCTTCAACAGCCAAGAGAATATCTGACTGACCTGAGACTAAAGATAACTGACACTGACATGGCATTAAGCAATGGAAGTTCATGAGAACTATTGTAAGTCAAGGCAAGGTATAGAGCACCTAGAAAAATCTCTGTGAGACTGGCCAGGCATGAAAAACAAGACCCCCACATCACTGCCAAGGACCTACAGAATGACTTGGACCAGAATTTAATGTTGGCACAGGAAAAGTGATGCCCTGTGCAGTGTGCAGAAAGTTGTACAAGAAAAGTACAAAGAAAAACCCTAAATCGAGAAGAGAAGGACTGTTAGTTAACAACAAAAAAGTTGTATGCGAGTGATGATCTTATTAATTGCTTTCTGAAAAGGTGCCCAAACTTACATGCACACCACATTTCTTTCCCAAAAGAGTTGCTGAGATACACTGTATGGAGAAAAGTATTGGGACATCTGTACCTCATTATTCCAAGACATTTTGGTCAGTACCATGCTTCCAACTTTGTGTTGACACTGTTTGGGGAAGAACCTTTTCTATTCCAGGATGACTGTGTCTCAGAACTTGACTGGCCGCACAGAGCCCTGACTTTAACCCCATCCAACACCTTTGGGATGAACTGGAACGGAGATTGTGATCCAGACCTTCTCATCCATAAATGCTCTACAGAGTGAATGGACACAAATTCCCACAGAAACTCCAAAATCTTGTGGAAAGCCTTCCAAGAAGAGTGGAAGCTATTACAGCTGCAAAGGGGGACAAACTCCATATTAAAGTCGATGCATTTGAATGCAGTGTCATTAAAGTCCCTGTTGGTGTAATGGTCAGGCTTCCCAATAATTTTGTCCATATAGTGTGTGTCATATATCAGTTGCATGAAGACATGAAGTTCTTTTCAAATAGAAAATCAAAAACTATGACTTTTGCATACAACTGTAAAAGATAAGCTCTAAATCTTTGGCTCTCTGATGGACAGTCGATACAGGTTCAGTTCAATGCATGGCCATTAATAGTCCATATCCTTCCATGTTACTGTGTCTGCCCTGAGTTCACTTCTTTGGATGTGTTTTGATGTGTTTTGTGTACGTCTGTCGTGTTGTCTGGCAGGAGCTGTTTTGGCTATAGAAAGTCAATCCAAAGGTCAAAGAGGGTCAGTAGTTGTGCGGAGTCCACTCTTCCTCTACCCACTGCGGAATGCCCCATGCATGGTAAGAGAACAACAGCATTATTCTGCATTCTGCCCACAAACCCAGCCAGTGCATTGTGCCTCGCTGCTGTGGGCTTTGTCTGGATCTCTGTGGAAATTATGTTTAGAGCATTTTTCATCAGGCCTCATTTCAGATTGATGGCCAATATATTCCTCTCTCATTTAAACACACAGGCAACAATAGCCACGGTCATTAGTGGGCCACCGCATACTGATTTTTTTCTGATTTTCGTTATGTAACGTTTAGGATGCATACAGGGAGGGGCCGGGCAGCAAGACAAGAAGAGAGTGATTAATGTGGCAGTGGCTCATTAGGACGTCTGTTCTAATTGAAATGGGTTGATTACTTGATTCCACCTAATGTGCTTCGATGCTGTACCTTTAATTCTGTGTTGTGTAATAATTTCCATGAGTTTTTCCAGACATACCCTTGCTCCAGTGGCATGTTTCGCACATTCCACATTTGAGCTCAGGTCAAGGGCCAAGGTTATATCAGATCTCTTTTGAAAGATGAATTGGACATTTACCCCTAACTGTTGTAATAGACAGTCCCAGCGTTTGATCAAGTCTAATGAGGTTATCGTTACACTCTCGTTTTAATGGAATTCCAGCGTAATTAAAAGGAAATCTGGCAAGAACATGTAAAATGTTAATGTCCTTCCAAAAAAATTTGCAGAGGCAATCTTTGGTTCCTGGCTGCTGCGAGGGCTTCGAAAGACAGGGTGTTATTCTAGATGCTGAAAGCAAGGAGCTCGACCCCATCAATCTGCAGCACACGTGCACACACAAGCAAATACAAAGGACTTACAGGAGAGAGGGAGTACCAGAGGGAGGGAGGAGAGTGGAGAGGAGGCAGGACCATAAGGACAGATAGAGATGGAGTAGGGTTAGAAAGTGGGAAAAGCAACAACAAAATTGGAAAAGAAGAACTAAAGCATTAAAGGATGGTCTGAATGAGGATAAGTGGAAAGAGACACAGATGGAGGGGGATGCAGACAGTTGGCCAGTGTTCTGTGAAGGTTCTGACTGACAGCGTCCGATAGAAGTGAGGTGAAGCCTTCGCTGTTGTATGTATGGAGCCCAGGGCGATGTGCTAGCACAGCAGGCCATGACAGCAGCTTGGCGCAGGCCCAGAGACGAGCCGCGACTCTAGATTAGCACTTTCATCCCTCTCTCCTTGGCCAGCGCTCCCTGCCTGAGTACTGTAGTTGGAGAAAGTTCACTTGCTCTAACAGCTGGCTATGTCACGCTCCACAGCATGCTGCCTCACACTGCGCAGGAGGAGTGGTAATAGCTCTTTCATCATTAAATTACCGCATGCCATAGGGCGGTTTCTTGAAGCAAGGTTAAGCTTAGTTTTAGGCTAATGGGAGATTTCAAAAGATTATTACCACTGATAGGATAAAGATAGGCTTAACTTGTGGCCATTAAGGATGCACCGGAATAGAATTTCTAGACAGGCGATGAGTTATTGATTATTCATACCAACACCAATGCCAGGAGCTTCTTTTGTATTTTAACCTCTTTAAATGCCCCTTAAATGTTTCCATTTCTCACTCCTGTGTGTTAGTATTGTCGTGCTTTCAATGGAGTCACTAAATAATACATGGCATTTAAAAAACAAAGGGACATAAGAGGCTAAAACAAGTAAATACATTATATGAAGTAACACTAGTTAAATCTCTGAAGATGGATTATTGATTCAGTTTGCATAGTAAGGCCACAGCTGGCAGAGTTTCAATATTTGTGCAGTGGCCTTCAGAAACTTTTGATGTGGTAAAAATGTAACTTTCTGGGCTCACAAACATATAACTTTTAGTCAGTTTTCCATCAGTGTTCTGATTTTATCAGGCAAGCACAAATAGCACAGTTTAAGAACTTTAAGAAACTACAACTATTAGTGTATTTAAGTGAGGCTGTGAGGGGGATCAGCTTGACATTCACAGACACACACACTCAGAAATGCAAAAAACTTCAACACATTTATGTATTCAGCTTAAACTGTCAATATAATATCAGAATATAACTTAAGCTAATATAATATTAGGACTGAGTTTGAGCAAGAATGGGGCCCCAAGTAATCAGTTCAATATTTCAGCTCCAATTTCAGTATAAAGCTGATAATAATAATAATTACTTCTGTTCTGTCTTATTATTCATTCACTGATATGTATCATGCACCCCTAATGTCCAGCTTTTTAGCAGTTTGGAATAATAATGTAAAAGGGGCAGTATCAAGCAGTTTACAGCAATGAGTGAAACTTTTAAGAAACTCGGTTCAAGGAAATCTAAATCTCAAATACTCTGTACAAAGACACGTGTGTGATGTGACCTGCAGGTACAGTTCCAGGTCTGTGGGAATCCAAAAGGTGCTCTTTCTCTGTGGATCGTGGAGAACAGTACAGGACCTGAGGGGCAAAGAAATCTGTGGAACTCTACCAGTGAGACCAAGATGGACAGAGGCTGGAGATTTGTCACATTCTCACTGTTTGGACTGGTTGACTCGTAAGTCATAAATCTTATTTGAATTTCAGTATCTCCCCAGAGCGTGTATTTTGCCATTTGTTTTTCAAAACTGCAAGCGAATCGCAGTTCATTGCCACATATCATGAGGCGTACCGCTCATTCTTAACATGTAAAAGGTGAAAATCACTACAAGGTGCATAAATGGATTAACAAGGAGCTGCTTTCTGGCCTTTCTGAATACAGATTTAATTTTTTTTATTTTTATGTAATTTGCATTCGGTTTTGTGCTAAATCCCACATTCACCCTGAAATCTTAATGAATCCCACTGGGACCGGGCCCATGCTTCGGGCCTGGCTCACCGTATCACTCGCTCCTAAAGAAAGGAAGGAGAGAGAAGAAAAGGAATCAATGCGGAGGGCCTCCGCATTCAACCACACTTTCACTCCAATTAGCAAAGGCACTTGACTTGTGAGATTGCGTGGAGTGGAGAGAAAAACAGAGGGCCTTTTCATCTCTGTGTGCTTGATTGGACTTCCCTCCTTTAGTGCTTCAGCTTTGCTAATGCTCGTCCTCGGAGAGTGATTAAAATTTCATTTTTGGCCGCCTTCTTCTTATTATCCATCTTTTCCCTTCTTCTACTTTTTTCTTTTATTCTCGATCGTTATTGATCATCCTACTCTTCAGTTTCACAGAGTAACATGACCCTTAACATATGACTCAAGAAGCCCCCAGGTGAGTCTCCAGCCAGACTAGATATTTGTTCTGTTGAAATCAAAGGGAGGAAATGTTCAGAGTATTACAAATGCTGATTTTGAACCACAGGAGGTGAAGGCAGGCTCAAAATGTGAAATATTTCTGGCCTGCTGGGTTGTGCTGAACCTCTTATGTATTTTTTATAGGATTTGAATAAAGACAAGGTAACCTTGTTTCAGAACATGAAGGCCTTTTTTAAATACTCCTGTCCTTTTAAGAGCTACACAATTTTGCAGGTAATCAAATGCCACATGGACGTTTAAACTCAACAAGTCAGCCCATAGCAGTGGATAGTTCATTATACCCCTTCAAAAGATCCTTCAGTGCTTAACAATTAACTTACCAATAAAAGAAAATGGCCAAACTCCAAACAAACAGAATGTGAAAAAAGACCTGCGAGGTTTATTGAGCCAGCATTTCTGACACTAGTTGCAGAACGAAGCCAATCTTGAACATTACACTGTTGGTATTTGCAGTTTCTTTTGAGATCCAGCCCTTTGAGAGCTCCATCAATCACCACATATAAAAGCCGAGCTTCCAAGCAGGGCAAAAGTGCCATTTTTTAAAAAGCCTGCAGTCCAAAAAGTGCTATGCATCATAGACTTCCAGTGAAAATGATATTGTTGTCTAGTAAATTGATCTTTTCTCCACCTCATTGCAGACTCTGATTGCTGTCAAACAGAGATGGTGTTATAGAGAAGAGAGCTGTAGATACTTAACATTTTGTAGTCACTAATACTGGAGCTGCTGGTGGCCTAGTTAGGCAGTTCAGGTTCGAATCAAGGTACCCTCCCCCCACAGCTGACTCCCTTGTTGGTGTCAGCCCACTGCTTCACTTGGTGAAAGGGTTAAATACAGAGAAAGAAGTTCACACTGTTCACACTGTGTGCTGTGGTGTGTTCACGCATGACTATAAGCGGCTGCTTTAATTTAATAAATTCTGTACTATAGACTTACAAGCAGTGCAGATACATTGTTAACCATTTCAGTTTTATAACGACATTTTGTTTAAAGCAGTGCTTCGTTTGTGGACTTACACCACTGATAGTGCTTTTAAGGGGTAATGTGGATTACACTTTAACACCTGCAATTCCACAGTTACTAAATGGTCTGTCTGTCTGTCTGCCTCCCGTTAGGCTCTGTTTGAAGTGTCTAAAGTGCCACCGTTTTCCATTCAAGCCAATTTAAAAAGTCTTTGTTGTGTGTTCTGTGTCTGTCAATGCTACTGTTGCTTCTACAGTCATTAAAAGCACTTGCTAAATATAGGAACCATTAAGGAGCTAGTTAGCCCAATCTGTCTCTCTCTGCTTCTCTCCGTTTGTCTAGGTTCTATCTCCAGTTCATTGCAGATGTTCCGACTGACTCTGATGTGGCCTTTGCTGTGGATAATTTTACTCTCAGCATGAACTGCTTCCTTGCGAGTGAGTATTCTTTTCCGTAAGCTCTCCACCATCATTCGTAAGGCGATTCTGTTATTTATGGAGCTTTGTGACTGTGATAACAAGTAGTAAACTGGGAAATCTTTCTCGTAATTATGTCAGCAGCGGGATTTGGATCCAAATAAAGCGTTTGTTTGTTCGTTTATTTATTTATTTATTTATTTATTTATTGCAACTTCATATCTCAGTCGTTGTCTGTAATGAGAAATGATACTCCATTTCTCCAAGCTCAGATAGTTTTATCAGTTGTCTCTTGTAATACTGAGGAGTCTTTGGTCTGGTTTGGCCAGTCATTCAAAAATATTGCGTTATGCATTCTCTTCAAGACACATATTTAGTCCTGGGTAGTGTGGATCAGATTCATTATCAGTGTGTTTTCAGAACATATCACAATATCTGCTCTATTAAACCTAATGTAGCTCGTTTTGGAGGAATCGAGAGGAATGTCACGGCTTCGTGGCCATTATTATGCCGAATACCAGCAGCAGTAACGTGACACTGTTATATTAATAAACAAAGTCTGTCATGACCACTCATGACAGCGTAAGGCAACTCCTGTGGTGTGTTGCTAAGGATAAAAGCCACTCATTTTATATGCCGTGAACGCACTGCAGGCTAATTTAGCAATAATGCCTATGATACAAGTCCAATAAGACCATTACACTGACTCTGAGAGGGCACTGAGTAGAAAAGCGTGTTCCTTTTTGCGATTGTGAGCGGAATAACAAACACACCGAGCAGGCTTTTCAAGCGGCTTCTCGCCCTGAATATAGCAGGGAGAGAGGAACAGAAACGCTCCTCATTAATGCAAACGGATTGGATTAAAGGAGCTAAGCCCATTTACTTGTGAAGTTGGAGCAAACTGTGGGGGCTCTCTCTTAAGCTAAATCTTCTTAAGTGCTCCTGATTTTGCTTCATCATTTCACTGATTTGATTTTCAGACCGTGTGAGGTCAGCACAGACTAAATAACATATCATCCTTGGCAGGCGTTGGCAGCAACTTTAGAGGAATTTATCTCTCACCTGTGAGGGATCGGGACCTTATTAGAGAATTACGGTAACAATATTTCCTACATCATTGTTTCAGTGCGTTCTTTTAATCGTCTGATTATATTATTAAGCTCTTTATATGCCTTCACTGGCCCATGGATTAGGTAAACATACACTGACAGAAAATGCGGCGTGTAAAAGGTCGATTTATTTTTTCATCCAGGTGCAGTTGATGTAAATGTACCCTCAAAGTGACAACAGTAGTCTTAAGACTAATATGTTCTTTGCCCCGTATCTGTTCCTTTTTTATAGTTTTAATTTGAATTTTTATATAGTTTTTAATCTAAAAATAAAAAGCAGAAACCGCTAGAGTGAAAAGCAGTGCATGGGCTCAATGCAACTTAAAAAAAATACATAACTGCAATTATATTCTTTTACTAAAGGTGCTGGAAGTGTACCCCTGGGGTACCACCTAAGGACTTCAGGGCATAATTTGTTCCAAGTGGATTTCAGTGCAGTGCTGTCTGTGAAATGGAAAAAAGTAATTGTAATCATTGTAGATTTTTTAAAAATATATGGAACCACATGTTTTTTTTTATCTTAGGTGGAACTTAACCGTAGAAAACTGTAGAATAGCTGTGATACATGTTGTGCAAGGAAATGGTGTTTAAAAAAAAAAAGAAGAAAAACAGAAAAATATTACGGATATGTAGCCGGCGTTACATGCAGTAATAGAGCAACTATTTTTTCTGGTTTTCACTTCTAGTGAAGTGCTTTTTGGGGTCATATAAAGCATTTGACATTAAAGGATCTGATGCTCCAAGCAGAATTTCTGAAACTTCAAATCATCGCCTGCCACTTCACAGTTTGATGACTTCAGCGTATCATCAGACGTGATAAGATATTAATCTTTCGAAAGATCTAAGAGCGACACTATGGCAATCACCATCCCTCTCCATTTCTGGGAGAGAACGGGGCATGGATGTTAAATGGCTGATGTTCTCTGTGAAATATTTGCCCTGCAATTTGTACTTGATGCCATTTGCCAGTGTGCATTGATTTGACATGGCATTGCCGTGGCACCATCCATCGCGGGCAGGCCCAGATGGCTCCTTTTAATCTGTCTATGTGTACGTTGTGCCTCGAATGAAAGAGTCTCATGCACTATATTTTATCACTAGTCAATCAGCGGTGAGGCTGTCAGGCCGGGCACAGCACATCATTCGCAAAAGTAAACAGTTCATGCCATTAGCAGAACAGACCCAGCCATGGTGAAATCACAAACAGGGCAATAATTTGTTTAGGGATGAGAAAAAATGTCTATTACTTTGGGGTGCGTCTGCGTGTGCTTTTCTGTCAAAACCGTCTCTGTTTTTTGTCTCCATTGTCCTCCAGCTTAAGCAGATGGCTTTGGTTTCACTCTGTGGGTGTTTGCTTTTATTTCCCAACTTTTCGCTTAGCAGCAGATTTTCTTTTTATGGTGTTTTTATTAGTAGTGCTCACGTAATTGTTTGGATGGGGAGCCATATCAATAAGAAAACTAGACAGAAGAAATGAGAATTGAAGGCTCAAGTGCCAGACGTAAATGACAGCAAACATAACAAAAACATTTAGAAAAAAAGCCAAAATTCTTTTTTTTCTCGCCTTTAATGTTCAAAAAAGACACTCTCTAAACCTTCTAAGCTAAGTCATTGTTGCATTTAGAGCAGTGCCAGCTTCTTAGCAATGGAGTACCATCTCCCTAAAGAATGGCCTGGAACGGAGTTCCATCTATTCCACCCATTTGAGTGTGACTACAGTGTCAATCCCTGACAATGAGTCTGATGCTGTTTGCCTGGAAATACTGAAACTCTGTAAATCAGAGGCTGTATAGACACCAGTTGGCAGCAAGTGTTGCATTGCTAGCTCACTGAATTCTTTAGATTTAAGAAGTTTAAAGTTTATATTATTTTATATTAATGCATATTCTCAGTCTTTCAATCTACTCTTTTCCTTGAATTGGTATTGAATGCTGTTGTCACATTTATATTGATATGTAAACAATGCCATTTAACAAAGCCAAGACCATATTTATTTTATTTTGTTATATTTTTCAGTCTGCAGTGACGACACAAATCAATAATAAGGAATCTGAATTGCATTCTGAATGCACACACTCTGTCTGAGAAACTGTCTAAGCCCTGGCCCCATCATTTGGAGATTGCGAGTTGAATCCCCTGTGGTCCCACAGCCTTCCATGGTCAGAATCCAAAACAGCACAATTGGCCTCCCTCTGTCTGGACAGGTAGCATAGATGGTTTCTTTCCTCATCACTGATGCTATCCAGCACAGGTGTCTGATAGATGATGTAACAGAACTGGTAGTTAGTATTTTCCTCTGAGTGTGTTGAACTGTAAAGCGATGTTGTGTGAGTGATTTAGGGCAGGGTTGACTGGTTCTAAATAGAATAAGGGTTAAGATTTGTATTAGGTTTTGGTTTATGATTAGGATGACGCCTAGGTTTATAATTTGGATTGAGGCCAAAGTAAAGGTTAAAATGAGGGAATATGAATTTAAGATTAATTTAATTTAAATTTTCAGTTAAATCTGTACAAAACATTTAAATTGTACTATTCGAGTAAAGTTTTACGACAGAATTTTGTACCAGCGCACACAAATGTGAGAAAATGGTTGTACGGAAAAAACTATATTTCAAAAGACAGTATGAAAAACTATATTTCAAAAGACCCCGGAAGACTTTGGTAATTAGATTAACTATCCAAAACATGTTCTATGTGAAGAAACAGAATTTCAGAGTTAAACAGGCAAAGGCTGACATCTTACTATTAGATATCAGAGTTGCATCATTAACACATCTTACTATTTAAAGCTTATTTTGGCTAAAAATGCATTGTTCAGTTGCACTGCTTCATAAGTAAGTTAAGTAGAGAAAAATGATTTGAATTTTGAACAGCTGATCACTCGATTATGCCATTTTGTTTGATATTATTTATTATTGTTTTATTTTATTTTTTTTCCATTCATGCTATGATTTAACCAGCACTGCCCTGTCAGGTTTTGTTTGGTCCACTGGGTGATAGGCTGGGTCAGCTCTGAACTGGATTTTTATTTTATTTATTTATTTTTAAGCTCAGGTCAGGTTCAGACTCAAAGTCTGATGATGTGGTTGAGGTCAGTCAGGTCAGGTTCAGATAACGTTTTAGCAAGCTCGGGTTAGTTTTGGCTCATCACTTAATAATGTGGTTTTGGTCAGACCAGGCTTCACAGACGGCAAAAATTTCAAACCCGGTTAAAGCTGAAACACGCACACACTAACTAACTACAGATTTTAATGAGGTAGAGGAGACAGAGTCCCTGAATGTATCACTGACACTGCACCAGGTAGGATATTTGAATATTGTGAGAATGTTTCAGAAGTTCAGAGTTTTGAACACAGGGAATGATATCTAAGTCTTGGCTAATTTAGGTTTCAATCCATATAAAGCCAAGTCTGCAAGATTATTTGATGTCTGTGCGCTCTGAAAAAAGGTCACACACAGCTCATGCCATTTATTCCTTGCAGGTTATTATTTAGCCACACAGCAAAGGTGGGTTTGTTCTCTGCATTGAGAAAATGACTGTTAAATTGAATGCCTGTCATATTGTCATTCAGCAGCTCAACATTTCTCAGTTAAAGGTAAAAGAATCGGTGGTATTTCCTGGTGTGCTCTGAAAAAAGTACATTTAACTCCTAGACTTTACGTTAGTGTTATTAGGGCTATTTTTAACACAACTAGCTCACTGTTTAACAGAATAGCAATGACTATTACTATGCCTCTGTTACACTTATTTATGAAGACAGTCAACCCATGAAATCCATGGATGTAACATTCGATGAACTGTGAATTGTGAAATTTCAATTTAATTTCATTTTAAATCTTAATTCATTACCCTTAAAAATAGCTACACACGGGAATGTTGGGCTGCATCTGCCAGACATGCGTCACAGGGCAGCAGCCAATCAGCAGCAAGGAGAAATGAATAACACTCTCTGATTGGTTACCTTCAAACCTCCTGCCACTGAGTACAGGAGTATTTTACCATTCCAAGACGCGCTTACGGTTGGTTTGTGTTCTCTCGACAGTATTGAAACATGTATACAGTTATATTTTATTTGCAAAATTCAGCTGAATTTATGTTAATATTTATGTTCCAAAATTAATAATTCAGCACTAAATTGCATGAAAAATTATATATTGTCACAGAAAAAGTTTCTGCGAACAATTATTAGTTAGAGTCTACCGACTGAGGCCGCAAATTCTGAGCTGTGACTTTGCCGGGGAACACTATATTATATAAACAACAGCCTGTATAAACAACTATATAAACAACAGCCTGTATAATCTACATAGAAAGGTATTGCAAATAGAACTCAACACCGCAACTAAGCCTAAGGTCATGATGGCCAGGGCCAGGCACTGGCTTGGAGTGATATTAAACCCGACAGTATTTGGCTGTAGAGCAGTTGAACTGCAATTTCTGAAATGATGGACCTCCATCCAATGTCTGTTGGATGAGTTTAAGTGATGTATGTGATCCAGAACTAATCATCCAATATCAGTACCTCACCTCACGATGACCCTGCTCTCGTCTGGTATTAACATTGGTTTTATTGTGACCAAATCATCAGTGCACAGTGCTAAAGTGTCCTGATGAGTTTCAGACAGAAATGAAGAGCCACCTAATCAACTGCATGATAACAGCAGCTACAGAACTGTGTCCTTTCTGTCCTCTCCCAAGTTTTTGCAAGTTGTGTTGTTAGTCTGTGCAGCTTATGCACTTGTAACAGTGCAAACAACGGACTCTCAATGCTTTTTTTATCGGGCAGCAAAACAAAGTGAAAGACCAATTCCTTCCTCAAGTCATGAAATCTGACATTTACGTGACCACTGAAGGTACATTTAAATGACCCATGGAAATACCACGTGTAAACAGCCATACACCTCACGGTCCACTTGTGATTAGATTGCCTGAGAAGAATGTTAAAACCAGACAGGAACATCTCCAACATCTAAAGCCTTCCCAGAAAAAAAAATCCTACAGCAAAATTAATACCCTTGATTTCAGAAGGAATGTTACATGAGGAAGTTCCCACAAACTTTGCAACATTTACTGTATGTACAATATTGTGCAAGTCAAACATCAACTTGGTATGAATTAATTTCCAGTTAAAACTGTCATTAAAAACAAGCCATTCATTTTACACTGTTCACACAATAGTAGAAAAAGACCATAAACTACACAGAAAACTCAACAACTAAACATAATATATTTTTTTCAGTATTCTATGTCTCCACCATCTCGTTTTAATACAGCTTCCATTCTTTTTAGAAGACTTACTTTCAGATTCTCTATAGAAAACTAATGAGGTACTTAAAATTTGTGTTAAAATAATGAACTCCTCAGTAACGTCACTAGAAAATAAACACCATGTGTTAAGAAGTAGCTCAAGAATAGCAAATAGCTGCACGGTGCTATTTTCCACTAGCGCTCTGGGTTAAAGGACTAAATGATTTTCTCCAGAGTCGGACTTTCAAAGGGTTTTGATTTGAGACCACCAGCCGGGATTGTCCTTCATCGTGAGGTGTGCTCTGATGCCCTTGTGTCCTGTAACTCGCCTGTCATTCTGTCATTCTGTGACTACTGTGAAATTGATGTGGAAAGGGAAAAAAAAGAATGAAAAGAGCATAGGAGAATGACATTTTTAAAGAAAATACCAGTCGGCTGTCAGTGATCAGCATTTAGAATTTGGGCACCACTTTACAATAAATCTGCCCTTATAAAAAAGTTTTAAAAACATTAATGAACAATTTGAACACATCAATTAAAATGGTAACAGGGCAGTGATGGATTGCTTGTCAAATTCGGAGACCATGGTAGGTCTTGCTAGATACTGGTCTTCAGTTTCATCATATATGGATTTACTGCCGACGTAACAGCTTACTGTTGGCCTTTTTGTTCAGGTTTCATAATGGCTTATTATTTATTAATAAACCAACATTTAACCTTTCATAAACCCTGTATGAGGGCACCGTAAATGATACCATATCATTTTTACTATAACTTTGCTTTGTAAATGTGTTGATGAGACTGTATTTTGAATTTTGATTTTCCAGGAGAAGGAAGGATGGATAGTATCCTGGCCTGTTTAAAGTAGGTATATGTATAAAATGTGCTTTTAGCAGATCACATTTTCCACCAGTGAAGTCTCAAATGAGAAGGGGGGGTAATAGTTGTGCCAACAGTGTGAATCATGAAATGCTGGTAGCAGTGGGGGAGCAGGGCTAGACTGTGATGGATGATGCCAGCTTGGCCTGGAGTGGTGCGGGAGTTGCTTTCAGGAGAGTATTTATTTATTTATTTATTTATTTATTTATTTATTTATTTATTTATTTATTTTAGAAGATGATTAAAGACATTGAGATGAGAGTTAGCATTTTTCACACCGTCCCCATATTGTCTCTAGGACTGTTGGTAGAGTGGGGTGATCTGTCTTCTCAGGGTGCTGGCAAATGGGACAACGTTCGAGCTCATGTGGCTTGTCATCGTAATAAAGAAACATGCAGTTGCTTCTTGACTTCTTCACTGGAGGCTGAGCTCCGAACTGACCACCTGTGCTGCTCTCTATTGCATCTGGGTCCTTCTGTCAGAAATAAGTACTATAACATCTGGCCCTTTTTATGGCTTAGGATGTGATAACTGCAAAATTCTGACAGTTAACCCTTTTGCTACACTATTTTATTAACACTTTATGTGGACTCATTGTAGATGTTTATCTTACATTTAACATACTTTTGGTTAAATATCTATACGGTTTAGCATATATGCAAATCATGGTTGTGCAGTGGGTAGCACTGTTGAGTTTTGGGTTTGATTTTCAGTCGGGGTGGCTGAGGGTTCTCTCAGTTCCTGTATGGGTTTTCCAGCAGTTTCTCCTGTGTCCTCCCACACAAGAGAGCACAGACATGTAGATTAAGGATAGTGTGTATATATATATGTGTGTGTGTGTGTGTGTGTGTGTGTGTGTGTGTGTGTGTGTGTGTGTGTGTGTGTGTGTG
>JBBPCY010000001.1:45939190-45959160 GCA_037974405.1 Brachyalestes nurse
TGTGTGTATATATATGTGTGTGTGTGTGTGTGTGTGTGTGTGTGTGTGTGTGTGTGTGTGTGTGTGTGTGTGTGTGTTGGTTAATGTACTTGGAGCTATGCAATACATTTTTTTAAAAATGTCACTTTAATCTCAACTTAAAATTGAACAATAACTGATTTAATAACATTTTTTCGTTAAATCAAACTTCTTAAAATAAATATATTTCATATTAAACATTTATGGACTGACATCTGATGACTTGAAAGGTTACAAAGTGGTGCAACCATCCATGTGTGATGAAGTTCCAGAGTTAGAAGAAGTCTGAGTGAACCTCAAGATTTGTTACCTTGTACTTTATGTAATCCCTTGCCTTTTTAAGTTTAACCGACTTTCTGTTCAATTACAAAATTACCATTTTGATTTAAATTCTGTCATTATTCTGATTCATTTGGATATAAAATGAGTAAAACATAGCAATAATGTACAGGAATATTTTTCTTTGTAAACACTGTAGACACAACAATAACTTGTCAAAATCAAACCATAAAAAATAGAATCAGTCAGTGTTTTTTTTTTTTTTGTGAGCTATGAGTGAGAAATAATTCACTTCAAACTACACTGTGCTTTGGTTGACGTCTAAGAGTCTACAGTGTGAGATTGGCATGGGCTCTGGGAATATGCTAGAGCTACGCAAATAATTCAGGACTTGGCTTACAAATGTCAGAAATGAGACTAAAGGAAGTTGCAAAGTCCCTGAGAAATGCTTTCATTGCAGAAGTGTCTGATGTCCTAGACCTTCAAATACTCAACAACGGAACAGAGTTTGAGTTTTTCTTTCACCCAGACTCATTTATATACTGATTTTAAGACTTGGGCATGGGTGCATTGACCTATCAGTGCCGAAAGGAAATGGTGCTGACTGCAAACGAACTTCAGCACTTACACCGCATGTTACCAGCACTGATATGTAAGAGTAATTCTGGAATACATTCTGTCTTTTATCCACAGCTAACGGAGAATTTCCTCCAGTGGTTCCCACTAGTGCAGAAGAGCAGCTCAGACCCACCAGTCCGGTCAAGACGACCGCAGCAGGCTCTGGAGCCCTGTCCCTGCTGCCCACACCCGCAGACCGTAAGTGCGCATCTCTTTCCTTTTATGCTTCATTTGCTCATTTTGTTCATTCTTACTATATTTCTTTACACATATACAGCACTCCCTGTGGTTTATGCTAGTTATGCTTCTAAAAACGAAAAAGGCCATAAAGGCTTTCTTTACATGATTCCATAAAATGGCAAAAGTAAATAAGTAAATTATTTGTAAATAACCTTTTGAAGATAATGTATAATGAAGATAAGCATAATGTGAACAGAACTCAGCACATAATATAAAGGTTCTAAACATTTTACATTATGTAGGCTCCTTAAATCTTTAAAAAGGTTCTTCACACCCACGCATCCTATTTACAACACTGGTTTTGTAAAGTGCCATTCACTGAACGACAGAAGTCATTGTTGATGGCATCCATGAATCAGAGTTTGAACAAGACCTAATTTGTTGTTGAATTCACTGAGCTCATTCAATGAACCCTATTACAGTAAAGATAAATATTACTGAGGTGTGGTGTGAAAGAAAGAATTCACAATTTTTAGCATTCCCAGATCACATTCTTTACAAGTTAAATAAATGCAACAATAAATGACAAAGAAATAATGTTAATAGAGCAGTGTGGACCTTGCCTGGACCAAAACATACACCAAAACCAAAACTGAAATTCAGGACACCCTGGCTCTTCATAAACCGAAACAGATGTAGAAGGTTATAGAATGTGCCACAGAATCCCCAAAAACAGAGAATGTTAGGTTACCAGCGCAATTAATTCCATAGGTTCTTATTTATTTTTTGTACACTTTCACTCTGGTGTATGGGATTTTTTTTTTGTTATTTCAGAAACTGTGTCTACTGATGGCATTGGCATTCAAGCAGGAACTTTGCTTTCTACTTCTACTGTTTTGCTGCATTCCGAATATCGAGCAGTTTTTAAGTGTTCTAAACCAGAGGTCCCTAACCACCGGGCCGCGGATCGGTATCGACCCGTGACTCATTTGGTACCGGGCCACGCAGAAAGACAGAGTAAAAATATTTTATTGATGATCAGACTCTGATAGATCTTTTATTTTGAAAAAAGAAATAACGCATGTCTTGCTCACGTGATACGGTACATCAAAAATTTAGCCCAAAAGCCAGCAAAAATGAGTAAAAAACAAACAGTTTTTAGTTGTATCCATACCGGTCCCTGAAAATATTGTTTAACATGAAACTGGTCCGTGGTGCAGGAAAGGTTGGGGGGCTGTGGTTCTAAAGTGGATAAGTCACTGGACACTGTGACTTATGCAGCCACTATTTTCATTTTTTGTCTTTTGGAAGAACTTTTGGATGAGTTCAGTAGGTTTCATAAGGTGGACCACTGTGTTTAATGGATGAAAAATATAGTGTACTTACACTGCATCTATCAAAGAAAGTTAGAGAGAGCAAAAGAAAAGAGAGATGGAGGGAGAGAGAGATGGAGAGAAAGAGAAGGGCCGAAAGAGACAGAGAGAAAGAAAGAAAGAAAGAAACAGAGGGAGACAGACAGAGAGGGAAAGAGAGACAGAGAAAGACAGACAGACATAAGGAGAGAGAGAGGGGGGGGATAAAGAGAGGGACTGAAAGAGACAGAAATAGAGAGAGATACAGGGACATAAGGAGAGACAGAGAAAGAGTGAGAGAGCACGCTATAGTGGAAGAGTGCAGCCAAATGCAGCAGGCCTCTTGTTTCAGAATAAGATTGTGCCATTTACAGGATCATGAAATACTCTGGTCACTGTAAGGGCGTTAAGTCAACCTGATTAAACATCATGGAAAGGCCAGTTACATTAAACCATTTAAAACACATCATTGACTCTGCCTGCACTGCATATGAATCCGAAATAGAAACCTGCTCACATTTACCCTTATAGAAGGTCACGTTAAGTCTGGGTAATAAGCTGAGGCTGCCTACGATATTTTATTAACATTTTCTAATACTCTAATAACACGAGGAGAAATGTTAGGGAGGTTAATCACTGCATAAAACTAGCTGGATCTGCTGAGTTCTTTAGATTCAGTCGGGCTCGACTAGGGCAATCAAATGTAAATATCACACTGAGGACAGATGTGTTTTTTCAGGTAAGATGTAGCATTCCTTTCACGCCCATTCTCGTTCGAGTTCTGGATTAATCAGTGTTCTTGGCGGAGTGCCAGATGATGTTTGTGACATGACTCCCACGCAATCACAGACTTAATAAATCTGAATGAGCTGCTAATCTGCAATTCGTTAGGACTCGTTAGTGAAAACCCACCCACTCAGATCCAGGCCTCTGTGGTGTGGTGCATTTATGGCAGCCTGCCCAGCTAAAAGTGCTCTAGGCCTTACTAAAATAAATTACCAGCGGGTAGTCGTTTTCTTTTCTTTTTTTCCTGGGTGGGAGGGTAAGCTGAGTATTATAATCAAGAACTATAGGTCTACTGGCCTCTACACCTCAATACAAATGTGGAAATGTAAGTTATTATTGTACATTATAACACAGAAGAAATAATAAGAGCCCGTTACATGGTAGATTGAGGTCTGCACACTCGTTATTTTAAGACATTTTCAATCATTTGCACACATGGTTCTGCAGTCACAGGTATAAAGTAAGTGCTCTTGGTCAAATAACATGTTTTGATGATTTAAAAAGTAAAAATAAGTACCTGATCTTTAGGGAGAACACACTTTAATGCACAGTTTCTATATATTGGCTGAATTTAATATATTGGGGAACATATAGTAAGTGAAGTGAAGTGACCATTTTGTCATACGTGAACACACCACAGCACACAGTGTGGACACGAAATTCTTTCTCTGTATTGAACCCATTCACCAAGTGAAGCAGCGGACAGTCAGGAGTACAGCACCCGGGGAGCAGAGTGTGGGGACGACACCTCGCTCAAGTGTACCTAAGTGGTGCCATTAACAGTCCTGGGATTTGAACCATGGCCTTCTGATCACAGGGCCAACTCCCTAACACGAGGCCACCAGCTGTCTACTTTAAAGATTTTTTTTTATTTTCTAAAAGGATTTTACTTTAAATAACCATTTACAGTTTCCATAATAGAGATGAACCATTTACCAAAGAACAATTTATGTCTTCAAATGTTCATAGTTCTATATAAAGAACCAATGCCTATATATAGAACTTTCCAAACAGACCCAGGAAGAATGTTTTTGGGGTTTGGGGGCATAAAGGTCTTATGAGCAAAAATAAGGTAAATAAGATTTTGTGTTTCTTGTGTTGTTCCTAACTAGACCTGTGGCTCAAGCACCACCAGGTTATTTAAGGCATATGGAACTGACGAGAAGGTCTGCTCCTTGTGTGTTGGTTGGTTTTAGAAGAGCCACACTGATATTACCTAATCGGTGCTTTCACATGATGAATATATTGCATCAACCCAATAACTGTCTTTCATTTTATGAAGTTTGACTAAATTTGTGAAACCAAAAAACAAGCTAAATGCAAGTACATTCAAAGCAATATTTTTCAATGAATATTCAATCCAAGGCAAGGACGTCTGAGGCTACAGCCCTGAATAACCTCGGGTCTCAAATAGAGCCAGATCAATGCTGGTGTCGTTCTGATGATCATTACTGATGTGTTAATCTAAATTGAAACAACCCCTACCATGTCGACCAAATTATGTCTTTACCCTCTCCCACTGTCAAAATAAATTGCCGTCCAGACTAAGCTCCTAGTGTCTCAAGATCCTGATGATGCCTCTGATCCAAGGCAAAATAAAAACACTTAAAAAAAAAAGTAATTTTTGAAAATATTTGCCTTATTTGCATGCATCTAACTGTGCGCAGTGGCGAGACATGAACTCACATTTTAGCCTTCTCGTCTAGACTATGGCAGTGTCCTATTTAGCAGATTACCCAAAAACACTACTGTCAGGTTAGCTACCGAGGCTCTGACTCATATCAGTAGACACCGGAATGTTGCACCTGTTCTTGCATCATTGCTCTCCTTGCTTGTTTGCTGCAGGGTTGATTTTGTTACAGATGATTTTTCGTGTATGCGTGTATTTAAAGCTTCGTTCTTAAAGCAACAGCTATAAATACACCGCTGAAGCTCAAAGAAGCATCTGAAGGCTTAAATTACACTCAGCCTGCTTAAACAATTGTTCTATATTATGGAGAAACCTAAGGCTCTACGTAACTTTTTGTATTTGTTCTATATGGGTTGTACTATTGTTACAAGAATCTCATTCTCTCTCTCTCTGCGTATGGAAATACAATTATTTTATGGCAACAATAGCATTATGTTACAGTTAGTTCAGATGTCGCAGTGTGATTGGCTGAGAACCATTCCATTTGTGCAAGACCTTCCAGTATCTCCCTCCAGATCTCCTCATCACTCATCAGATGCTTCACTCAGCCAGCCTGTACACTACCAGTGATGGTAGCAGAAAAAGCCAGAAAGTGGAATTACACACTAAATTGGGGAGAAAACTGGACAAACATACAAACAAAAACAAAATGAATAAATTTATACAAAAAGGCATTCAAATTGGCCCCTTGAATACATCCCTCATGCCTTATTTTGTATTAAACTTCTCTTTCTCTCTTACTCCATGGCTTTATTTCTGTTTTATAGCTCTCTCTATCCTTCTTGCTCGCCCACCCTCTCGTTCAAGGTTTCTCCTTCTTGGTATTGATTTCTCCTGATTCTGTGCTGTGTGTGTGAGTGAGTGAGTGAGTGAGTGAGTGAATGAGTGTGTGTGTGTGTGTGTGTGTGTGGTGAAACGCAGCCAAACAGAGCAGGCATGACTGTGCTGACTCACCTCTCTGAGTGTGTAGGACAGGTCCGCTCTCATCTAGATGAGCTTTTTTTTCTGCCATTGTCTGTGTGATTACTTTCTGTGATAGAAAGAAAAAAAAGAGGTGTTGCATCGCTAACCTCGTGATGTGCTGAGCTGGGTGCTCTTCGCCTCTGGAATCAGCCATTTTCAACCGATAGAAGACTTCAGGTAGTGAGATGAAAGGCATTTTATGGGGGTTGTAGTTGAACAAAAATGGTGACTTTGCCTGGCCTCTTCTCACTTCTTGAGGCTTCTGTTCACTTCAGATCTAATTACAGACCGACATCCACTGGGCTTTTTTTTTTTTTTTGGTTCTCGGCGAAGGCCGCAGAGCCTAGTGCGAGAGAAGAAGGAACTCGGAAGCGTGACGTGTGCGTGTCAGAATGATGAAGGGAGTTCTGATATTGCACACTACATGAAAAAGACAAATAGCATCAACTTCTATGAGTTTTATCACTTCTGGACAACATCTGAACACCCGGCCTGTCTGAGCCGTTTACTGGCGGTGCCATTGGAGAAACTGAATATAGCTCTCGTCCTTCTGCTCCCACTAAACCCTGTGTCCATCATTTTGGCCCGGTTTGAGACCACGGGGCAGAGGTGAAAGACATGAGCCGTGACTCAGTACGCATCAGCGTCAGCCAAGAACGAGCCGAGGATATAAAAAGCATAGCGGCCTCCTTCTCTTCAAGTTTGGAGTTGTTCTGGTTCCCGCTTTGCTCCCTCACTGTTTTTGTGCATCATATCACATCTCATCAGCAGATAATAGAGGACAAAGTTGTGTTTTTGTAAATGGTTGATGAAAGAGTCTGATGTCTGGTGTGTTTGCCGGAGTATACCTCTGAGAGAAGGGGAGAGAGAAACAGAATAGTCGTTAAAGAGTGTGTTTTTATGTACGTCTGCGTGCGAGTGTATGTGTGGTTTGTGTATCCATCAATATTCACTCTTATTAGGAGTTCTTGGAGCCCCAGGGAGCACATTTTAATGAAAAAAACTGATTGATTGTGCTATTTTTGTTGTATATGTTGTTTAGTCAGAGGTAGAGAGAGAGGAAGAAAAAGAGAGAAAGAGAGAAAGTGAGCAAGAGCGAGAGAGATGAAAGAGTCAAAGTCTCATTTGTGAAGTTTGGGAGTAATGGGGAAATGGAACATGTCAGTCATTGCCGCCAGAGCAAAATGAGAAATGAGATCTGCATACATTTGTGCTTGTGTGTGTGTGGGTGCGTGGGTGGCTGTGTGTGTGTGGGCGAAGCAGAAGGTAAGCTGTTGCGTCATTTCTGATGAGGAGATGAGCCACATTAAACAAGTGGTCACCTGTTATGTAGGTTTTCTAGGTCTGAGGTTCTCAGGCTTCTCTGGGGGGATCTTCCACACTTCAGCTCTTCAAACATTAGACATTTACAGTTACACTTACATGCATAGCATTTAGCAGACGCTCTTATCCAACGTACATTAGTGCTCAAGTAGTCCACATCTGTCCTTCAACCTGAAATGCTACGATTAAATCATCTTCAGCTATTTAACCAAGTTAATGGCAGCTAGGTTACACAGCTAAACAACCCGAAGGAAGAAACGTCAGAGCAAAAGTAAGGAAGGCATAGCGTTAAGAGTGTAAAGGGATTTTTTAATAAATATAGGGAAGACATAATGAATAAGCAATAACAAAAGGCCAAGTTAGTCACCAAGGTGCTTCTTGAAGAGGTGGGTCTTCAGACGACGTTTGAAGACAGTTTGAAGACACATTAGGCAATATGCGAGCTGTGGTTCTCAGAAGACTTAGCATTTAATCACTGTGTTTTATCATGATCAACTATATTTCAGGGTGATTTTCTGACCAAATTGTAAATATTATCTGCACTTAAAGAACTCATTGCAAGTTTCATTACACAGAGAGCATAAATTGTTGTCTAGTGTTTAGTTGGACTTTTTGTATCACTTTATCAAACCTCTGAGCTAATATTTTTGCCTTATCGACCACCCCTATTTCAAGTGGTAGTAAATGATGAGTGTAGTATATTGGCTCACAGATTACAGGGGATTTATGCAGCTGCCCTTGGGTCATAGTGTACCTTTTAGTGCCCTTTTTGGCAAGGCTTCTTCCCCGCTATCTACCAAAAGTTGCTTGGTTATGCTTTGTCTCACAACATTTTTTACATTTGGTCACCACACAAGTCAACAATTTATGCATACCTAATTATGGCATTCAGCAGACGCACTTATCCAGAGCAGCTCGAAGTCATTAGTTACAGGGACAGTCCCCCTGGAGCAACTGAGGGTTAAGTGTCTTGCTCAAGGGCACAATAGTAGAAAGTGACCACTTTGTTGGTTATCAGTGTTTTACCCACTAGGCTACTACCACCTGTCTTCATTTGAGCATTTGTCCCTGTAAACTTTTCTGCATGCCCCTGTTGGGACAAATTATTACTATTGGCTGTAAACTATGAAGAATTTTCCCTCAAAACGTAATGCAGTAGACAAGGTGCTGTAGCCAGGAGGCTAATATAGTTAACAAGCAGCAATGGTTGCCTGACTACATCTGGGGTAATTGTGTACAATTGATTTGATTCCATTGTATCTCAAGGTTCAAGGTTACTTGATTGTGATCAGCAGCAGCGGCTGTGAACGTGTACAGTAGAGTGTGAACCGGATGTAAACCTTCCATTAATTATTGATTTCCATTTTGATTATCTAGAAAAAAAAATGTATGTTCAAAAAATACATGACCAAAACTATAGTGTAAGAATTTTAGTTCTTGGGTTAAAGTTAAGGTTAGAGTTGAATGAGTACCATGGTTAAGGGGACTTAAATAAGTTTAATACAAGGTGCTGGTTTTGTAGATGAATGACTCCTGGCTGGCATTAATAATCTCAGTACAGGATGAAGGTTAGAGAGTGTGTCTTTGTGCTGTGACTGAGGGCTCTACAATGGCTGAGTAGAACACTGTCCAGACAGACTGTACATCATCATCATGTGCCAGACATGACATTATACAGCAAAGTTTAATGCAGAAAGCCTTTTAGGTTATGTTAGTACCAATAACATGATGTTAAATTGTCCAAGCCTGGTAACAGAAACGGGCCTGTTACACAACCATCAAGCTAACAGTGACGAATTTGGCATTTTAAGGAGCATGTTCTTTACCTTGAATATTAGAGTTTGGATGTTGATTTAAACTCAAATTGTGTCTCTGAACATCAATAGAGTCTGATAACTTGGCTAATTGCCCTGCTGATAACAGTGAGGACAGAATGTGGCCCAAATTGCCTGTAAATGTGAATGAGAAGGAGTTTGAAGCTGCAGCTGCGACAGTGAGAGTCTGAAAGCTGTCTGAAAGCTGAGTGGGCATGTTTGTTTGAGTTGGGGCGGGATGCTTACTTGACATTTCTTTTATAAACTGGAAATATGCCAAAACAACAGACAGGCTACTCAACATATATACAGTACTTAAATAACTCTTTACACTCACACATCTCATTTACAGAAAAGATTCTCTTAAGGTCCATGCATTGAAAAGTTCTAAAAAATAGGCTTCAAAGTAGTTTCTTCTATGGAACCCTGCACATAATCGTCTCTAGCACCTTTATGTTTGAGTGCAGGCGGTCTTGGCTCTAAATTAAGACTGCATTGAATAGAAATAGATTACAAAATTATCATCAATTCATCAGCTATTACATCCGTCCCAATGTAAATATTGGGTCCACAGTATTCTTTTAGGGACCGCCAAGAAAAAACAGGACAAAATACAATGATTCTCTTCATTACAAATCCAAACACTTACTAGCAAATATTGTACTATAGTGCCCTGAGAGTACTCACAATACACTCCATCTGAGCCCAAACAGCATTCCATAGCTTTGAATGATAAAGAGATAATATACAGGTTAGTCTTTGATTATTTTTTTACTATTATTTTACTATACATTTACTATGCATACAATTATTTTAATATACATTTGATTGGCATTGTGTAGTTATTTAAAATGTAATAACAGATAAACATAATTAATAAGCTGTTGTGTAATGAAACATGGCACTGCTGTCAGTGTCAGGAGCCACAGAGAGCTCCACTACAGAAATCTGGCCCGGAGGGTCTGGTGTCCTCAAACGCTCTCAATAAACCTGATGATTAACAGGTGAGCTGAACCAGGAGCGTCTGAGCAGGGAAATCACCAAACTGTGCTGGAGAAGAACAATTTTCTTAAATGAGACGAGTGAGTGTGAAGAACCTTAACAGTGAAGTCAGTCTGAGGCTTCTTTCCAGAAACTTTACATTATGTGGAAGTTCTTTAAACATTAAAAGGTTCCTCATACTTACACATCTCATTTTCAAAAATACAAGGGTTCTTTTCGGAACCAAAAGTTATTCCTCTATGGCATCAAGCAAAGAACTCTTTCCGGCAGTTTGATTTTTTTCACCCAGTATTAATTTTCAATGGAAGTTAATGTATTGTTTGCATTACTTTACTAAACACTGCGGAATTTTGGACCACTGGTCTTGATCTATTCATCATGTAAGGGTCACATTTTGTACACTATAGTTTATAATCTAAATTAAAATATTTAAGTCTGATTTTTTCCTGTTTGTTTTGACAGAATAAAGCAGGGATGTTGTAGATTTTTATTTATTTTTTTGTTACACAAGACATTGCAGGTACACGTGATATTAACATTTCTTCTCTACGTTTCACTATTTCCACACTTTCAGTTTCTGGTTGTTTTCATTGAGATTTGAGAGGGAAACAGTAAAATTTCACAAGCTTTTAAGGTGAGTGGGGGGAGACTGTGAAGACGGAGAAGACTGCATGTATCCACAGGTCTGACTGTGTGCTGCACTGTCAAAAGGTGAATCCAGTGTATTATGAGCCGCCTTTTCCACAGTTTAGGCTCAGCGGTGATCTCTTCCCTCTCTGCATCTCTCCTGCATAAAAAAGAACAAACAACTGCTCTTGGCTGCCTCTCTAGGAACTCAATTCCAAGTGCACGCCGCAGCCCATGGCAGCACCGCTGTGCCCATCTGACAACAGCAATCTCCTGTCTAATGGCAAACGGGAGAAAAGCTGTCAGCCCTCTGTGCACCATTACAGCTCTAATGAGGAGTAATGGCTGTCCCCATCCGTGCCACTGTCGCAGGGCACTGAAAAAAATCCAACAATGCATGTACTGTAGGCGAACGTCCACAGCTGCCTGCGTGTGCCGTTACTTATTTACTGTTTGAGTTACAGGATCTAGACTTTTCTGCACATGCAACTTTCTGGAACATCATAAAATAGTTTACTCCTCTTCCCCGCTCACTTCAAACCCTCTCTCTTTTTACCTGCTCCCTTTGATCTCACGTAGTCTAGACTGCACTGCTTTCGAGCTGAAAAGATTCAATTTGTCTGAACAACTGGGGTTTACAAAGCTATTATGGTCAGAATAAGTGTTTACTCCTCTTGAGGCCTATTTTCAGTAACTATTATAACTTGTATGATAACCAAATTTTAAAGTCAGTTGTTAAAGTTGAAGATTTATTATGCTGTTGAATTATGAATTATTTAATAAACAACTTAATTACACAGCTATTAGAGGGCTTATTTGAAATGGGGACCCATTAGCGGCCTTGGATACATGGAATGGTTTTCTGCTCAGAAAAGTGTATTGAAATGTAAATGTCTGTATTTCCAGCTATGAAGTGGCAGTTCCATACTTGTGGAGCCACAGGGCCAGACGGCCCCACTCCCTCTCAGTGCACCAGCACCTACCGTAACACCAACGTCAACGTGACTGTGGGAACGAAGGGAGCGCTGAAAGGCGTCCAGATGTGGAAAGTTCCCGAGACAGGAACATACCGGTAATGTCACTAACTCCAAACAGTGCTCTTCTTTCACAAATATGCATGTTTTGCATGGACCTTGAATTTTTTTATGTACAGCATTTTAGATATAGAGCATATTCTGTTCTGTTTGGTAAATGTATGCTTCTGTTCTGTAGATTTTAGTTTAGTTACAGCTACATGTGAAATAGAATGCTAATGTGATTCTTGTTCTCAATAGCCTCTTTATAGGTTTCAGATAATAAGTAGGTTTCAAAAGTTTTGCTGGATGAAAGAAATATTAAAATAAAAAAAAACTAAATTTAGCAAATTTGGAATTTCCCTCTTACCTCAGATTTGGTCTTTCAGAAAAGACACATTTTGGTGCCCAGATTGAGTTCAAAAACTATAAAACCACTCAAGTAGCCACTCAAGTTGTTTCTTTAAAAAAACACTATATGGACAAAAGTGTTGGATTGCCCTTTAATTTAATTGTATTCAAATACATAGACTTTAATAATCCCAAATGTTCTACAGAAGACCAGGAGTGAACCCAAACTGGGTCCACAAAGTTGGGTGCATAGCGTTGTCCAAAGTGTCTTGGTCTGCTGAAGCATTAGGATTGTCCTTCACTGGAAGTGAGGGGCCTAGACCTAAACCTGAGAAACAGGTGTGTCCCAATACTTTTGTCCATATAGTGTACCTCACCTAAACATCTCTGATCACTCAAACCACATCCAGCTCATTTTTAAGGTGGCACAGACTCATTGATGTGGTTAAGACAAAGTATGATTTAATGTGAGCTTCTTTAAACTACTTAGTATGAACTAAAAATTGCCAGAATGCCAAACATGCCTTAGGTGATCAACTACATCTGGGCAAAGCGAGAAACTGTAAATAGATAACAACTCCATTTTTATATAGTTAAATCACTTTGCCATCTTAATATATGTTTTCTTTGCAACATTTCAGTTGGTTTCTTCAAATTTCTGTTTCTGTAAAATTTCAAAACTGTTTCTTCAAAGAACCATCCATTGAAGGTTTAGTGAAACAAAATGATTGCTCCGTAGAAACTTTAACCATATGTACATCCTGGGATGTGTTTCTTTTGGAATGGCCCTTCTTAACTGTATAATATTGTCACAAACTCCCCCTCCTGGGCCTGTGAGGTAGTTCACATGGGTCAGCCATGTGCTTTTGTTTGTTTTGTTTTTTCTCCATGCTTCTCTCAGCTCCACCCACAACCTCATACTCATCAGGAGGTCCACCTGTCCAGCACAGTGTGGTGATTTGAGAAGTGCCCTGTCTAGTTATGGTTTAAATGAGTGGTTTGTTCATTTTATCCTAATATATATTTGACTAATACTTTACAGAGCTTGTATTGTCATCATGATGTTGATTCTTGGATTCCCTATGATATTATTCACACATACAATCTAGTCTCACTGCATCCACAGCATACAAATGTCCCCCACCTGCACACATTCTCTCCCTATCACACTTACACAGACACACACACACACACACAACATTAAAGCTGCCTCTCAGTCTCTTCAGTAATTTGGTTAGTATTCATTTCACTGATGATTTAGCAAGAACTCTAGACACAGCTTTGGCCTTGGATTGAAAGGAGCCAGGCTGTTCAGATAATTGGCATCTACAGAAGCTGAGAAACAAGAAAACACATTTCCAGGGTAATCAAGGAAATTGGTGAGGTGGTATTTGACCAGAGCAGAGTTTTACTCTAAGTAATGTCCACTTAAGTAGGTCCAGTGGGGCTAACCTGATTGGACTCCATAAAGGTTTATGACTCTGACTCTGGGTTTCATGTAGATATATTATGATGTGCATTTAATTCACTGTATGCTTTTAACCCTTGGAAATCAAGTTGTACTTTATCATTTAAAAGTAATCACAGCTATGAATATGCACTTATGATTTATGATGTTTCTTCTGTATGTTTTAATGCAGAAAAATGACAATCACATTGTAACAGGCATGTCAGGCATATCATGGCAGATTACATTCTCTAAAATAACTGGCATTACATTGCTGATGTCATCACAGATGCTGCAGTGTTTGATGTCATGTATGTTCATGTCATACGCTAATTAAATAACGTGGCACCAAATCTGGCATGAATGACCAGTACTGTTATATTACAGGTTTTTTCTTTTACAATTGCAAAGTCACATTTCTCAGTACGGAAGTCACTTTTTCAAAACACAATTTGCAGTACCATCGTATTCTTTGGCCACACAATACAAGTAACCTTCAAAATGCACCACAACCAGCAAAACACCATCTGTGATTTGGATTCCAACCACCAAAACATCAGCACATTGTCTCTTTTGGCAAGACCACTTTATCACACACAAAGGAATGAACTAACAAACACTAACAACAAACAATATTACAAATAATATAGAATTGATCATGATTGGGTTTCGAGACAAAACCGCAACTTCGCTAACAATTTTATAATGTATAGTACATCATATAATATTCTATAAAATACGCATTATAGTATTCCCACAAACACACACACATAAGGAATTTCAGTGTTTATTACTATTTCATTGTAAAACAAGCCAAAGATATACAATGTTTTTATTTATTACTGTAATGTTTCTTGCATCATGCTAGTCCATCCTTTGAATTTGGCCACAAGTTTTCATCCACATCACATCTAGGGTTCTCTAGCAGTGCATCTTGAATGCCTCACCCAACCTTGGCAGTGCTCAGCAGGGATATCTCTGCACCCAGAGTTCATATCATCAGACTGGGAGATTTGGAGATGTGAACGGTGATTGAAAACCTTTCATCTCCATGCAGAGAAGAATTCCTCTTTAGGGAATAGGAAGAAGGCGAACGGCAGAAGCAATACACTGCAGCTGATCTGTGACTGCAGTGGAGTCCTGGAAAGCCACATTATCCCACACCACAACAAATATTGAAGCATTTGCACTCAGTCACTCTCCCTCTCTCACCTTCTGGTACCAGTATCATGTACATTTCATCTGGGAACAAGATGACGCACTCCGTGCTGTCTGGACCAATGACTGATTCATGCAACAGAACATCAGCTTTGGATGTAGCTGTGATATTCGCCCCTGCACTCTTGCTCTCTGTCCTATTTTATTTCATTAGCTAAACCGGAACCACTTGTTTGCTAGAATTTATTTAAGTCTTTATTTTGCACTAATACATATGTGTTATATAGATTCCATCATATATCAATAAAATAGTGTTAAAGCAATGAAAAAACAATCCACAGTTTGGCCCACTTGGCGCACTGTTGTATTCATTGTGTGAAGAGTTTGTAAAAAGTGGTTTCCGTATTTAACAAAAACTGTCATGGACATGGAACCCTCCACGACATGCTTATGGCATGATTATGTCAGTGTTATGCAACAGGGTTCAAGTAGTTTGCTACTGTTTGTATTTATTTCTTTGTTTACAGTACCTTTCCACCAAGTTCAAATAATTAAATACAAATACAAGAAATGTGACTTATCCAGAGGTTTCAATAAGTCCATTAATAAAGGTGCTGTGTGTTTGGTACAGGCTTACAGCTTCCGGTGCTGCAGGTGGACGCAGTGTTCTGACCAACTTCAGGTTACATGGAGTCTACATCGTAGGTGACTTCAGGCTGCTGAAAGATGAGCTGCTGTACATCCTCGTGGGACAGCAGGGAGAAGACGCCTGCACTGGAGTGAGCACAGAGCCACATTTACTCATTCGTGTGATTAGTGATTGCGTGATTGTTCTTAATTTGTTTTTTTATTATTATTATTATTTTTATTAATATTATTAATATTCGTGTTTTTCTAGCTGATATTTGTTACCTCTTATCCTCCCAAAGTTTTTGAAACACGGGGCATGGTTCCAGCATTGAAACATCTGCTAATGTAGGTGCCGAGTATTGATCGTTAAAAAATTCGATTTGTATGGTCAAGTCACCTCTGTACTGTATGAGAGTGGAGACTTAAGTCACCTTAAAAACATATCAGAAAGAGAGTCTGTGATGTCACAGCTATGCCGGCTAGAAAGCAACTAAGCAACAATTCAGTATTATGGACCAAAGACAGCGCACTCATAAACAGATAAACGCTGAAGCTATAGTATAAAAAGAATTTATATCGTTTATATAGTTATTTAAAAAAAGACTTGTGTTTCTTGGGGGTTTTTTTACACAAACCTTTTTTTTTTTGCCAGAAAACCACTGCATGAGTGTCTCCACACACTGGTTTCATAGCAGCCATGCAATTACACTTATTTTCTCACAGAAATGCAGTCTAGTTACTTTTACAACTTGCCTAGCAATGCTGTTTGCTGTACAGGGGAGAGTGATTGACTTAAGGAACTGGAACAGACTCTTGGTCTGCAGTAGTAAACAGAGTGCGTTAAGCGATGTGACATTTCTTTGAATTTCCACTGCTCTTCTCTGTTCTCTTACAGGCTGTGCATCCTCTGCAGCAGATCTGTCTGGATCAGGAAGGCCCTCCAGACAGCAAGAGCCTGCTCAGAGGTGGAGGAGGAGGGGGAGGAGGTGCAACCTACATTTTTAAGGTGAAGCCTCTAATAGTGTAGTGTTACGAATGCAGAAATATTTTATAACAATAACGTTTCTTCAGTGGTTCTTGGCTTGAAAGATCCTTCACATACGCACACGTCTTCTAGAAAAATAATGATTCAGAGCAGCGAGTCTAAAGGCACCTTCCCAGAACCATACAGGAACCATGTTGTACCTAAACTGTACTGCAATGGCACAAAAATCTTGTTTGAGGGTTGGTTTTTTTTCTCGGCATTTTTTAGCTGTGTGATGAAAACCTAACCCAGCAAACTTGTTACCTTCACATTTCTCACAGTGTTAAAGATACATTTTTTAGCATCATAGAAAACTCTCACCGAAATGTATCTTCAGCCCAAACAGACAATCGTGCTTGAACTTCATCGATTTCCCAGGTGTTAGTTTGTGTCTCCGTTGTTGTTTTTCTGACGTGGACAGTAGAAAAAACAATGGCCTCTCTCCAAGTTGTGATGACATTTCAACCGATCAGAGTCTCTTCGGCTGCAGCACACTTTCGGCCCGTCAGCGCAGGGGCGGCTTGGGTACACTTTATTTGTGATGCGATACATTTATTCGAGGTGCAGCACGGTTCCTTGTGCCATAGGAGTCACTAAAGCACCAAACCACTGGTCATCAGTGATTTTACCCAACTCATAACCACAACAAAAATGTAGATCGTCTTGGGACTCATTGAGGACCAGTTTGAGGACCACGTTGAAGAGCCCACCATTGAAAGACTTTGAGAGCCAAATGGCATTATCCCAAAGAACCCATTTGACACAATTATCTTTAAGACTGTTTGATTGGTGTAGAACTTTTACACACCGTGAAGGTATTCAAAATTAAAAAGCTTCTTCACACTTCAAGCTCCATACCTTATGCGATTCTTTAGGGAGCCAAAACTGGTTCTTCTATGGCTTCGTTCTAAAAAGCACCTTTAGATGTTTTTATTGTTAGCATAAGGGAAGCATTGCCAGTAGTACGGCAGTAACTTCGTCTGATGGTTTCAGGTGGAGAGTGGAATCTACGTTCCTCTGCTCATCGCTGCTGGGGGTGGAGGCCGGGGCTACAGCGGTCAATCAGAGAGCGAGGAGGAGGCCGTGGACAATGACCCCAGCATACCTGGCCACAATGGCGTATCTGGAGCTGCAGGTAAAACTACATTAGAAACTTTGACTTGGCCATTGGAGAATGATTGACGGATTGAAATGAACCAGTTTATTGCTGAGTCACCAGACACTCAGGCCTAATCATAATGCTTCTTATACCATAGCCGTCCACAAAACAAGAAAAGAGGATAGTCCTGGGGGGGAATCTGTTTCAAGTTCAGTTGCGGAGGGTCATGATCTTGTCAGCGTGAGCATCTTGAATGATTGGATGAAATAAGCCTTACAGTTTCCCAAGGACATTGTGTGTGCCCTTCTATGGGCAGGGCTCATTGAATACTAATGCATTTTTGAATGTGAAACGCGAGGAATGTGGTGGTGGGGGGTTGTGGGAGTGTATCAGATGTGTGAGATATGAGCCAGTGCTCACAGTTTTAGACAGGTCATTTTGCGGCGGTATATATTTGTGCATGGTTCATTTAAGAGATGTTGTTTCCATCCCGGAGTGGCAAATAAACCGAGGTTAGAGTATTTTATAGTGGGTTTCTAGATATATATTGTCATGAATATGTGTGTGTGTATTTATAGAAGTGCGAGTGCTTACGTGTGCGAGTGGAATAAGTGCACTTTGGTATCCCAGGGTCCTCCCCTTGCTGTGAAAGCGGTACGGGTTCTATCAGAGCCTTGCTTTACAAAGGCCAGCACCCCCATTGTGTTCTGTTTACTGCAGCTGGAAGCCAGCGCAAGGGGCCATCACAAGGCCTTAATCACAATTCCTTTTCCACTCCGCTCCCTGCACCAGCTCACGAGTGCTTATTTCCATCTTCTGCGCCGGCACGCGAGGCGTCTACATACAGAGATTTCATTTTGTTAAACTTATATATAGCGCCCTATTTTCGCTGTGGGTTTGTACACTGGCTCTTCTCTGTGTGGGAGTATTTTTAGCAAGAGTTACTTAGTATACCGAGCTAGTACAACTCTCGTCACTGTCAACATTTTGCAACTCTTATTTACTTATTTATCAATGTATTTATCTATTTATTTTCTATTTATTGCACCATCTGAACACAACAGCTGTCCTTTATAGTATGTAAATGTTGCATGGTGATTTGACTAAATAATACACTAAATTCTAGTCACATTATCATGCAATAAAGTAAACGTTTCACTTAAAAAAATTTGTTACGATACATTTTATGTATCTCCGTGAATATAAAGAGTGATGTCCTTTCTCCTTTGTGTTTAAAAAAGAAGACTGCATCAGTTATTTATCTACAAAGTATAAGCTGTAGCAAGACAGTGTTTAGATAGCAAATGATGTGGGTGTACACAAGCATATGCATCACAATTACAGCTTTAGTCCAATTCATGTGCATAATTCACTCAACCAGCTTCATGAAGGAGAGTGATCTGATTGGATAGTATCTCTCTCTCTCTCTGTCTCTCTCTCTCTCTCTCTCTCCCTCTCCCTCTCCCTCTGTCTCTCTCTCTCCCTCTCTCTCTCCCTCTCTCTCTCTCTCTCTCTCTCTCTCTCTCTCTCTCCCTCCTCTTCTTCACCTCTAGTGGTCTTGGGATGGATATGCTGGTCTTGTCGTACAGGCCCCTGTATGCTGAAGTTGAGAGGGAATTGGAAAAATAGGGCAGAGTTGGCTTGTGGAATAATTTGGTGTGTTTTCCCTCAAAGTAGCAGCAGTGACCTGCTTTCGGAAGCTGAGGGAAGGCGAGAGCAGAGACGATCTGCCACATCCGGAATCATTTCTGTCTGCTGCGCTTCTCGACGTCCTCTTGCTTTTTACAGTAATGTGTGAAGCGTCCCACTCTCTGAGTCGTATCATCTACTCGCAGAGAGGACACGGGAACAAACTAAAAGATTCAGCTGTAGAGCGCTCATCACCGCTGCAGCAGAACAAAGCAACTTTAGAAGCTATATAAGGACACTGAGATGGGGGCCGTTACTAATTCTGGGATGGTCAACAAACTGTCCATTGTGCAGTACATTTCAAAAGTCTGAAATCAGTTGTTATCAGTATATTTGTTATTTTTTACTCAATACTTTTAAGTATATACCGCTCAAAAAATTAAGGGAACACTTTGTAATCAGAGTATAGCGTCAAGTCAGTTAAACTACTCAAATACTGATCTGGTCAATGAAGCAAAGGGGGTTGTTAATCAGTTTCAGCTGCTTTGGTGCATCAGAGGGGAAACAATGCGATGGAATGGTTTAACAGGTGGAGGCCACTGACATTTGATGTGTTTAATTTTTTTGAGCAGTATATTTAAACACTGCTCAAAAAAATTAAACATATATGTTAAAACATATACATAAAACATATAAAAAAACATAAAACATATACAAATATATTTAAAAGCTAGTTTTAACAGTTTAATCGTCAGTCTAAGTATAGACAAAAATATTGGGATGTCTGACCATTCCACCAACAGGAACTTTAATGACATTGCATGGAAATACATGAATTCAAAGACTTTATTATGGGGTTGGCAGCTGTAATAGCTTCCACTCCTCTTTCCACATGATTTTGGAGTTTCTGTGGGAATTTGTGTCCATTCATTCTGTAGAGCATTTATGAGGTCAGACACTGATGTTG
>JBBPCY010000001.1:45979752-45990524 GCA_037974405.1 Brachyalestes nurse
TGATGGTGGGGTTGGTACACAGTTAGTGATCCTATTCCACTACGGTTCTACTCCACATTACGGCAAGAACCACTTAAAAAGAAACAACAGTCCAGTTATTACTAAACATATTCTGGTTCTTTAACTCTTTTTTTGTTTACTGCCTAATTCCACGTGTTCCTTCATCATTTTGTTTGTTTTCAATATTTATCTACAATGTAGAAAATAATAAAAACAAAGAAAAAACATTGAATGAGAAGGTGGGTCCAAACTTTTGACTGGTAATGTATATATAACACCAGTGTCTTAACTTATAGTAAATTATATTTTGGTATGTCGTTTTACCTGTGAATGTGGTATTTTTCTTTTTCTTGCATTGCTCAGGATCCAGATGTAGTGAATGTCCCTCTGCCTGTGGAGTACGGCCCTGTCTCTGAGGAGGAAGAGCGCGTACCCATGCGGCCAGAAGATCCTGCCACCGCCTCTCTGCTGGTTGCTCCTCAGGGTGCGGAGGATTCAGCTTCTGCCCTTTCATCCCGCTCCGAAGAGGCCAAGAGGGCTGCTGAGGTTCTGCTGATGGGAAGCCATCTGGCTGATGGCAAACCAGGAGCTGCAGCTGCAGCTGCAGCTGGAGCTGGAGCTGGAGCTCAATCTCAGCCCCACTCAGGACCTGGGCAGCCAGCCTGCAACAAGGTCTCCATCGCACCCCCCTCAGCCCAAGATGGAGGCCACGTTAACCTGGGGTTCACTCAAGCCCACCCGGGTGATAAGGAAAACCGAAATGGGAAACCTACAAACCTGTGGAACCCTACCTATGGCTCCTGGTTCCTCCAGCAGCAGCAGAAGCGGCAGCAGGCCCAGGCCCAAGCCCAAGCCCAAGCTCAGGCTCAGGCCCAGGCCCAGGCCCAGGCCCAGAGGCAGGCCCAGGGGGGGCAGCAACGGGTCTCAGCTGAGGGTCAGGAGCACTCAGGCCGGACTGTGACTGTGGCCGAGGCCCTGGGCCTCCAGCACAAGCAGCAGCAGTACCAGCAGCAGATCCAGCGCCAGCAACAACAACAACAGCAGCAACAACAAGGCATGTGCAGGCCTCTGTTACCCCCTCCTCCCCCACCAGCCCCTGCCCCTCTACTGCTGGATTCAGCAGCCCTCCCCCCAGTCCCACTCTATAGACTACGCCGCTTCCCTTGTGGCAACATCGGCTATGGTTACCAGGAACAGGGCCTGCCTCTGGAGCCGCCCATGCCCATGTCCATGTCGGGACCCCAGGCCACCACCGCCCCCCAACCACCCCCACCCCCTGCCCCCCAACTCCCCGGCCAGCAAAGACCCATCTCGCTGGCCCGGACCAGCAACCCCGAGGATGGCCGCCCCCTGCTGGTCACCATGGGAACAGTCCAGGACTCCAGACTCCCTAAGATGGAAGGGCACAATGCCACAGTGCTTTAACCCTCTCTCTCTTTCTCATTCTCTCCCTCAGTGCCCACTCGAGAAAACACTGTGCCATCCCACCTCAGCTCACCGCCACGCTTCTCCAGCCAAGGCAATGTTCTCTCCTCCTTCTCAATGACATCTGGGACGAACCCCAATTGTTTTAAGATCATAGTGACCTCAGCAGAGGCTTTCAGTGCTGGGTAACTCTTTAGATCAAGATGGGCATTCACAACACTTTACATGAAGATTAATACTACCTTCCTCAAATTTGCTAATCGTTTGTAAGTGCCTACATGAAACCTCTTAAACTTCTTGTGACATTTGAAATAGAATTGGTAAGCAAACAACAAAACAAAATACTTTTAGGGTCAAAATAATAAGCATTGTGTAGAGTGCAGATAAAGGCCTTCAGATAAATGTATTAAGATAATAAAATATTTAAGGCCATTGCATAGCCGTGTTTTATGTTGCAAGTTGTGAAGATCTCATTTTGTATTTCCAATGGGTCGATTTTTTTCCATGTTTATTAACACAGTTTGAAATTTGAATTTGAATTTGAAGTGGCCATTACGGCTTATTATAATTCACTTATCAATTATAAAACTATTATGCAGTCATTAAAATGCTCTGACTGAAAATAGCGATGTGTTAAGAGACATCTCTTTTAAAATAAGCATAAAAGGTTAATTGACCATTCCATTCCTGTGACCACTGACACTCTGATTCATCCATGAATGCTAACTGGCAATCTACTTTATATTCAGGGTTCAGAAATCTTTCACCGAATAATAAAGCATAGCATTGCTGTTGAAACGTACAAAATAAGTAGGTTTATAAGATTAGGAAAGTTCAATGTTAGTTTCTATAACAAGATTTTATTCACGTTGTTTTGGACTGTTCCTATTAGTCTGCGGGCAACTTTTAAAACAATATTTAAAACAGTGAATAAATAAATGACACAAAATGGAAATGCAAGACTTTTACAGGCTACTCCACAGTTCCCTCACAGATGACACACACGGTGAATTAATGTTTCATGAAGGCGCCTACGAGGAATGCGCAGTATCCATGAAAGTGCTGAGCAATCTTCATGCAGAGTGTTATGAATTCCTAAGCGTTACCTAAGACGGATTCTCACCAAGACTTCCAATGGAGGCCCTGCGTAACAGTGAAACATGTCGAAGTCCATGAAGTACAACAGAACTGTTCCTCTGCATTTCCCCTGTGCATTCCGCAGGAGGTCCTACAACACTGAACGCAACACGTTGCGAGTTTCAGTGATGACACCTGGAGTACTTCATGCAAACTTAACCTGCAAAAAGCTTCGCGGGAGTCCAGCATTTTCAGAGACCAAAAAAAAAAAGAATGAAAAAAATCGAGTTTGTTGATGTTTGCTTGCCTGCTTGTTTATTTATTCATTTGTTAATTTATTATTTGGAAGCCGTGTAAATTATTAATGGGTGTGCTTCATAAGCCAAACTGCTCCATTCATTATGCATCGTTTTGTTTCGCTCTTAGACTTGGTTGGCTTTTAAAATACGGTGGTTTTCATCTGACTTGAAATTGAATGAATTAAATGAATGGCTAATGGCTCATGTTTAACAAACGGACTGATATTTTAGGTGGCTGAAAGGTAAAGTCATCTGTTGCCATGGTAATTTGGGGGCTGGGGGGAGGAGTGAACAGGTCGGGGAGAACGTCATGCCTGGGGCTTCTTTTTACTGCTGTATGAATACTGCGGGGGTTTTCTGAGTGACTCTTGTGAAAGAGGTGTAAATGTATGTATATAACTCAAAGGGGAGTTGAGGAACTGATCCCTCTCATTCAATCTATTTTCAGTTAACCTGTGGCTTCAGGAGGAAGCTTTTGTGTATATAAGAGCCGTAGCCCTATTTGCAGAGAAATTAATTATTGCTCTTTGGTCTCTTGGTTTCAGTTTACTTCAATAAATGGCTCATTTTAAGCATATTTACCAGGAGCATACATCATTCAGTTATAATTTCTTATGCTAACGTTTACACAGGCCTGATGTCCCATCTCCCAAGCCCATTTCTTATTCCATTCCTCCAGTCTGCTGCTTCAAATAACAGATTTTGTTATTTCATAAAGGTATTTTGTAGCAGTGATCATCCTTGGCAGAGAGATTGTGCAAAGGAATGGCCTTCGCTTCTTTTCTTTTCTTATTTTCATCTCTTGGGAAAAAGTATGGTATGTTTTCTCCACAAGTGGCTTTGATATGAAGAAAACAAAAAGTCCTATTTCATGAATTTATGACTTCTTTACATTGTGGTGGATACTCTGAAGGATTTAAAAAAGGGGGGGGCTGTTTACACAAGTTTACTCAAAGCACTTTACAAGGAATGGACCACCAGTGCGGGGCATCAGTCTGGCTGGCAGGAAGGAAGCCCCTCCGCACATCAGCTGTGTGGTAGCAAGAGGGTGAGGGGGGGGGGGGATATTTTTCACCGGTTTGAAGGAGGATCTTTTGGAGGCTGCGACTGATTGATGAGTCAGAGGGAGAAATTTGGCGAGCGTGCGGCGCTTGCCAGTTTGTTGAGAAACGTCTCGGGACTTTTTAATCACCCGGAGTCAGAAGCCAGGTTTTATGTGCCGCCTGAAAGACGCGGCAGTGGAAACTACTCTAAGTAGGAGCTAAGCAGATTACTGTGAAGAGAAAAGCTCTGTTGCATAATGAAGATAAGTTTTTATTTTCTTTGTCAATTTCCGTACAGAAGTGATGCCACTTGTAAGATGTTGTAACTGTACCATGTATCTTTTCATCCTCTGTAAGTTGAATTTCGAAAATGAGATCTAAAAGAGATAACTCTAATAAATCACTATTTAATAACCGGCTTTGCTCCTAAACGCAGTACAGCTTAAACTAATCCATGTTTTCTATAATATTTAGAGAATTTTACTTTAAGTGACTGCAGCATGTGGTCCCTAAATCATTGAAGGACGTTTAACTTGCCCTGAGTGACTGTAAAGCCTGGCCTATGCCAAGATGATCTGAAAAGTTGTCCAACTAAGTCTTTAAGCTCGACTGGGGCTTTGAAATCCCTGCTTTAAATATTTGGATAAGTTAATACATGCAGGCTTTAATGCATTATGTGCAGAAATGAATACGACACACAATAGAATTCAAATTTCTTTTTATTAGAATCTTTATCAGCTGGATGTTGGACAAAAACCCTTTTGTTCTTGACGTAGAAATGAACCGAAGAGCTCAGTTCTGTAACTAAAGCAACCAGCTCATATAAACCCCCCTAAAATATACACTGCAGAACAGAACAGATCATCCTCACTACCGAATACAGAACATCATCCACCCAGAAGGGAAAGACCTGTTTTGGCTGTTTGGGCATTTTCTCCTCCAGTCCCGACCCCAGGTAGCAGAAACTCGTGTTCATTCCATTTCACATCTGATTGCTGTAAATACTAATGGCAGGAAAGCGAGTGACACAGCTATGTGCCCATACCTGTGCTGTTCCAGGATTTAGCAGAGTGAAATGCATCTGAGACTTCTCGGGTCTCCTATAGTAAGAAGTGTCAGCTCAAATGGACGCTAATACCTGCAATTGATAGAGCCATGCTCTTCCCAACAATGCACTCTTTTATAACAACTGCTGCAACAAGCTTTTCAGAACACGATCAACTTAGGGAGATTTAGAGAATCGTGTTAATATTGGCATGGTGGCAAATTTCTCACTGACTTTTCTAACTCGCCTAGTTTTGATTAGTCAGTCTGGTTTGGTAGCACAGCATTTAAACCAGAAATGTTATGGAGGTCCAAATGTTGTTGCCATTTCTCATCGGATGGTGCAGTCTAATTGTTTAAGGTGAATTTGACCAGTGCTCTGTGTGCTATTCACCTGAGCACCAGTCATAAGTATGAAGCTGCTTCACCCAACAGCTGACCATTATCTTATAAAATTTCCACTTTATCACACACGAGTCAGAAGATTCTATTATCTCATAACATAGATTCAAATCATTTCTATGAGATAATATTTGAGCTTGGACAGACTCTGAAGAAGAGTGTGACAGCGGGTCTACAATAAATCTACAATAAACCTCTCGTTAGCCCTCTACCAGCTTTTGAGGGGCAGCTGAGGCAGAAGGGCAACTAAACAAACTGGCATTCTCTAAAAATGAACAGAATACAGTTTAGCAAACAAATGCTTTATAGACTAGCTGGAACAAAACACTCAGGTTACTCTGGAAAATACTGATTCTGTTCGATTGCTCAAAATGAAATAGTGGTCAATGTTCTGTAAAGCTTGTGCGACAGTTGCTATTAAAACACTGGCTATATTTTCAAACCTCTCTTACAAAGCGCTAAAGATTTCTGAACTAATTCAAGTCATTTGATGCATTCAGTGCAATAATATGATGGGACAGCAACAAACAACTGGCAAACGAGATCATGTATGTTAAGTAGAAAACATTTTTCCTTCTTCTATCTTACTGATTAACCAACAGACCAACAGATGTAAGACAATAACCTGGATTTTCCATTTTGATAAGGACTGAAACCCATGCATCAAATTCCAAATCTAATTATATAAATCTTTTTTGTACATAAATGAATTATAGTATAATAATACATGCAGGTTCCAAAAATAGAGTGTGCTCTTAATAATTGATTTTATGTTTCTTAATAATTGATTTTATGTTATGTTTGAGACTTTTATCTGTAGTTATTAAACAGCTATTTAACATCTCTTTTCAAAGGCCTGGCAGAGTGTCACTTTCCAAGCGCCTTCTTTCTTTTAGGTAGTCCTTTTTCTTGTGCTACAGCAGATGGAAAGTAGGAGAGTGACTGAGATGAGGGGTTACATGATTGTGACATGGTAACAGGTTTGATGGAAAGGCTCAATTTGTCTTCTCTCCTACAGAGATTTTCAATACAAAACCACTAACGAAGCTGGAGCGAAAGCCTTAAAGAATCTGTAGTCACTGTTTGTTTTCCTGTTGAACTACCGAGCCAAGTTTGGATTTGGAGAAAATCTGACAGGCTTGAATCATAGGCATTAAAGTGCTATTATATGCAAAGATATTTCGTCCTCACTTTCAGCAAGATGAAAATATTATCAAGAGAAGAAAGATTATATCTAAAGTGCTGCACACCATCATGAAGCTTGAAGATAAAGAAAAAAAAAGAGCCAGAAGCTGCATGATAATCAGCATCTGTCAGCATCTGAAATCTATAGGAAGCGATTCTGCTTGAAAACAGAATTAAAACGTCTGAGTAAAAAGCCAGTTTTGTTTGCCGAAAGTCATTGTCTTAAACCGCATCGATTTCGTTAAAGTGCTTCAAATTTGCTACTGCTCATCTATTCGTAAAACTTCCAGAACCCAAATTTAAACGTTATAATCTCAAACAATCACAATCAGACACTAAGGAACGACGTCCCGTGTCGTTTCAATACCTCACTTTCACTTTCATGGTAAACGTCAAAACAAGAACATACAGTAAACCTTACACACGCTCCAGTGCTGACTAATAACCCTGTCGTTTGTGCTTCCAAGGTGCTCCATCTTGCGCTTTGGCGCGTGTCAGTCGTCTCCGCTGCTGCCCGCGTGTGCCAGCGAGCTGCTTGTTTGCTACGAGAAGAAGGAGAGCATGATAGAATGAGAGACAGATGGAAGCGGGGAGAGGAAAGCCACTCTTTCGGAAGATCTCATTGTCTCAGCTGCTTTCTTCCACCAGCTTGGCTCCGTTGATCCCGCGGTAGGTGACCCTGCTCGGTCGCACCAGGACGCCGTGCCCCGCTCGACAGCTGAAGTAGCGGCGGGAGCCAACGGAGCCATCATTCTTCCCCTTTGCACTGCGCAGCTCCAGGCCCAGCCACAGGCCGGGGGCAAAGTCAGCAGTGCCAAGGTAGCGGATGGTGCCCATCTCGTTGGCGCTGCTGAGCAGGACTTGCATGCCCAGGTGCAGTTTGACTGCGCCGTCCGAGCCAGAGGAGCTGGTGGTCCCGCCCACGCTGCTCGGCCCTCGAGGAGACGCTCCAGCCGAGCTGAGCGAGCCACAGCCAGAACTCAGTGTGCTCCAGCGACGCCGCGTGCCGGATGAATGGCTGCTGGGGAATCAAACACATGACAAGGGCGACAAGAGGATACTGATTAAAGACAGAGCCACTCATTTATTCTGCCTCTGTGCGTTTGTTTACATTTGTCAGTCTTCAAAGGGAAGTGCTTGTACAAACCACTGAACATGTGTATGATAGGATTCAAACAAAAAGACATACAGCTGCCAAGGTTTGGGCAATCCTGGCCAAATGATCTTTTTTCTTGAATTTAGAAGCGTGAAAAGAATGAAACAAGTCTTTCAAACTATCAGTAGATGTTAATGCTACTACATATTTGATGTGTGTTCAGATAAAGTTCAGATAAACTAGTAATGCATTAAAAAATACAACAGTAATAATGGCAAATGCAAAGTAGCTCATGGTGGAAGGATTTTGAGGTGCTTTTTGGATCACAGTCCTGTTGTAGAAATCCGCCTCTTTGTGAGTCTCAGCTTCATTTTCAGATCAGCCAGAGGCTTAGAGGAACCCAAGGTTGCAGAGTGTTAGCACTAGGTTTGAAGAGTCTGAAACTTACATCAGCTGACAGTTCCTAATGACAATTGTTGACCTGCCACTCAAGTCAATTAAGGCCAAAAAGATTAACTCTTCTTGGAGACTTAACAATTGGTAGGGGGTCCAAGCTTTTACTCATAGCAGTATAACAATTTTATATAACCCTTTGTATTAATAATCATAGCAAATGTTATTTAAAAAATAGCTTGCTGCAGAGGTTTTATTTCTTTTGTTTCACTTCATAGATGTGCCCAAACTTTTGTTAACAACTGTATAACAGGGGCAGCAAAAAGTCTTTGCCAAATTTGACATTTATGCTTAAAAGGGACTGAAACATCTATCTTTGTTATTTAACGTATTTGATATTTCATGTATTTGGTGTTTTTAAATGTCCTGCATCTGATTTATTGCAGGGGTGCTCAACTCTGGACCTGGGACGCCATGTTCTATAAAAAGTTATTCGATGGAAAATGATGTTCATTCTGTCTTTATTCATCCATTCATACCTGTGCATTTGAATGCTTTTTACTATAAATTCACCAAACTACAAACATGATCTAACATGCTAATCATGATCTATCATTTAGTATTATCTTCTTAGTAATTTTCATAACTCTGGAAAAGTCCACTTAAGACTTCTGTGCAACATGGGCTCATATTTTACTATCATTCATGTATTTATGTATTTGTAGCCCTCTGTGTCTTACCGGTTAACTTGATTCCTCCGGTTTGGCTCTCGCTGTGTAGCGATGGCTGAAGAGGTGCTAAAACTGCGACGGATTCCTGGACAACACACGCACACAAACACACACTTACATGCAATTACTGTCACTTTTGTTAATGATCCTTCAGACCACAGTGATGGGGAAGCGGACAGGCTACAAAAAACAGCTCACCGGTGAAGGTATTACTATGTCGGGAGGAGGTTAGCTCCGACAGGCAGTCCACAGATCCATGGATCCTGGGAGCAAAGTGAATGAATAGTATTAGTACCCATCATTTTCAGCACAGTATAAATATACCACCATAGTGTGCTATTACCCCCTCAGTATATACAATAAACTCAGGCAGGAATTCGCTAGCCCTCATTTAAGTGCAACATCTGGAGATGCACCGCTATAAAAATTCTGGGCCAGTGCCAGTGATCAATATCGCAATGTCTGCACCAGCCAGCAGCCAGGCCAATATTGTTTTATCGTTATTACATTTGAGCATAACTTTGAAAAATGACAGATAAGATCTATACACTTCAGCAACTTTGCTGTGAAGTTTGCCCATTTTGTGCACGCATGTAAGTGTTACCCATATAACGCATCGTATGCCTGCTAAACAGCGGCCAAACGCAAGTGGTTTTTAATAACTATGCTGGTACTGATGATTACGCATTCTCAGAAATAGCCACTTCCATGCGGGGCAAAATTACTTTGATCAAGAGACATACTACACAGAAATAATGCACAAATCTTTCAACAGCAACACAAGGACGAAATTAAAGCTGCATCACATAATGAGCTGCCTGGCTGTACGGAAGCCACAGTCACTAAGACTCACTGAGGTTAATGACTGTGTAGAAAGTAATGTGGCCCTCGACCAACGATTTTCCTACTCAAATAGTGGTTGTTAGTTTAAGGCAAAGACATATACATTGCACGTTTATAATATATATATATAAATATATGGCAAGATTTGAACCAGCATCCTCCTGTATTAGAGGCAACAACTGTTCCACTACTCCACCAAGTCTCACATAGACCAAAGGTTTTTTGGGAGGTTTGTCTTGAAGATTGGAAGCTTGTTAGACGATGCCAAGAGAGGAGAGCCAGAAGATAATGGGCTTGCAGTCTTCCTGCCTTAAGGGAAGGTCATCATTGGGCCATTGGCTCACTTCAGTAAATTGTCTTTATATTTGTTCATTTCAAGCCATGTAGCTCACTTGTTTAAGTTGTGACTTCAGAAACATGCGGTCATGGGATCAAACCCAAGTCTTCAGTTTTAAGTCTTGTATGTCACACTTCATCTGAAAGCCAAATATCCAAAAAATGAGCTGAGCCTCTATCCTGTCTCTGTAGCTCACAGTTTAAGCTATGGTCTCAAAAACAGAAGGTTGTGGGATCAAACCTGAGTCTTTAACTTTATGTCTTGCATGTCACACTTCATCTGGAAGTCATATATCTTAAAAAAGAAAGCCAGCTTGTCAAGCCCAGTAGCTCAGTGGCTTTAGGCTGTGGTCTCAAGATGGGAAAGTTGTAGGATCAAATCAGTGTCTTACTTTTAATGTCTTGTATGTCACACTTCATCTGAAAGTCAAATGTCCAAAAATAAGTTGTGCATCCAGCCAGGCTCTATAGTGCACTGGTTTAAACCGTGGACTTGAGTCCAGAAGGTTGGGGGATCAAATCTGAGTTGTCTACTTTATATCTTGCATGTCACATTCATCTGAAAAAAAAAGTGTTAGGTTGCAGTGGTCTTAAGAACAAAAGGCTTTGGGACCTTATCTGGCTTTTATGTCATGTATGTCACATTTCATCTGAAAGTCAAATGTCCAAATAAAAGCACTGCTACCAGTAAGATCTGGTAGCTCAGTGGTAAGAGCACTGCCTCCAAAACCAGGCGGTTGGGGTTCTAACCAAAGGCTTTACCTTTATGTCTCGAACATCAGACCTCATCTGAAAGTCAAATATCCAAAAAAAGGCACATTAGCTGTGGGATCCTGTGGCTCAGTGGTAAGAGCGATGCCTCCAAGATTGGGAGGTCATGGGTTCGAATCCTGGGCAG
>JBBPCY010000001.1:45990624-46011643 GCA_037974405.1 Brachyalestes nurse
TTAATATATACACACACACAGACACATATGAATATTTATATTTACAATGACTATTAGTGGTCGTTGTAAAGTGGTCATTTGGATTTCCATGGCTGAGTAAGAAAAATGTTATAGGCAATATTATAAAGCTGTGTTACATTAAAGCAAAATACAACACTGTAATACGTTTTCATTTCACCTTTTTGGGGTTGTCCTTTACATGCTCAAAATGATCACACACTTCGGGTCCCGACATAGGTCAGTAGGTGAGGTAGGACTCTTTAATGACGGTACACAATTTCTGAAAGTGGAGTTTGAGATTTTTTTGACTAATTGACCAATGAAAACTTGATTCTTTGTTCAACTGATTTGATCAACTATCAGGGGGCAGCTGTGGTAGAAAGCAGGAAAGGAGTGGGGAAAAAATCTGTCTCTTCTTGTTTGCAAAGGAAGAGCAGAAGGGAAAAAAGGCACCGGCCAGTTTGCTAAACGAGTACTGATCAGTCACTGACAAGATGAAAAACAGTGAATGAGCAAAAAAGTGGCTCCCTTCCCAATCTCCGTTTTCGCTCACAATATAGGAGCTTTCCATTAGTTTAGCGGTGCTTAGCTAGCTGTTCCGTCTCTCCAGCTGCCCTTAAGGTTAATTAGGAAAAAAGCACAGAGCTCCTGACAATGCAGCGCTTATCACTCAGGGCTGAGGGAGATGGGTCCTACGGCAGCGCAGGAGGAGCACGCCGGCCACGCCGCAACAAGAGAGTGGTGCTGAATGGAGATCAGGCTTTGTGGATGGAGAGCTACAAGAAGACGAGGAGCCTTAATGCAGGAATAGTGACGTAAACAAGCCGAGTGATGGAGCTGGATAGAGATAAGGGCAGCCTACTGAAGAGGCATGAAGGCTGGAAGGTAGCCACCATTAAAGAAAAGTGGAGACAAACATGAAAGGAAAATTGAAGAAGACAAGAGACAGAAAGGCAGGGAATTGTACTTCAAGGAATTTAAATCTCTGTGCAACAAATTTCACCATCTCGACTTGGTATTTTAAAATGATTCTGGATTCTTTTGGGGGAGAAAAGAAAAAGAAGATAAAACACAACAAAATACACTGAAAAAACATGACTGGAGATGCTATCTATACAGTATTGGACACAGTGCTGGACTATAGACAATAAAAACAGCACGTTGAGCTTTCTCTTTTGATGTTTAGCTTTACAATAAATCAGCCTTTTTTCTGGCTTTTTTTGGGTGCCATTATAATCCAGTGGTTCTCAAACCCGTTGCAGGAGTACCTGGCCAGATCTCGTGTTTTTATCCAGAGTTTACCTCAGGAGGGGCTTGAAAATGAGTTCATATGTTGCATCAGGTATGTTGGGAGCAGAGGAAACTGTAGAATGTGCAGGGCAGGGGTACTCCAGGATTGAGAACCTCTGCTATTATATTGATTTTTCCACCCTAGTATAAATGATGCATTTTTTGTAAGTATTTGGTCATTCCATGTCAAATCAGAGCAAATCCAGGAAAATCCAGGAGGCAGCACGGTCTCAATTTGTCTATATTATATTTGGGCAACAAATATAAGGTTTGTAAATTAAAAAAAAATGTTTTTTGTTTGTTTTTAATATGTATATTTGTTCACAAATCACACCATCAGAGAAGTCATGTTTGGGCAATGATATTATTAACATTCTATTCTTAGCCTCACCAAACTTTGTAGGATGCCAGACAAACATGTTCTCCATACCACTGAAGATACCACCTACTATTTTGGTTAATTGAAAATTTAATTACCCCTTTTAAACACTCATAATATCTTCCCGTCTGCTGGGGGTAGATGTTTCAAATATTGGCACAGCATTAATAAAAGCCTGTATTTGGAATAATGAGCCATATTGGTGCAAAGAATGTTTGAAGTACCCTCTGTATCACATTTTTCAACATCACTGCTTTGTTTTCCCTAAATCTAGGGCCTCATAAAAACAAAATCACAGACGTTTAATAGTTTTGGCATTTAGAAAAAGTTTCTCCTCCACCCCACATGGTTTGGTGAGGTTGGGAACCAGATAAGGCAGGTTGAGAGTATAGATATTAAAGAAACCTCAGTTTTGGGATCTTACACATTTTTACTAAATGCAACAACTGTTATCTGAATTTGCATGCGATAATATTTTTTGTACAATGTGGTGCTGCCAGAAACCTTCTGTACAACACTGAACCAAGAAGCAACTTAAATGCGCTGCTACATTTGCCTGGGCTTGAAGCTTCTGAACACCCCAACAGACCCTCTGAAAAACAAATCAGCCAGACTTAAAACGAAGAACTCCTCCAAAGGAAAAGCAGTGATAGGAGTATGCAGTGCACTGTCTGTACAGTCTTCAAAGCCATTAACATCAAATGGAGTGGGACGTTCCATACAGATACAGTGAATTACTGCAAGTTAATAGCGGCTTGGTGTCCCTGTGCATGTGCTCCAACTCTCACATTCCTCATTTCTAACTGCTTCCTAATGGCATTAAAAAGTGAAGTATATGTTTTGTAATAATAAATGACTGCAGCCTTGTTGAAATTTCAACACTTCTTCCTCAAACTGTCAAAATAACTTTTGGAAGTTAAACATTGCCTTGGTCCAGCATCTGCAGCCCCCCTGACCACCATTCAACTCTTCTATAGGCGCACACGATGCAGCTCAGGCAGTTTGAAGCCACATCACAGTATTTAAATCAGTTCATCAGTGTTCCTGCCCCCCCGATAGCGATGCCCACCTCATGCTGAGTTGAAAAATCAGTGTGAAAAATGAGTAGCAGACGTGCGAACACAGTCGTTAGTTTATCGAGCTGCTCTCACCCTGGATTTATCTGAAACTAGCAGGGTGTCATTACTTGTTAATCAATGCATCACAAATTGCCAGAGTATCAGCATTCAGTTACAGGAGCCAATAAGATGAAAACAGTTTGCCGTTGTCCTATGAAGACTTATCCATTCCAGGGTGATTCAGCAGATTTTACACAGAAGGACATGAGCAATACATATACAATCACAACTTGTCTTTTAAAGTGTGTTTAAAAGTGGATGAGTCACCACTGCCTTTCAACAAATCATACAGCTCACCATGGCACCCCAGATAACACTTGGCACATGAACATCGAGGCCGAGGAAGAAATGATATTTCAGCAGCATAAAATCAACCTTATTCACTGCATATTAGTTCTATTTTCCTTGCGACAGCTTTATTTTAAGCACTTGATTTGGGTCATTTGACTTGAATCACTCTTTTCTAAATGTCACAGATGCAATCTAAAGACGAAGCCTATGCAAGTCTAGATGAAGGATGGCTCTCTGACCCTTCAGAAAAAGAAATTGAGTCTGCATTAACAAAAAAATCCTGCAAAAATCCTTTTTCAATAAATCAAACCCCTCCTCTATTAATGCTGACATCATTCTGAATCACTTTCACTCTCACAAGCACTCTCTCACTCTTAAGAAGACTGTGCTTAAAAGTACTGATGACAGATCACTGTATTTTCTATGACATTGCTCCTCTTTTTGTGTAGAAAATGGGACGAGTACTCTTGTACACAGCCATCGCAGATTTGCTCACTAGTGACACAGAACCTGAACATCATGTGCACTACGAATCACAATGTACTTAAAACGAGCTTACCCCTACTTTAATTTACCCCTGAAAATACACCAAGCCCCTTCATTTGTGAAACTGATTTTCCCTTAAAATTAGATTTAAGGCATGAGTGTAAAACCCCTTATTCTTAAATTTAAGGCATTTGTTCAGGAGGCTCTATAATTTATGGGGCAAATTTGAAAAAGTAGGGGGAGGATTCCATAGTTTTACTTAATCAGCCTTAATCTGTGCACTTTTTCCCTTAATGTCCTGTATGAGAAATTAAGGTCAAAATTAAGGTAATTTTAAGGGGTAAAATTAAGGTGCTTGGTTCCGTAGTGATGAGCATGACCTGCTTACCGCTGTACTCGGGTGGGAGGAGCGAATACTCCATGTTTAGGGGGGCAGCTGAAATACGTCACTCCTCCAACAGAGCCATCATTCTTCCCACTGGGCTTATCCAGCTCAATCCCCAGCCAAAAACCTGTGGAGCATACACAGACACACACAAATATACGCCTGACATAATATATCAACACGATCAAAAAAACAAGCCTGGCAAGGTCTTGAATTACCACTTTATTGCCACAATAAGCTGAGAGTTGCTACACTAACAAAAATGAAACATCACTGCTGCTTTTGGCAGTGTTGTATGTTTTGATAGCTGTCAATTTCTGCCCACACGTTAGAGTAACACAGGCATACAGCTCGTACATCAAAAAACCCCCATATAGCAGCTCGTCTTCCACTCAGTAAATGCAGAAGGAATGAGAACTAGTTTTCCGTCAGCTGAACAGATATACACAGATCAGCCATAATATTACAACCACTCACAGGTGAACTGAAGAACACGCATTCGTCTGATTAATGAGGATGAGATATATTACAGTCAGTTCTTAAAGATGAAGTGTGGGCTGCAGATAAAATAGGAAAGCAAGGACTACTGTTGAACCGGCAACAGGAACATGAGCGCCCAAGCCTCACTGATACAGGGGAAGCGAAGGACAGATTGTCTGGTCTGATCCTACAGAAGAGCTACTGTAGCACAAATAGCTGAACAATTTTATGCTGGCTATGAGAGAAAGGTGTCAGAACACACAGTGTACCACAGACTGGTCAGAGTGCCCATGCTGAACCCCGTTTACCGTCAAAAGCTTAAGAACTGCACCATGAAGCAATGGAAGAAGGTGGTATGGCCTGATGAATCACATTTTCTTTTACATAATTTCAAAAGCCGTGTGTCACTTACCTACAGAAGAGATCCAGTTTCCTCTAGGGGAGGGATGCTCTATGGGATAAAAAAAAGCTAGCAGAGGCAGTGTGATGCTCTGGGCAATGTTCTGCTGACAACTAACAGGATTTTACAGGATCTACTGCTACAGCACACCTTCAAAGTAGGAGTCTATGTCTCAATAGGTCACGACTGTTCCGGTGGCAAGGAGGAGTCTTTGGCAGTTGGTTTTAATGTTATGGCTGGTTGCCGTACAGGCTGGCTTCTTATTGTTGTCAAAGCGATGAAAAAATCTGGACACATTCCTCCATGAAGTATTCTCCAACCGGCTAAAGTAGAAAATCGACTTTTCTTCTAGGCTGAGGGGAGCAGTACACTTCTTCCATCACTCAGCTCTGCTAATGCAAAAACTTTCAAGTCTGACCTGAAAGGAGGTTTATTTGAAGAGCGAGTTGTCACGCTCCAAAAGAGCTTTAAATTCTTACCTTGAGGATGAAAAAAGAAAGAAAAAAAGAACAAAAGAATGAAAGAAAGAAAAAAGCAAGAGAAAGGGAGGGAGGGAAGAGAAGAGAAGAAGGAGGAGACGAAGAAGAAGAAAAAGAAGAAGACCACTGCTGTAAGAACATTTGTGTTAGTTATTCTGTCAATTTACCACAGGGGGAAACATAAAGAAAGCTTCTTTAAGGAGTTAAATGCCAACTTGAAAGTTTATATTACTGCAATAGACTTCTCTTTTGGACAAGTCATGCATTTTTAAGTAAACCGATGAAGTCCTTTTAGTGCCTAAGTTTAAGAAAACAGATGAGGAAGAACTTTCCAGCCTTACTGTATAGCCACCACTCTACCAGTTCTACTGTTTTATGAGGATTAGCTTACAACTATGTCCAGGAATGGTTTGAGAAACATGTCAAAGAGTTCAAGGTGTTGACCTGGCCTCCAAATTCTCCTGATCTCAAGCTGACTGTGAATCTGTGAGATGTGCTGGACAAAATAGCCTGATCCATGGGGACCTTTCAGGACTTAAAGGATCTGCTACTAACATCCTGACAACAGCAGGTACTGCAGTAGATGATATTTAGTTATTTAGTTGTATTGTGTGCAAGCAGTAGCTTGGCTATGCTTCTTTTGAAAATGGAAGCATGAGTCCAACATGAGAGCAGAGGATATTATGGGACCATTTATACTGTCTTATAGAAAAGTGGTGGAATATTAGTGTAATTGACAGACACATGATATACCCATCTCACTGCATTATCACATTTCAGTGGTATCTGAATACAGTCAATACATATTGTCTGAACTGACAAATATGGAGCCTGACTTTAATTGTTAAGACCTGGGAATGTATTCTATATCATCCTTACCTTTTTAAGGATTAATTTAGGTACTTTCAGTGTTATTTTACTCAGCTGCACACAGCCCAGCACTCATGTTGTTTTATTGTCAACCAGTGTGGAGATGCTGCTCAGAGCCCTTGGTATGTTTACATCAGGGCTGTTAGTATGCTGTGAGGAAGGTTATGCTTATAAAAGAATAAAAGCCTTAAGTCCAAGAAAAGAGAACAAATCCTCACAGCCAGTGCCAGATGTGGATATGATAGCAGCCGCATCTCTTTATATGCACCACATTTTAAACCAGGGGTAAACTCATTTTCAAATGTTATTGCCATGTTTAAACACTTTTCCAAATGTAATCCCATTTGTTCCATGGACCATAAACGCAACGGAAAAGATTCAGCCTGTCTGAGCCAGTAAACATGGCAACACTTCCTCCAGAAATGTTAAAACATGGAAAATGAAAAATAAATACAAAATCAATGTGCCTCTGTGTACTTCATGCTCAGAACAGAAACGCAGGGCTAGAGACTCAATATTTTCAGAAACAGCACAGATCTCCTTCCAAAGCCTGCGCTGAGAGCTTAGCAGACTAATAGCTTTTATATCCCACCCTAACACTGTTAACTGGGTTTGTAATACAGAAGGAAAATGTGAAAGGTAGGCCCACTGCAGTGTTTCCAAAGGAAGAACCCTACCTGGGGCAAAGCTGGTCTTGCCATAGAAGCGCACCACTCCTGTCCTCTGTCCCACTACAAGAACGCGCTCTCCCAGACGCACCTCCGGAACCTCACACACCGAGCTGCTCGCGGAGGGAGTCCTGCTGCGTGCTACCCCTGAGGCAGAACACAGTCTTCATCTGTCACACCGTCATGATACCCTTCCCTCACTACAAACACATCGTTATTGCAATCACCTACTCAGCAAACCTCTGAAAGTGTCTGTGTCAGACGCAGCTCAGTCATCAACAAACATTGTTTTAAAATCATCAATAATGCTATAATCACAGCGGCAGCAGCAATTATCACCGGATCCATCTGCGCCATTTGTGTGGGCTGAGTGGGATAAGTGTCAGTCACAAATTTACTCGTTACAGTTTGCATCGCTGTAGATTTACAGCGGGGCATGTGTGCGTAACCCTCATCTATGTTTTATAACGCAACTGGAGTGTGTTTAGGGTTGGAGAGAAAAGGACAGGAGCGGCTACCAGAATAAGGAGTGCTGGAGAGTGGGTGGTGAAATGGTGGAGGGGTAGATCGGGCGCTTTGGGAAGTCCGCTCCTGCCGTGGCCGCAGGGGACGTCTCGGTCGGGGAAGGGGAAGTGGGGGGCGACGACCAGGGGGTTGCCTAGAGTCCAGAGAAGAGGAGGATGTGGAACAACTTCGCGAGAGAGAGCCTGGGAAAAAATGGAAAGACAGAGGAGCATCTGAGGGTTAGAGATTACATTTAAAATGAGGAGCAGAGCAATGTAGTGGGTGGCTAGTGGCTTGACTGGCATCCAATTAGAGCCTGATGTTAGCTTGGCCAATCATCTAATTAGCACAGTTCTCCCTTTACCATAGACTCAGTCAGACAAGTCACATTTAACGTCCAAATTTGGGTGCACCACAGCTCATAGGTTAATGTAGCCAGCAATCACTAATTAGCACTGAGCAAACTGCATGTGCATGTTGATTTTTTGCTGCCAATTGAAGTGAGACTGTTCACATGTTGGTTCTAAATGGATTTATGAAAAGAAAATTTGAAGGGGGTCCATACTTGTACTTTAAGGGGAGGCTGTTCTAGCAAAGTGCATGACAGCTTGTGACACTGTTCTCTATAAAAGTTAACAAAAGTACACCAAAGAGCTTAAAAAAGGAGCAGCAGCTACACAGGAGCTATTCGTTTAGCACTTGACTTGAATGGAGTTATCTTGAACAGACTCATGTGGTTTCTGACACTGTATGACATATACTGTTATCTATGTAAAACCAAAAGACAAAAAATGAAAATTTAGTATAGCTGCTTCTCCTGTTTTATAGAGAACAGTGTCACAAGCTGTCATGCACTTTGCTAGAACAGCCTCCCCTTAAAGTACAGGTATGGGCTCCCTTCAAAATTTCTTTTCATAAATCCATTTAGAAGCAACATGTGAACAGCCTCACCTCAACTGGCCCCACTACATCAACACACACTTGCTGCAAACACCACATTTGTGACATGCAGCGTTTTGAGTTTTGCAAGCTAATGAAAGCTATAAACATATGGCTTTAGAGCCCTTGGACATCCATCGTCCCCCGTGGCCATGCATACATTTGGCATCGACGGAGCTTTGTAGCATATTTGTCCCTCATTCAAACAATAAAAAGAGAAAAACAGAACAGATGGCACCTACCCAGCAGTAGCTGAACATAATAAAGGTATTAAATATATCCTGTTCTAATTCCACTATGAAATCCATGCCCCTCTATAACAAAAGACAAAACCCTAACACTGTTGTGCTGAATGCACTCAAAGTACATTCAACAAATTACCGTTAACATAATTAATTTTTTCCTCCATCTCTTTTGATCTATTTATATAAGCAGACAGGAAAAAGCAGAAGAAAAAGATTCACGCCAGGTCAGATTCCACGTACAATGCATTAAATTAAGTTTAAAGTCTTGTGTTAGTGTCTCTGCCAAAAGTTAATGGAGCAGACTGACAGAAAGTGTGCGTGCCTTGGCAGGCCTGGGTAGACATCTTAAAAGGAACCCAAACCCCTCATCTCCACCACTTAAAAGAGCTGGATCCAGGTCAGAAGGGGGAGGCAGGCCAAGGCTCTAAGCCCTCCAGAACACATTTGGGATGGGGTCTCATTAAGCCTTCACATTCAGGGACCTTCATGGACCACAGAGTTCATTAATGAAACAAGTTAGCGGCTAATGCAGAACTATGTGCCACATCTTAAGGAGCGCTGCGTTGCATAGGAAAGCTTGTCAGGAAAAGCTGTTTGAGCCCACCTGATTAAATGCCTTTCAGAAAGCCTGGACTAAATATAGCCTGTAAGACCCCTTTCCTTTCCCCCATGAGACTCTGATGGCCTTTGTATTGCACGTTAATTACAGGACATTTATGGCATGAAGAATAAGGTGCACTTCATTCTAAACTGAGTAAAATCCATTCTGTCAAAAACATTTTCATGTTCTTTTCTGAAAGAGTTGAAAGGAGAAGGGTGGAACAATTTTCATCAGTGCTGATAGGCTGCTCAGGTGCTGTCTTTGGAGATGATGCCCGCTCTCTTCATTCTATCAAGAGAGCAGTTTTTTTTATCACCGCTTCAGATAAACAGTTTACTTTAATCAATTTGGCAGAATGGCACTGAAATTGACACTGTTTCTCCCACATGAATGCAGACACGGTCTGCCTTGCTCAGTTAGTTGCAGTGGCTTTGCTGCGTATTTGGGTTATCCGCTAGTCTGAAGAACTCATGTTGAGAAGCCAAGATTAGAGAAAGTAGGACCATGGGCGGACTATAACGAAATGTTTACATCTGGACTGGATTTCCTATGTACAGACTGGATGCTCATGCTCTAGTTTTGTTTGCTATAAATAAAACCTACAGTTGTATGCACGTGTTTTGGCACCCCTGGTCACTCTACGTTTTAATTACTGTCAAGTTTAAAAAACTGCACAAGCAAGGGCACATGTCTCATTTTACCTTTTCCCCAATAGCATCCCAATTAGCTCAGCAAATACATCGAAACTGCATTAAATTCATAAAATGCTATACTTGAGTGTGTTGACTTATTTTCACAGTAATTTCAAAGTAATTTTGACTTGTGGTAATTAGAGCTTTACATGTGGCTGTATGTCCAGTATTTTGCAAAATGATAATGTTAAAAGTTCACATTTCCATGTTAAAGATATAATTATAGGTATAATTATAGTCATGATTTATTCATGCATGCTCACTGACATACAATTTTAAGCTTGCAAAGCATACCATTTCCTGTGTCCAGGAACTCAAGCACAATTATTTTCCCAATTAATAAAAAAATATAATTAAAACGCAGAACCGCCTGTCTGCTGTCCATCTTCAAATCAGTGGTCCAACCAAAAGCATCAAGCTACTCCCCACTATCAATCAAGCGATCAATCAAGATATATACATATAAAAGTTGATCAGCTATATCCCATGCTATATAGAAGAAGAAGAACAAAACAGCCTCAAAAACGGTCACCCTCATGCATTCATGGTCCAGGAATAATCTACTATTCACAGAAAACCACCCCTCATCCTTTCATCAATAGAAACAGAATTGTAGGATAGAATTGCAACAAACAAAACAAACAAACAAGCAAACAAAAGATAGATCAGATCATGATAAACAACCTTCAGCTTAATGGAACAGTTAAAGAATGGAAGGAATCCAAGCGCAGAACTAGGCCGACGCTGGCACGGCTGAGGAAGTCTGGCAGCAGCAAAACAGAACAGATATAACCCAACTCCTGTGACTCCAACTTGTGTGAATTAGGGCTGGCATAAACTTCCAACACATTTCAAAGCATTTTCAGCATATTTCATTCTTAACTGCCAGCACTAGTCATCTAAATGACCTGAGAATCGCGGATATGGAGGCTATTCACTCGGTTTATAATAACCTCTGAAGGTGCGATAACTACACTGCCTACCCACTTAGTAAAACATACATTTGTTTTTCAATACCCAGCAAGACAATGACCTAAAAGCGTTGCCAAGTCAACCAGGGACTCCAGTAGAAAGAAGCTGTAAAGTTCTGGACTGGCTAGACTCCCAGCCGATATCCAGTGAAGCATACTTTTCATTTACTGAGATGAAGTTAGAAACCCCTCAACATGAACAATTTAAAATGACTTCAGAAAGGCTTGGCAAAGCCATGTCAGAGAATAAAAGGGGAGGAAAATAAACAGGAGCATACAGTGCAGTGCTGTGGTTGTCAGCAGAAAGCACAAATGACAATTTATTTCACTGCCTTCACTGCATCCACCCTCAGTTACATCAACATTAGCTATGACTGCAGGTGCTTTTCCCACCGATCTTTATAAGAGGTTACTGTGGTCTCATTTAAAGGACACATCCCATAAAAAACAAAGCCAAAATTTTACAGTTTTACAATATCATATAAATATTTTCTGAAAGTACCATGTGCATACATAGTAAATAGACCTGCAACTTTGTGGCCACAGGCAGGAACTTTCGGGTTCACAGGCAGATGTTTCACCCGCTAGGCTACTATCAATCACCCTAGTGGTGCTACTACCAATCACCTGTTCGGCCTACAGCAGGTTCTCCTGCCCATTCAAGTTGACATCATAAGCCTGCCCCCAAGGTGCAAAGTATGAAACTCTCGGGCTATCAGACACCTCCTCATTGACAAAACCCTCAAAAGCCCTAACAGCAAACTGTATGGGGGTATCTAAAAAAACTTTAAAACTAAAAGAAAAACTAAAAGACAGTTCCGATCCGATTCCGATACAGGACTGTCGATACTGATACAGATTCCGATATAATACATCTTTTTACTTTATTTTTGATGAAGTTGTGCTGTTTGTTAGTAAGGTTACATCATAGAATAAATAAACTATTAAGCACTTATTAGAAGAGCAAAAAATATACACAACTACACTGAATTTAAAGGCATTTAAAAGGAATTTATGTCACACTTAAAAAGAAAAAGGTAGCAGCAACAGCTGTAAAATTTTGTAAACATCAAAAACACAACAATCTTGGCTGAATCATCTAAATAGTCCAAGTATTATGTCCATTCTAGCAGCAACAACTGTGTAGAAAATAAAATGCAAAATTAATACATTTTAAATAATGTGAATTCGGAGACACAACATGGGCAGAGTGTAATCTAACCACTTCTGTATTTACGGTGGACCGGCCGAGTTACGAGAGGCCCAACTTTAGTCTCGTGTTTTGGGAGATAGAGAGAGGGGGAGAGGGCAACATCTGCAAACTAGCCCCTGAAAGAACCTCAAAGAGGTCTTGAAGGAGATCTAAGAGTCTTCTCTGGTATTCCTTCTGCTTTTGGGTTGTCTGCTGTAAATTTGTTGCGTTTTTGGAAAACGTGAACGAGCGTCTGCTGCCTGGCGTCTTTTTCCCTGTTTGCTAGCATCTCCTGGTACTCTTTGTCGTGAAATCTCTGCAGGTGCTTAATTACATTTGTTGTATTGTACAACGCAACCGTACTTCCACCTCTCGGCACGCTGGCTTTGCACACATTGCAAGTAGTCGTCTTGCTTTTCAGTGTTTCCAAACTAAAGTATCTCCAAACGAGCGACATTTTGTTCAAAACAACGGCTTGCTCAAATTGAAGTTGCCGCAGGTTCATGTATTAAACAGCGTTGAGTTTAAGGTCCAGCGCAAGCTGCAAACTGGAATATAGAGAATGGGGCTGTCCAACCGATATCCGATATCGGATTTACGAAACACACCCAGCACAGATCCCACAGTGTGAAAACTGTGGAAAATAACTGCAGTTTGCTTTAATAATTTTGATTAACTTGAGTAATTACCATCAGGAAACTATGATAGGCCTATAACAACTATAACAGAAATTAGGAACATAGCCCATTTGCATACTTTGACTAAAGCCTTAAAGGGCACAGTAACTGTCTTGACATTTTTGCTCTCATGTGTGCCCTCATGTAAATACACACATAACCGTGTGTGTATTTAGTCTCCCCTGGGTTGTAACCCAGGGTCGGTCCACCATCATTCGTGTGTAGTTTAAATGTCTTAAGTCCATCTCCAGTGTTTTTGTCTACTTTGTATTTTGGCCCTCATGCCTTATTTGCGTTTACATTAAAGTAAGAAGCATGGTTATCCGCCTCTGTGTCTCCCTCTCTCCCTGGAGCCACAGGCACCTGACAACAGTCTGTTCAGTTCTAAGGGATAAACAGAGATTGTACCTCAATAAAAACAAACGTAGTATATGGACCATTTTTTTTATAAGAAAATAAATATAATAGATTGAACAAACATTTGGACATGCCTTGCTTTTTTCAGATTACCATAAACCATGTTTTTATTGGTGTCAGGCATGGACATCGCCAGTGTAACTGAATACCATACCTGTATTACCATCCGAAAGCTCATCCAGAGCATCTGCTAGCGCCAGCAAGGACTTTGCCTTTATAGATCCTAAACCTTCAGCCCCACCACACAGACAGAAAGATGGAGTCACACACATACAAAGAGAAAAAAAAAATAAAAGAGTATGAGCATGAAAGTGAAGAGTGCAGAAAAAAGGCAAAGTCACACAATACTGGGAATAAATATTGAAACAGACAGTGGCAGAGATGAGAGGGAAGGAAAGGTTATGAATTGAAGCTAAAACATATGGCTGGTGAGAGAACAAAACAAAGGAAAAAGAGGGGATGGAAAAGTAGAGGCAAATAATGACACAAGTGTAACTGATAAAACAACAGAGAAAGCCAGGCTGGTGAAAGCAGCTGATTGTGGATTGTGTGGGGGCGCACACACACGTGTGACTCTACTGAGATCCACCTGGAAAGATCATCTGACCACTTCAGTATTCAGTCATCTATTTTTAGCAGAATTTGTATTTTTTTTCCATTTTCTCAATTTAATTCCATATCTTCTTTTGTTCAGTTAACTTGGAGCAAAATGTGCTTTTCTTAATTAGATTTATGTTCGATTCAGGTATAAATCAGGTATTCATTTGCATTAGGGTCTCAAAAGACAGTGCAGTGCAGAGACTTCTTTTTAAAAGGGGAAACAGATACAGCAGCAGATGGAGGCACAAGCCTCAAACATGTGATGAAAGAAAAACAGACTCTGTTTTCCCAGCCAAATTTGAATTACCCCCCTGGAGATGGTTTAGTGAAGAAGAACTGAATTTATCAACACTGCTACCTCTTTATCATTGAACTTTCATTTTCTGATTTGTCTCAAGCTTGTTAACTATGTCCTCAACTCTGTGTCTCAAGAGAGCGCAGTTAGTTTGGGGGGAAAGCTCCAGTCAAAGCAAACTGTGTTAAATTGAGGTGCGTCATGAGCACATAATGAGGTTGCGTCAAGCACATTTTGCACTGCGTCTGTGCACGTACGCACATCATGTGACGTTTTCTAAATTTATGCTGAATCACTTCATTACGTGCAGTGTCTTACGTGCAATAGTCTTCATGTGTGATATTACTATTATTTTTTATTACTTAATTTTACAACTGATTCTCTACTACTGCAGTAACTCCAAATGACCATTTGTGTCGGTAGATTTTCACTCAACTGTGTTACTTATCTATAGTATTTAAACCTGCATTTCTGTATACAGCATAGTGTATTTTAAGCTTCTTTTTCTTTTCTTCAGATTTTTTATTTGGATTTGATTTAGACTTATATTTCAGATATATATTTTTTTTGTATCTGTGTCTCTGTGTGTCTTTGCAGTCATTACATTTCCTCCAGGATCAATAAAGCTTTCTGATTCTGATTCTGACATGTAGCCCAGGGTGATTAAAATTAGCACATCTTCGTTTAGGGGGTCTAAACTACAGCCAAGCAGAAGAAATGTGAATGTCCAGAAAACTGTAGCTGCCTGGAGAGAGTTATAGGCAGTATGTGTGTGACACAGTGACTATTATAGTGTAGTAGGCTATAGCATTACTGTGTAAGTGTGCAACAGTTTCCAAATGGCACTTTCAACAGAAGTGTTACATTACTTCTATTGATAGTAGCAATCATTTTACACATTTTGCATCTACAATTTGGTAGAAAATTGTAGGCTGGTAACTTACTGTGAATGTGTCTTTTGTGTGTGTGTGAGTTGTACTGTTTATATGTTTATATCGACCATCTCTAAAATTAATGTTAAAGCAAAACTACCAATAAGTAACAAATACTAAACTAGCTATTGAGTCAGAATAGATTGTTCCATGGACAGGTTTTGGGCAACACTTGACTTGAACCCTGCTGCTCAACACTGGCACGATTTTGCTATATTCATGTTATGACATATGCCATATGCTGTCCTGAGTTGTCATGGCAGGTTATCTCCATTATTACAGCTTAAATTAGCATTTGATAACTGTTATGACTTCAAAATCTGTCAAGGCAATTACTATGGGCATGGTGAAAAAAATGCTGTGATATTAATGGGCACAATCTGTCATAACACCATATGACACCAACCATAGATGTATTTATGGAAAGTTCACACAGACACTCCATTTTGTTGGATATACTTGTAGTCACATATTTAATGCATAGTGATGGAGAAGATACTTGATTCTTTAATAGCTAACCTTTGTCCTTATTTGTTACAACTAAAATAAATCAGGCTGCTGCATTTAGAAATTTGGTCAAATTGTGAGGCGACAAACATAGTGTACATCCAAAGCTTCGAGAAACTGGACGCGGTTTTGCACCTGCGTTTGACGTCAGTAAAATACCATTTGCACTTACGATCGCTTTAAGAGCATGTCTGAGAATGCGGCAGCAGAATTACAACTGAGAACCAAAATGGGTTTGGAAATAGAACTGTAGCGGGGTGAAGTGGTGCAACCCCCTGTTGTGCCACTTCACCCATTTCTGTTTTGTCATTTCACATCCTCAAAATAGCAGCTGGAAGCACATGGACAAAAATGTGCATGCATCCAGCCAAAATAGCAACACAGTAAAGCCTTTAGACTATGCCTGCACCTGAATATGAATATGACCATGTCAAAAAACCACTATTCGAAAACATCATCACTGTGTACGCATTTCATTAGAAATCTAAGAAAGTCTTATTTCATTAAAGTTCCTTAAAATTAAGAATGTTTGCTTATCATCTTCAAGTTGCTTCTTTTGAGACATGTTTTTTCTCTTTTTTTTTCTTTTTTTGATAACTACTAAAGCTAAGGTTAATAAACCTTATATGTAACATCTAATGTGACATAATTAAAGTTAGCCAGCACAGCTTTGCCCTTATCTTATTTCTGCTTGCGCATCTGAAGCACTGTTATTGTAAGCTCTGCAAATGAATGATCAGCTGACTACTTTTACCTACTAAAAAAAGAGACCATTCACTGCAGCAAAAAAAGTAATGAAAACTAGCACACAATTATATAGCTGCGACCTTGTAAAATGACTCTCTATTTCTCAGACTTGTTATTCATTTTCCAACCCATTTTTCAAAGCTCGAACAACTACAGGCAGCAAGAGTCCGAAGAAACTGATTATGGGAGCTGTTTGGAGGAACTGTAGTGTTACATGACTAGCATCCGAATAATGAGGCCAAACGCATCACACTGTGAAGAAACGCAAAGAGTAACATTCAGTCGAGTCATTATAATCAATGTCAGAGATAGTATTGATCTGATACCATTTATTGGTACTGAATTGATATCAGCCGAAAGTGCTGGATCAGATATTGGAAAGAAAAAGACATTTATATGTTTTACACACACACACACACGGTTTTTAAAGAAATAATGTTTGTCAGATTGAGTCTATGTTAAAGGTTTTAATGTTGACATCCAAAGAAAAAGTGGCATCATTCCATCTTACGTCATTATAATAAAGAAACTGCAAATAAACTATCTAGGGAATGCTCTCCATGAAACTATTAAAACTATTCTGCTACTGATGAATAATCTTACTGGCACACATAGTGGACATAAATAAATATTTTAGGGAAATACAAATATCACAGTAATGTTTTCCCTAAAAATCCATTCTCTTGTATCAGTCTATTTCATAGTATGCTACAACAATAAAATATAAAAAAGGGAAATATAAAGAAGCTCACAGTAGAAGAACATCATGGCGCTAAGGAATGAGAATGTCGAGATTCACTTCATTTACACACTCAGAGAGGTATTTATCTCGTTTTTCTGTGAAAAAAAGGTTGTTTGTTTGGTGGAGCAAGACCTGTCAACTTCTGGATACGAGCGTCTGCTAAATGCCACAAACGTAACTTACACACTTTTCTTTAAAAATGACTTTCATGATTACAAGGTGAAGATCTCATGACAAGTTATCCAGCACCGGTCTGAGGTTTACTCATTTTGCTTTTTTTTAACCCAACAACCAATCATAAAGAGAGTTACACACACGGTCACATCCTTTTTCAGAAATGAAGAGGTCTCTCCAAGAAGCACCATCACTCTTATCAAGACGAACGGCTTCAAAATGAAAAATGAAAGGTGTGAATCACCAAAGATCTAAACGATTCAACATCGAAAAAATGCAAAACATGTTTCTCCTTCATTGTCAGGCACTACCATGTTTCTGCTCATCAAACATGAATAAACATGGAATTGACAATCTCAGCAAGCCAGTCAAATTCTTTCTCTAAAATGAACTAAGCACCATGTCAACCAGTATGTCAGGTATGACTGATCGATAGACCCACTACTGTAGGCAAAGCCCAGTCTAATGCATTACAAGGTCAAATTCAGCTGCAGAAACTTCAGGGATAATTTTAATGGAATTTTGATTTAAAATTTGTAGAAAATTGTAAATGTGTAGACCACACAGTTCCCAGGACACAACACAGCATCAGTAAACCTGTTCTGTTCACTCAACCATCACCAGAGCGGCAGCCGTCAGCAGTCTACTTCTAACGCAGACCTTAAATCCCACTCCTCCAAACGAACAGCGTCCTACTGGAAAAACAAGATAAACATCTTACAGAGGATGTAAACATAAGCGAGTCCTCGACATTCTCATTCATAAGCGGCATCCCTGCGGTGATGTTTCCTCTCTAAGATGAAGTATGAAGCTGGTCCATCAAATTCCAACATAATATTTACCGCGTGGACCCAGGGTCCTTCTAATGCGTTTTCATCATAAATCATTCCTAATTGCCAGCTGAAGACATTTAAATGACCTGAAAATACCTGATAGATTCTAAATGTCAGAGTTGGGCAACCTACTTTTATGAAACTGAAATAGTAACACGGCATGACCTCCTTTTCAATTTTCACTCTTGTACTGAAGGGAAAAAACTGACAGAGGTAAAATGTAAATAGTGCTTATAATCAAACTGTCACCCATCATCAGCCCAGACATTAATATTCTCTTTAATTATATCTCCGTAATAAGCACGATGTTAACTGGAGTAACTTTATTCTTAGTTCGTTCTTACTTTTAAATGACATTTATTGAAAACTTGCAGCATGAGAAAAACATTTTCATAGACCTGTCATTTTACTTTGTGATTATAAAGGAACAAATGAGTGGACCTCATATATTAAACTGCCACAAAGATATTTGCTGGGCTTAAACTATAAATATCAGCCACAACGTTAAAAACAGGTGAAGAGAATAAGATTACGTGCAACAGTCTTCATGTGTAATATCACTACTTATGTCAATATCACTTTAATGACTTAATATTACAACTGATTCTCTACTAAGTGCAATAACCAAATGACCATTTGTGTCAGTAGATTTCACTCAACTGTGTTATTTATCTATAGTATTTATACCCAGCATTTCTGTATATAGTGTATTTTCATACTGAGTTTCTTTTTTTCTACAGATTTAAATTTATTTAGACTTTATATTTAATAATGTTCTTGTCTCTGTGCCTTTCTGAGTCTTTGGAGTCATTACAAAAGCAGTTTCCTCCAGGATCAATAAAATTGCCTGATTCTGATTTTCTTGTTACAATGGAACCTGTTAGGAGGGGAGATACATTAGAAAGCAAGTGAACAGTCAGCTCTTGAAGTTGATGTGTTGGAATCGGGACAAATGGGCTGACATAGAAATCTAGGTGACATTAACAAGGATCAAACTGTGATGGTTAGATGACTGGGTCTCCAAAACAGCAGGTGCTCCCAGTATGTAGTGGTCTAAGGTGGTCTAAGGAAGAACAACCAGTGAACCGGCAGCAGGGTCATGGGCACCGAAGGCTCACTGATGCGAGTAAACCTGTAAAGCTAAACTTAAATCAACGCCCACTATTCAACCAAGTTCCTGCAGGCTAAGTACACCTAAACAATTCCTGTCGAAGAGAAGTCAGAGCTTAGGGGAAAAGTAAGGAAGGCATGGAGTTAAGTGTATGATAGAAAGGTGTCAGAACATACAGTTCACCACAGTTTTCTGTGTTTGCACACGGGAATCCCTGTTCACTGCTGAAAGTACCAACAGTGCCATAATATCCATTCCTCACACAAGAGGGACCTACACAATATCAGACAGGTGCTTTGTTTGTTTGTTTTGGCAGATTGTAGTATTTCCACTTTTTTATTTAAGAAAACAAGTAATTTGTTTAGGAGCCCCCAAACTTTGTACACAGCTGGTATATATGGTAATACGCTAGTCTGGCACAGGTTTCGTATCATTTTAGTAGGAAGCTCAGAAGCTTTAAAGTACATTTTAAGATTTGTACAGAATGATGAATGGAGCTGTGGATTGTAAAATGACCCACAGAGCTGAAAAAATATTAATATCCAGAAAGCCTCATATTTTTAAAAGTGATGATTCAGTCTCACGTCAGAAGTGACAAAATGTACCTAAACCGAGGATTACAGTGCATGATTTCGAATTTTGTTGCTCCTTAAATAATAAAATAATTAATCTTTTAATGACAGTTTGGTGATGAATTTCAATTTCATCCATTTAGATGTTTTCTTGTTAGATCATTGTCCTCATTTTCTCCAGACTTTAATTTTGGATTGAGCTTTCTCGTTTTATGGGGGGAAAAAAAATCACACGTTTCTGCATGCGTACATTTGTGCTTGAAATAAACTACAATTACACATGCATTTTTCATGTTGCATTTTTGACTTTCTTTTATTTTATTTGATGTGGTTTGCTATTTTATTATAATCATTTGAATGTTTTGTTACTTCCCTAAATAACAGTTTTTCTTTTTTTTGTAAGTATAGTCATGGCGGTGATACACTGCACCAGCTGAAAATGGAATTGGAATCAGGCCATTTAAATGATCATGCAAAAAAAGCAAATGAACAAAAACATGTTAAATGTCTTTGAAAGGTAGGATATTGTTTTGTTTGCGTGGGATGCAAGATGACAGACGAATAGCTAGCCAGATTCCCACTTGTTTTTTTATTGTGTTTATTTTCTTCACGGTGATTCACCTCTTCTATCAGAAGTCCCAGCTCTAATTGTGAGCAAGAGCCAAGGGAAGCAGGCGCAGTTCCAGAATTGCATTTTTACTTTATTTACAAAAAAGGCACAAGGCCCTAACCGAACCAGAAACATGTACTACGGCAACAGAAGACTGGAGAATGATGGTGGACCGACACCGGTACATGAAACAAAGGCCCTTAAATACAAAACTGAACTAAACCAAGAACGAACATGTACGTGTCAGGATAAAAGTCCCCTTAAACAAAATGGAAAGCGCGGTCTCTAGCGGCCGCTGCGATGTACACAACACCAACAGAGGCATTTTCTTCTTTCTCAGTTTGTTTACTCTACCAGTTTGAACCCAGAATGGATCTCTATTTCAGCTCCTTTACAATTCAAATTAGACAGCTATTGTGTGACGTCAATTAAAGTGTATAGTCATTAGCACATGCAAGTTTGGCACACTTCTTAGTAAATCTGGCCTCATATGTTCAAAAATATTCATAGCAATGTCCTGTTGATTCATTGTCCCGCGAGACATGTGCTAATGAGCAGTTCTGCTTAGGTCTCTGCTTAAGTCTGATTCGGATATCAAAGACAAAGGCCACGTTTATACTTTAAAATTAGGGCTGTAACGGTACATGTATTCGTCCCGAACCGTGACGGTACATGGGTCACGGTTTGGTACACGATGTCAAATGGAGAATACACGGTATGACGGAGAAGACACGTTTAAAGTAAAGCGGAACTAAATTTACAAGTGTGAGTTTTGTTGCCTGCTCGCCTCGGTGTTAGCGGCTGCTAACCAG
>JBBPCY010000001.1:46016278-46034895 GCA_037974405.1 Brachyalestes nurse
GAGAGAGAGAGGGAGAGGGAGAGAGAGAGAGAGAGAGAGAGAGAGAGAGAGAGAGAGAGAGAGAGAGAGAGAGAGAGGGAGAGTGAGAGAGAAAGAGGGAGAGAGAAAGAGAGAGAGAGAGAGAGAGGGAGAAGGAGAGAGAAAGAGGGAGAGTGAGAGGTAGAGAGAGAGAGAAAGAAAGAAAGAGAGAAAGCAAATTAAATCAGTAAATTAAAGCAGTTCTATTTGTAAAAATGGGACAAAAGTCCTTCAAGTCAATGTGTAGGACTCATCAACAGTTACAGGAATCAAAATTATTAAAGTCATTGCAACTCGCTGATCACACTGATCACATGAAAGCAGAAATTAAACAGCATAGTTTTTACCAAAATAGGTTGGATCACTTTGCTCAATAAATGAAAAAAAAAACATGTATAAAGGTCTGTGCTATTTTTTCCATACTAACGAAGTCCATCATAATGACTTAATGCTCATATAATGATGATACTCAGTTGTACTGACGTATGGGGGATGTTCAAAAGGTTTCCGCACGTTTTTATTTTTTTTGTCTGAAGGAGTAGGAATTGGGCGTGTCAGACTTTTTGAAGCTCAAAGAAGTTTTTCATGTGATGATGATGTGAAAGCCGCGATGCATCAGTGGCTATGCGCTCCACCACCACCATTTTTTGCTGATGGCATTAAAAAGTTGGTACGACGCTGAGGAAATTGCAAAGGAAGATGATTATGGAGAGAGGTGATGAACTTGGTTTTTGAAATTCTTTTTTTTTTTTTTTTAATGTTGCAGAAACTTTTTGAATGTCCCTCGTAGAAAAACGTTTACACACTTTCTAGTATTCTGAGGCTTTGTGGTGTGTTGTTCCCTGGAACAGTTATTATTAAACTATTGCCACCCCTGATGCCAGGTGAAGAGGTGCAGTAGTGAAATGTCTACTGATCTACCATGTTTCACAGGGCAGGCGAAGTACTGGACTCCGGCCACCGATCCATCATTCTTCCCCTCAGGCTGCTGGAGCTCCACTCCGGCCCACAGGCCACCAGCAAATTCAGTGCTGCCACAGAAACGCAGCATGCCCACCTGAACACACACACACACACACACACACACACACACCATGAGAGATGAATTAAAAGGAACTTTACTCTTTAATTTGTGAAACTGTTCCAGGGACCACAAAAGGAGGGTCTTACTGCAATGCTCAAGCACACAGAGGGGGGACTCCACAGGGAACAGCGAGTGAAATAGTTTTCTAGTCATGTGGGGTCGAGGGTAGATAATGCTCGTTCAATAGACCTGTTTCATGCTTTCTTTATCATGCTCTGTCCTCCAGAGAGCAGTGAAAAGTGATTACTTCTTTATTCCAGATACACACACACGCGCGCGCGTGTCCGCATGCGGAGGTATATATTTAGGCCGCTGAAACTGGCCGCAGAAGAACGGGGCATGTTTTCGTGCGCCTACGTTGATAAACAGGCAAATGATCTGGGATAAAAATAACATTGAAAGTAAAAAAGAGATCAAAGCGAGCGGGTGGCACCGAAGTGCCCCGACAATAATGGGGTTTTGATTAGCCAATCTGCGGATTCTCGCTGCTCAGCGCACTTTACTCCCAGTGTGCTGCGGGATTTCATTAACGGCTTATACGTGCGAGTGTGCGTGTGTGTGTATCCAGACTTAAAGGAGTTATTCAGCAAGGACAATGCAAATCAGGGAGCCTTCCACAACCCAGACAGACAGCTCCTCTTTGTCCCTCCTCCTGTCCTCATTCATGCTAATCCTGCCAGAGTCAGATGCCCATGCCAGTGGGTTACAAACGAGATGCCAACCTCCAATAAAACTGGAACCCAGCATATAGGAAGCAGTTTTATAGAGAATTATTTACTCTCCCATTTTCTCTTGGGGCAAATTTTCAAACCCTCCTGCAAAAATTTCTGACAGCTTTGAAGAAAAAAAAGATATTTTTATTCCTTTTAATTGTCGAAAGTTGAATATAAGAAAACCAGAGTTAATACAAAAAAGACGGTTTTTAATTGGTCATTTCAATTATTAAAGGGACCAAAGTTACTGGCCCTCTGCAAAAAAAGTAATTACCAACTTAATTACTCAACCGACCAATTGTTGGTAATTGGGATCAAATGCACTTGACACACCCAGGCATGATTACGGTCAGCCTTGCTGAACCTAAAAATCACTTGAATGAAACTTTTTCAGCAATGTGAAGGAGGCTAAAAGGTCTGAACAAGCAGCACACTGTGCCGCCATAAAAAAATTGGGGTTTTGGAGTGGCTTGAGTTCTAGAGAGGCTCTGGCAAGATCTTAAATGGGCAGTTCACCCAAAGAAGATTTCCAATGTGGCTTAATTCAGTCAATGCTGCAAAAAAAAGAGGGCTAAAAATCCTTTAGGTGATCTGATCTCCAGATATAGGACGCGTTTGGCTGCAGTCTTTGCTGCTAAGTTTGCTCAAGCACTGCAGGGGTTGCTTTAATACATTAAATGATCATTCCTTTGTACTCTCTTAAGTGAGACAAATTTGCAAAAATAAAAATATAGAGGGAAATACTGTTTTTCACAGCACCGTTAAAAAACAGCTATTATAATTCATAGTTGACTGCACACTGCATGAAGTTATCTGGACTTCAGAGGAACATCAAAGATAAGATGATTTAAAAAGTCCTCTGAACTGTAAAGATTTTATAAGACTCGTGATGAAAAGCTTTTTTTTTTTTTACTTTCTTAAAAAATTAAAACTTTAAAAACAACTCATTTACTTCCCACTCTACTCGTTTACTACCCAGTCTAATTGTTTGTAATATCAGAACACATTTACACCCCAGTCAGCTTGTAACCGTTTTGCCCCTCCCATTTAAGTCAAAGATAAGGAGTGTTCAGCCAGACTGAACTCCAGCACACTGGAGCATCCAATCAGAATGGAGCTTGTTTACATATTTCAGTCTTAAAGGCGCAGTAACTAGAAGAACATATTTAATGCTATGGGATTAATATAGGTACAAAATGGTAAAAGGACTGGTTTATCTTAGTACCCCCTTATCCTCCCCAGCTGGACTTTGACAGGCACCCTTACGCAATCTATTACTTATTCCATCATGTTTGCTGTGCTCGTTCCCGTCTAATTCTTTCTCACAGCAGCAGCAGATTGGGTAATAAAACCTAATCATTGTATTGTTTTGGACAAACTCACACAAACCTCAGAAAGAAATGAAAAAATATAGTGTTAATATTGTTCTGTGCCTGATGTAAAGCTCTGGATTTTGTGATTCTGGCAGTTCAGCTGGAGAGGTACACTGGTGTCTTGACTGAATATCAACAGCAGCTCTATTCAGTCACTCTAGCTCTCTGGGCACTGCATTCTGTTCTGTAGAAAATGACGTCAAAGCACCTATGTACACAGTCTCTCTCAGTATGTAGCACTTTGATCTAGGTTTTCGCATTCAACTGAGAAACCGCATGGACAATCATCTTTTCATGGCTTTTTATGGCTGCCCCTTTATGCTCCTTCTTTAACAATAATTCATAGGTCCGCCGCTGAGAAATGAAGGTCAGAGAGAAGACTACCTTTTGGCCAGCGATGATGACCTTGTCCCCGAGGTGGATGCCCATGCTGGACAGCTGTGAGCGGGCCTTTTCTGATAAGAGGCTTAGGGGTCGTCCTGGCAGGACAGGAAGAGGGGCAGTGGGTCTGGGGAGGGCCTCTCGAAGCAGGGCTCGCAGCTCTTTGGCCTGGGCTGCAGCATCCGCCATCTCAAGAGGCATGTCCAGAGGCTCTGGAACCACATCTGCAGGAGTCTGGCCCTTATCATTCTGCTCCAAAGAGAACAACGACAAAGAGATTGATGAGGAGTAAAAACACTGTGGGGTTTGTAACAAAAAACATGAAAAACTGGGGGGGGAAAATAATACAGTTGTATGCAAAAGTTTAAACAGCCCCCGTCAAATTGCATATTCTCTACTGGTGATTCAAAATCATATCCACATAAATTATACATTTAAACGCTGAATGAAAATTATTTAATGTGTCATTTATGATGGCATTTTCTAATCTGACAAGTATCACCATGAAGCACCATGATATAAATCATGTACCGTATTGGCCCGTATATAAGACGACCTGAATATAAGACGACCCCCCGCCTTTTCCAGGTTCATTTTTTATCTAGTCCGCGAATATAAGACGACCCCCCTTTTTAAAGAAGTATTTTTAGAACAAAAACTGGGTCTTATATTCGGGCCAATACGGTAATTAAAAAGGCATGGTGTTATATTTTTTGTATATTGCCCATGCCTAGTATTGGGCTAATGAACTCCTTATAAATAAATAAATAAATAAAAGCCAAGTTATAGAAAGAGAGTTCAACATAATCATAACATTGCTGAGGACATGAAGATTCCCTAAACAGAAGACAGTCACTGTTAACAAGCTTAATTTGCCACAGGCTAGCATGCTGTACCATGCTGTCCTGAAGTGTGGGGACATCTTCATGCAGCGAGGCAGGGTTCCTCTACAAGTACCGCATGGCACTCCATCAGTCTGCCTGTATTATGCAACTGAAAGCCAAGGCCTGAATATTGGACACCCTACATTCTCTTCCCTCATCCCGCAACACGTCCTGACAGGTTTGGCACTAGCGGCAGGCGTCTGCGGTGGCCAGCAATAATGTGTCATGCTTGACATTAATTGGGCGACGAGATTAAGCCTTAAGCCCAGAGAGAACCCTCGGATGGAGGCAAAGAAAGAAAAACAGAGTTATAGTCGGATGGCCACCGCTGCAGTCCAACCCCAAAACAGTCATTAAACACGAAGCGGAGGGCAGCCAGGCAGAGCCGGCCATTTCCGCAGCAAAAGAGCTATTTGAGGTGCCTCCTCTCCAAAGAGGAGGCTGAAGAGGGAGGGCTTTGAGTACTTATTTCTTTCAGAGGATGCCATTTTCCATCACTAGAGACATGCAAATGCCCGGCTCCAGAGAAAGAGACCATTTTCGACTTGGAAAGGTATGATATAAATAAAAGTCCTAGCCAAAGGGCGATGTCCTCCCGCACATGGCTCTATACATCAAGTTCAAGAGCTCCTGCTGGAGCATTTACAAAATACTGTTGCTAAGGAGACCCTCCTTAGAATCCCTTTTCGCACAAAGCCGCAAATTGCAAGGAAGTGTTAGCCTACACAAGTGCGCGCGCACACACACACACACACACACACACACACACACACACACACACACACACACACACACAATAAAGCAAACAGCATTCACTTTGATGTTTTACTGCAATTTATCAGAACACGAGAGGAGTTTTCTGAAGCAGCTGAATGAAGGGCTGCGGGATACGCACAAACTACTACGACTGCGATTTTATTGTAATTGTTCTGTATTGCAATTTTAAACATGTATTCAGACTTGTGTTTGTTATTCAATAAACATCTAGTGCAGGTATTTGCTTCAAATTTAGAAACAATGTATTTTGACTTCATGAACAAGAAAATGTTTTTACAAGCATAACTCTATTGTGAAATCAGCAGAAAAAGTTGATACACCACAAATTCATAACATCAGTAAACAATGTAAAGCTGTTGGCTATTACAGCTTTTCACAGCATTGGAGCTCAATTCTTTATAAACTGCCTTCTATTTTCCACGGCCACGAAGATCTCACTGGTGGAATCTTAATAACCGCCATAAATTGTCAGTGGGGTTCACTTCTTTTTTCAGAAACCAGTCTTGGTATTTTTTTTTTGTTTGGGTCGGTGTCTTGATAAACATCAACATAAATACAGTTTCTAAGCCAGTGATGTTAAACTCTCTTCTAATATTTGCTGCTAGTCCATTCATGTTTCCTTTGATGCTGTGTAATACCCACATGCCTTTCGTGGAAGGCGACTGAGGTGCAATTCATTGCTTATTCTCTTTGCAACAGCTGTTCCTGCTGCTTTCAGGTTGTCTTACGTTGGCATGACTGTTGGCTCTATCATTAGTTTGAGAGTGCATTGTGTGGTGCACTTTGTGTAGGGATTATTAGTTGTGGTTCCATTAACTTTTTATTGCTTATTAACAAACTAGTATTAACAGGAAGGTTTAATGTATTTGCTAGAGCTTTATTTGCTTAACAATGTTAATAATAATGCAAACTTTAGAAAGCTCAGGCACCTTCATCATGACTGCTACTCGCCATGTAAAAGTTTACAACCAATGGCATCATGTCGATCCCAGGTGCCATTTTAATATTTTGCAGGTTTAATATGTAAAGCTTTATTTTTTAAGACATTTTACATATATTTTTTATTTTTTATATACAGTCCGAAAAGTTTGTTCCCTATTGGCTTTGTTCAATGTACTAAGTAATAAGTCAAATAACATTTTTTTTTGTTTTTTTATGAGTGATATGATATATGATGAGATTGCATTATTCTGGACTGATTAGTGTTACTTCTGATTGTGGTCTCATGCCGTATAAGTACGGTAATGGCCAATATGGCAACGTTAATTAACAAATTATATATTGTGCAGCGCTAGTTGACCGCGGTCATTGCCAAACAGTCCGTACATGATAGATGGTGAAAGAAAGAAGTGCTGACTTCATATACCACCATGCTGACTGGCCACACCGCTCTCTGTGTTGAACTAATGCCAAAACTTTGACAAAAACTCTGTGCACACCTTACAGTGGAAGGATTTGGGAAATTAAACATATGGTGACTGACCCACAGATATACAGGTTGACCTCAAAAGTAGTTGACTGGTTAAGGAAAACAGCTTATGTGCATTACTCCATGAACCCCTCTATTCTCTCTCTGTCTCTCTCTTTCTGTCTCTGACTCTGACTGTTTCTGACTCTCTCTGTTTCTCATTCTCTCTCTCTCTCTCTTTCTCCCTTTCTCTGTTTCAGTCACACACAGACCCAGACACACTCATTCATCACTCCCTCTGCTCCCAGTGAAAACATCACAGCTTTCAGCTTGGCAAGCTGAAGCTGTTTGCTGTCGGGATATGATACCAGCAGATAAGGTCCGACACAGCACCAGTCAGGCCCAAGGCTATGCTATACCAATCAGGTTTGGAAATGAATCTACTCCTGGCATTCATTATTACAAAGTAATAGAATACCACCCGATCACAAATCCGCCGGCACGTTACATTATGGGATTACTTAACCCAAGTGCTGAGCATAGGGAATATGTACCAGATTTTTCCACCCTATTTAGAGAGCGGCATTAGGTTATCTGCAACTAATATGAGGTGAGAATGGCCGTAGCTATTGATTGAGTCTTCGCTTCATGCTGCAGCTGATGATGCACTGAAAACAGGGTCATCACACTGCAGCACACTGTCATCCCAGGCTTAATTCAGTTGTGAGCAGATTTTATGGCTCTTATATGCTGCCACACTGCCCCCAAGTGGTGCCATCCAGCTTCAGCACATAAATAAACAGTGAACTGGATGATTGTACATGTATGTATGCTCAGTAAATTAGGTTCTGACTTCTATATTTGTTCACTTGGTAAATATATTATTTAAAATTAAATATATAATTGAATATATCATATTCTTTTTCCTCTCCTTTCTGCATGTACGCAGAAGATGCTTTAGAAAAGGCGTAATTTCTTGGAACAAGAAAAATAGATATTTATGTAGATATTTTATTCAGTAGAATGACATCTGCATTAAACTCATGAATGAATGAACAATAAGTAATAATACATACATTTGCATTAAAATGGGCAAGTACAGTCATTCTACTGTTTCATCAAGCTTTAGTTGGAAATAATAGGGTGAAAATCTTTAAACGTCTAATGGAAAGTTGTCCAATCAGATTTTTTTCTCTGCGGTATCTAGGCAGATATTGCTAATTAATCTCTCACTGGTTAGGCCTTCAGACATTAAACATCTAACAGGTCATATTACCCAACATCATTATTAGGGACTGATACAGGAATTAGCCAGATACATTTTCACATAAAGCTTAAGCAAAAAATGAAATGTGCAATGCCATTATCTAAGCTCTTACATTCCATGAGAATCCTAAAGTGGCAAGCATTCATGCATGTTATCCAATATCTGTCATTTTTGTATTTTTTGATGAGTTTCTCATCTTTTTGGCACAAACAGGCCAGTTATAAAAGCCACCAATCACCATCGCTCCCAAGTGTAGGCTAACCCGTGTAAAAAGATGAATGGACAGCACCTTGAGAATTGTGTCCAAAAACAAGAATTAAGGCAGAATGAGAAACAAACAGCCAGTGTATATATACACACACACACTTCAAGAATGTTTCACATTACACAATATGTCATGATATGCAGTTTTGGAGATGGAGCTGGAACAGAGAAAAGAACCAGCAGTGCCACTTAAATACATATAATGACTTTTATTTAAAACTTCAATAAGTGGTCAGTGCTCCTTACTAGCAATATGCTCAGCAAAGCATATTGCTGCACAATAAGATGTCATTTATCACAATAAATATTGTCATATGGCTCAGTCCTTGTTGGCTTTGATAGTTTTATCTCTCCTGTGCTATGCCTCCTTTATGTATTCGTCAAGGATCATACTCTTATCCAAAACACCAAGTCATGTGAGTACTAATTCAGAGCTAGCTCATCCTGAGCTGGGCTACAGGCAGATAACTAAATCTTGTATGAAATAAAGGGGCAACATCAGCAATGTCTTGAATGTCTTGCACTGTAATACTGACTTTAAAACTATTCTCAGTTTTGGGTTTTATATTTCTACTGTCAACTTTGTTGCACCATTTTTCTGAGATAGGCTTCGCACTTTGCGTCCCCATTGTGACACCACTATCAAAACCATCCCCTCTTTGATGATGATAAAGGATGGTCACAAAGAGAGACAGAAGACTAATGTCTCATACAAATATGATTTAGGAGTTTGTCTGAGTGAAGGAGTAGCCTGTCTTCCTCAGCCGCAGCACAACCTGGCCTTCGGACAACAGCGCGGAGGGAGCAAACCGCCCACCATGACGCAGTGCAAAGAAAATCCTGACTTCTCATCTCCCTGCTTGAGGGGCCTGCATGAATACAGGGTCTGCATTTTACAAAAGGGTAAATAATATCAATAATTACCATTCAGCGGCTGTGGCATCATCTGTTTGAGCGGCTCAGGACCCCTGGCTGTAGCGCTTTGCGAGTGTAAAATGAGTTTAGGAAAAGAAATGAGCATGGCTAATTTAACTTCATGCCTGTGGGAGCAGGCTGAAAGCAAGAAATAAAAGCCAGTCGTGCACACGTGTGTGTGTGTGTGTGTGTGTGCGCGCAAGTCCGTTTAAAAGACTGTGATAATGTGTGGGTTCTCTTTATACCATCACTGCTACCCCAGAAATCTAAATATGAAAGAGGATATTTGGATAAAGCCGGTGCGCTCGGTGCCTTAAGTAAAAATACTGCATGCTGGGTCTTATGACAGCATGCACCAGGAATGGAGGATATTAGAAAATTCTGTGTCCCCCCACCATGAGATGCTTATTTGCACAGAGAAGGTGTAACGTTCGGATTTTGCCTGAACATGACTGGATACATGCAGTGTGTGGCTGTGCGTACCCTGAATGCAGGATTGGCTCCAAGTTCCAGGAGATAGCGGACTGCCGCGGTGCAGAGGTTAGAGGCAGCGATGTGCAGGGCGGTGCCAAAGTCAAAATCACTGCAGGTGGCATCCACCTCTGGAACACAGCACGATACACAAATGTTACTCCTTGTTTTTGGTTGTGAAAACCTTTTTGCCGGAGAGATTGGCTGCGCTGTAACACCCCCTCACCTCCTGGCTGGCTCGCCTGCACCACAACGCGGATGAGAGGAGGAACGTCGAAGTACGCGGCGTAGTGCAGAGCGCTCATGTTGGTCCAGCGGCTGCGCAGGGACGGCTCGGCTCCCAGAGACAAGAGCTTCCGGGCAAAGCTCGCCGCATTCTCTGCATCACCTACACACACAGCCCACAGACATACCTGAACCCTGGAAAAGAGGTGGAGGCTCGAGGCAATAACAGGTCCCGCCAGCCCTTAACCCTTCAGGACCAAAGACTTAAGTGGACCTATCTTTAGTTTTTCGTTTCACTTTTCCTTATACTGGAGAAAAACAGAGTTCACCCTTGCATACTATAAGTTGACTGAGTTAGGAACTGTCAAAAAGTGACGAGGAGAGAAAGTGTTGCTGTTGCTAACGCTGTAAATCTGCTGATGCTTGATGAGATGGCACCACTACCACTTGTTATAACATTTTTATTTCAGTCATTTTTAGATGTACTCAGACCCTAAAGCTGGTAAAGAGGCAAGCATAACGATCGTGCGAGTTGAAATTTGGTCTTTGTCAAATTTCAGTAAACTTGATAGTGTAGTAGTAGAGTAGTATAGAGTAGTATAGTAGTAGAGTAGTATGCCCTTAACAAAAAGGTACTAAACTCTCATTATGTCGGTCCCCCATCCCATCATCAGGGTGGAATTCGCAAGGATACGTCTCCAGTAATTTTAGTTAGTACAGCTCGCAATGTTAGTTATGACCAAGTTACAATGACTCCATAGTTCCTGTCCTGTCCCGTTATATTTGAGGGACACATTTGGACCATATTGTACCTTTGCTTGTACATTTACAATGTTTATACAATAACAAAAATGTCTCTGTACAGTAGATTTTTTTTTGAAAGCATACTGTCAAATTTATATTTGGCCACAAAAGCATAATTAATTTAGTGATAAACAACACGTGAACTTCACTGCCCAGAGCTGCACCCTCTACTGCTGCTCAGCTTGTATGAGAGCAGAGACATGAAGCTGTTTTGTTTGATGTGTGAAATCTGACACTGTGGCCAGAGAATGTACACCGTATTAAAGTCAACCTCGCCTGCAGCACTCAACTAGCACTGCACCAGAGTTCACTTATTATTGCTACAATACATGTAGTATTAATCAGGGTTCCAACTATGGATCATTTACATTTTTAAATATTTTGTCGAATCTCATCCCAACTTATATTCTGTAGGAATTTTTTTCTGAAGAGAAAAACTGAAGAGAAAAAATATAGATACTGAGCTTCTTTTTACTGTACTTATAACTACAATCATTAAATGTTTTATTAACAAATATCGCAGTTACCTTCCTTATTCTTTCTATTATTATTATTGTTATTATTATTTTGTAAAATATATTGTAAAATTATTGTAAAAAAAAACCCAATGTCCTCTTTTCATGTTGTGATGACATTTCAACCATTCAGAAAGCAGGGATGCAGTCAGTTTGGCTGTGGCTCACTTTTAGCCCTGCCATCGAGCAGCTCATCTGCAGGTTGCTTTATTTGTAAAGGAAAAACATTTGTTTGCGGTACAGCACGGTTCCTCGTGTCAGTTGGAAAGCGCCACAAATGTGGGTGAGATGGCAAAATTATGACCATTATAACCAAAGGAGAAAAAGGATACATCTAAATTAAAACCCGAAACACTCTTCAGGCAAATGTTTTAGTATGATACAGAGCACATGCTCTACCCACCAATGCCAGGTGCACCAGCTTTGCAGCAGTAGTGAAGCAGGCTCATGTCTGTAAGCCCATCTCTGTCATTGACCCCACAACCTCTCTTCAGAATCTATAAAATGAAGCAGGTAAACAAACACAAATATAATGTTACAGCAAGCCAGAGATTGTACACCCACATACAAGCAAAGACCTGTAAACATACACTTACGCACGCACACACACAGGCACAGAGCAAAAGGATCAGTTTTCAATCTCCAGAGTATTAGGCATAGAGTCCTGGCACAGAGCTGTGTGTATCTCTTCAACAGCTGCGAGAGCGAAGGCGCTAAATACTGACCTCGTTACCAATGAGACTGATGCTCTTCTGCACTTGGGGAACCCACTGTCTGAGCACCGCAAACAGCTCAGGCACTGTGGTCTGAGGGTCCAGCAGAACCTCCCTGCACTGTGGATCATTAGGGTCAAAGAAGGAGAATTCTGCAACAGAAAACAACAATCAGTTCTAAGGCTGTTTCTACATGTTATTTTAAGGGGCACATATTTTGAGGGTTCATTAAGGATTGATATTCTTATTTAATCAATGCATTCCAAATTAGATACTTCCAAATGGCTTATTTACTGATGACTCCATCCATGCATAATTAGATGGATGATTTGTGAAACCGTTGCAATGACACAAAAAAAGTTAAGAGCTTGTAAAGAAAAGTGAGCATGAACTAATCACCTAATTCTTATTAGTGTGTAATAATAGTGCAATAACTGCATGATTGTTGAAGAGCAGGCTGAAAAAAAAACGTACAGAAGATGGAAACTGACTTGTTTCGAACTTGTTCAGCACATTTAGCTTCCAAATATTATTGACAATTTTTTCTTCTTAAATATGGAACAAATCTTGAAGCATAAGGGTCTTAAATAAATCTCAGTAAATTCCATGACTTATTGCTAATAAATGTCAATAAACTCTGTGAGTATTTTCACATTAGAGGTTTGTTTTAGTCCCAAGATCGTTTGCTCCAAGGGTTCTGTTTTTGTGCCCGAGGGCAACAAGCTGTTTCTAGCCTGGTAGGGCTCCAAAGCACTGGTGCTCTTGAAAAAAGATGCTTTGAGGTTTATGTCAAGTGAAAGCTGGCACAGGCCCCAGCAGGTGTGCAAGCTATCCGCTCCCATTAAGCAGTGTGAGAGGCTCATTTGTTTACATAACTCCCAGTTTTAAACTTTTTAATGGCGAGAATGGAGTTGAAAAGAATTGAAACCTCCCAATATGCACATCTCAGGTCCTGTAAGGCTAAATATCTAAGGTGAGAATGGATCTTCCTACATGAGCACAAAGTGAAGATTCAGTAACCACTGGTCATCACAGTCATGTGATGCTGGTAGTTACCCAAAAGAACATGAAAACAATACAGACAAGAGTGAGTACTGTCCTCTTTTTATTATGCAAGACAGTAAAGAGAAGAACCTTTGTTTCAAAATTAAAAAAAAATGTGGACAGACGTGATTGAGCCAGGTTCATTGGTTCAGAAGATACTCTCTTGTGTGAAATCAAAGCTGCGGCAGTGAGCCGCTCCCCCCAAACAAGCCGAGAATTGGTCCTGGGCATGGACTCAAGTATTTGGGACAAATGTGAGAACGTCCTAAGAGTAAGAAACAGAGCCTGACGAACACACATAGTCTTACATGATCTTTTCTGCTTTAAGACGTTTCGGAATCTTTTCATGGCTCTGCATGGTTCTCTATTGTCAAGTCCGGTTTCTCTGTCTGGCTTCTCCAAAACTCTTGATTTTCAAGTTAATTGTCAAAACAGTACTAGACTATTCATGACAAGTATAATATAATCGATAGTGACAGCCTACCTAAATATCTAAAGTCCTGGCAAACACTTTGAAAGCCTCTGTAGATCTCAGGAAAACTGTTGCTGCTGACAACTTTGTAAAAGTTAGAAACATAACAAAGAAGAATCAATAGTCCTTGTGCAACTTATTTGAATTACATTTATCTGAAGTGTCAAACTGAATAAGAAGTGCTTCAAAGGGGGAAATGAAGAATCACTACTGACGACTGTCTTACTCCACGCTTCCAATCCTTACCAGAGTCGGTGGGCATGGGGGCCGATGCCACCGGGTGAATAACCGGCCGGGCACGGGACAGAACGCTGCACCTGTCCAGCACAGAGTCTCCTTCTGAAGACTCCCTCAGCACTTCCTCTTTAGTCATCTCCTCCGGCTCTCCTAAACATAGAGCAAGACAAACCTTTAACTTTAGCTGGATTTAAGAGTATAACGTCAGTCGAAACGTGAAAGGTGTTTCAGTCACTTATAAGAAAACTGAATCAGTGCACTGTGCGCTTAAATTTACTATAGTAAACATCACACTTTTCAAGAGAACACTTTAGTCATTTGAAAGTGTCGGGTTAATATTCATACTATGTACCATCTTTTCAGTTCATTTTCAAATAAACGCATCCTTTGCAGCTGCATAAAAAACAATTCCGTTTGGTTGCGTGTTCCCTTTGAGACCATCTGAAATGGATAAGTATAAATCAGACTTTACATATATTAAAACATTTTCATGTAGGCAATAATAAATGCTCCAGGGATTAAAGCCATCTTTGTAAAGGATAAAGGATCAAAGATAAAAAGCTAGGCCTAGTTCCAGTGAAGAATCTCAGAAAGAGCTTTAAGCCCTTTTCGTTACTCAAAAGAGGCGAAAGACAAATAAAAAAAGCTTAGTCATTCAACCCACATTATTACAAACAAAAGCTCTACTAGAGGAGTGCAGACAATAGCTACTTAAATCAACACCGCTCCACTCGTAACAGTTTCGCTAGAAACCTCTGAACGACCTTATATCCATTAGGAACTATAATGCTACAGTACACCAAACCTCTTAAAAAGACTTAATCTGGCCAAAACATGGGACAATAAGTGAGCAAGGGGTTACAAAACAACACAAAAAGTAACTCAAAGCTCTGAATTCTGAACCATACAGAATGGAAAGGTACGCGACTGAAATCACATAAAACACTGCTTGACTCCAAACAGCCCTGAAACTCACCAAAGCCACCGGCACCACACTGAAAGCCATTTGGCTGCTGCTCCTCCATGAAGGACACAGCCGGCACTGCGGAAGAGTTCATAAAGTAAACTTCCAAGTGAAATGGAGCGCAGAGGAAGGTGCGCTCCGATCTCCCTGGCCTCTTCTATTAAGCCCTGTGATCAGTCACAGCACAGGAGCTATTTATGGCTCGCTGAGATGCCATTCCCCTTACACCCATACATTTGACTTACCAGACAGTAACTGCAAAAATGACGATCCCACAGAAACAGAAAAGATAATAAACAATAAAAAAATCATAAAATAATCAAATTGGAGGATGCAAGGGAAACGCTGCACGTCCAAGGAGGGGAAATTAGGCGAGATACGTTCAATAAAGTTCAGCAGACAAACTGTACTTTAACTTAGTGAGTACTACAGAGGCCCCAAAGCAAAATGACAACTCTCACTCACTCTCATTACGGAGAGAAACTCTCTGGGGTTGGGGGGGGGAGGTGGTGTAACTCTAAGCCTATTCACTCGCCTTGCCCTGGATTTAGTTCTAATTTGGCACTGCGTCTCCGTATTGTGCAAAGAACCACACAATATCCCTTTTGACAGCAGTCAGTTTTGGGCAATGATGTGAACCCCGGCGTACCTTTTGATTGGCTGTCTTTCCTGGGATTTGCAGGGAAACAGTGATATGACAGAAAGAAAGCCTGTACGTTTTAATCCAGTAGGTTTTAATTACATAATTGTGAACGTGAGTTCGAGAACTGGGCCTATTGTCAGGAAGGTCCAAGGACATAAGAAAAAGGGCTGCATGTCATTAAGCAGGTACTGAGTGAACAACATTGTGCAAGCACCAGAAAAATGTTCATCCAAACTCAAACATGTCAAAACCAGGCGTTTTCTCAAAGATCTGGACTCTCTAATTGTGTCAATAACAGACGAGTGATGTAAGACTGCATTCTGACAGGCTGTAGCAGACGGAGCATCACAAAAAAACTGTGGTAGTAAACACTGCCCAGCCAGGGAGCCAAGACAGTAGCGTTTAAACAGATTCCTAGGTACTGAAAGGATTTAGGTAGCCAAAAGCATCTGTTATGTAAGCCTAGAGGGCTAACTTGGGTGTTTAGGCCTCAGTCTGCGCCAAGCAGGCTGGCTCATGTGCCCAGGACTAAGCCTCTGTTGTTTGGTTAACTTATCAAAGCAATGAGACACAAACTTTATTCACACAGTCGAGTAATGAGTGTAACAACTTGAGAAATGGGTTCAAATGGGAAGATTTGTTTCATTTCTCCATAAAAAGCCAACTAATCTAAATATACTAATCTCACCATCAGATTAAACCCCTGAATTCCTGGCAAATCTGATATTCTTCCTAAAGAACCCAGAAGAACCCTGAAGAACCTCGAAGCTGACATCTGATCCAGGCAGTTCCTGGATATAAATATAATAAAAGCAACTGACATTATTTAAATACACCAGTTTGCCCAAATCACAGGATATTGTGCCAACAACAGAGCTGAACGTGTGCAACCTACCAACAAGACCATACGTCAACAACACTGTTACAGTACACAAAGTGTTAGAAGCTGGATCTTTTATGTTCATAGAAAATTTCAGTCCGACCTCATGCACTGAGAGCCACTTCAATCTGTTCATCTTTACAAACAAGCAAAGAACCCAGAGGCATTTCCCAAAACCAGAAAACAACAGATAAAAAAAATCATAACTTCATAAATTAAACTTTCTAACATAAAAATGCAACTCATACACAGTTTGTAGGTGGTCTCCAATTATATGTGAAATTACTGGACCACCTTGTAATACATATGGGGGCTACTGCTCTGTCATTAACTCAGATTTAATCATAATTTCCACAAGTTTGGTTAAATGGGTCTCTTTCAGGGGTTTAATGCACAGCTGCGCATTAAATTAAACATGATTACTCTGTCAAAGCAAGCATAAGCCCACCTGAAGCTCAGTCTTTACCCAGCTAAATCAAAACATTTTACATCAGTGACGTATTTCAACATTTCAATGCACTACAAAATATCAATTGTACAATGTATGAAGTATAATCTGTGTTATACTGTTATACTGCAGATTGTTTAATGTTACTATTATATTATATTATATATGTTCAGACTTTTTATTCTTTTCAGATTTTATGTCATTTCCATTTCATATACAGTAATTCCTTATCATTTTTCACATTATACAAATACTCTAGAAATAGTTCTAGATCTAAAATGTGGTTGAGCCATACTGTATTTCATGACTTCTGCTTAATTTAATTCTGTTTAATTCAATTCTTTTCAAGTTTTAAAGTTCAGTCATTTTTGTGAACATTGGTCCATTCTGATGAAAATAAATAACATGTATTCCTAACTGTATTTGGTAATCTTTTATTATGTCACCCTGTTATAAAACATTAATCACTACCTGAAGTAGAGCTCCTTATCTTAACAAGGGGAACACTCTTTAATAAACATGAAGTCTATTCATGTCAGTTGTCATCATGGCCTGTTTTACACTAACACAGTGTTTCCCAAACTTGCTCTAGGAGACCCACAGCTCAACACATCTCATCCAACTAATCAGCTCAATATCAGCCCCTGTTAAAGCAGAGAGACACTAAACTATACAGGGCAGTGGGCCTCCAGGACCAGGACATCACTGGCCTATCAGAAATTCACTCTAAAATCTCCCTATTCAGAATCACTATCAGAATCAGAATCAGAAATTGTATTGATCCCAGAGGAAACTGCTTCTGTGAAAATCTCAGTCTACCTTTACATCTTGTCAATATGTGCACATTACAGGATCTACAGGTACAATATTCTTTATATTTGTTGCATGTCATGCATGTAAGTAGTTGTCTGTCAGAGTCAACCATTTAAAATGTGTCTATGTTTCTTGGCTTCACATTAAATTCAAATCAGTTTTAGAACACAGAGAATCAGTTTTAGAACACAGAGAATCAGTTTTAGAACACAGAGAATCAGTTTTGGAACACAGCGACTCGGTTTTGGAACACAGCAATTTAGACAGGAGGAAAGTAATGATTTGGCTGGCGCTGCTTGTTGTGCAGGCTGAGATGCTCACGTTAGACAACGGAGGGCGCTGTTACTGCAATAGCAGGCCAGTTTGGGACGCAGATCCCTCTCTCAGACACCTGATATCCCACACTGACCAGTCCCATCAAATCCAGCAATAGTCACCTGTTAGTATGGGCTTGTGTTACTCTTACTCTTCTTTCAGAAATAGCCTTTATGATTACTGTTAATTATTATTATTATTGTTATTGTTATTGTTATTATTATAATTATTAATAGTCCAGTTGCAGCCTGTGCAGATTATTACATGGACATTTATGAAATGGATAAAAAAAAAACCCTGATCATCAACATGTACCATTTTTGTTTTTATCCTGTTTATTTAATGGATTAGTTAAACTAAAACTAGGCTAAACTAAACTACTGGTTTAGTAAACATGGTTTGTTTGTTGGTCTATTAATACGCTGGTGTTTTATCCCTTTTATTGGCACACGAAGACGAGAAAAAAAATATGGATACTCATTTTTTGAGAATTGAGGGCCAAAGTTAATATTCCATATTTTTTTTATCTGCTGCTGTCAACACCACTGGCAATCCATAAACAGAACCACATTGAAAATGACACTGAATCTACCTGGATCAACATTATGAGAAATCTGTTTTTATCAGTAGTGTTACAGAAGCATTAAAAAATGGCAGAAATTTTAGCACAGTATTCCAGTGGCACCTAAATGCTCTGGAGAATCAAAAATCTGTCATCAAATATCAGTCGAATGTGTTTTTTTTTTTATCAAATACCTTTCAAAAACGATATAATCCCGATATCATCATGCATCAATTAAATAATCTAACTGGTTTAACAGATGTATTTCATGCACTGGTGTGGCGGTGGAACCAGTGAGAGTCCAGAGAGTCAGTCTGAAGACTGATTTTGTTTTTTTAATCTGTGAAATTCTTCTTTAACCTGTTCACTGTCCATGGGGCTTCATCCCATATTTGGGATGGAGGCAAGATCAGCCCAGAAATATACG